>VZRF01005562.1:2380200-2741472 GCA_013396875.1 Vireo altiloquus | reverse complement strand
GAGCCGTACTCGCACCGGGGTCCGGGGCTCTGATCCCCGAGGTGAGCCGTCCCCGCACCGAGGTCCGAGGCTGTAATCCCCGAGTTGAGCCGTGCCCGCACCGGGCCTCAGGACTCCGGTCCCCGCGGGAAGGGCCTCCCCGAGGTGAGCCGTGCCCGCACCGGGGCTCGGGGCTCTGGTCCCCGCGGGAAGGGTCTCCCCGAGGTGAGCCGTGCCGCACCGGGCTATCCAGCCGCCCGCAGGGCCGGTCCGCCTCGACAGCGCCCACCTTCTCGTCCATCGCCGCCGCTCCTGCTCTTTCTGCTCTTCGTGCTCTTCGTGCTCTTCTTGCTCTCCGTGCTCTTCGTGCTCTCCTTGCTCTTCGTGCTCTTCGTGCTCTCCGTGCTGTTCCCGCCGTTCTCGTCCTTGGCGCCGTCCGAGCCGGGAGGAAAAGATCCAGCACCGCCCCCCGCACCGCTCCACCCCGGACGTACCCCGGGGCATCAACCCCCTCCCCTACCGCCCCGCCGGGCGTCTGGCCTTGCTTTGTCTCGCTTGGCGTCACCTCGCCTTGCCTTGACCTCGCTTTGCCTTGCCATGCGGCGCCTTGCCTCCCTCTCCTTCTGGTACTTGTCCACTTGTATGTAAGGCAAGACAAGGTAGGGGTAGGGAAGGCAAGGAGTTGCTGAAAGAGCTACAGCAACACCACCAAACTCTCCTAACAGAATCGCCAAGGTTGGAAGAGACCTTCAAGACCATCTAGTCTAATCATCAGTGTGAAAGAAATGAGAAGGAGGTGTCTTTACAAACAAACTGGTAGATAAAAACTGAGAGGTGAAAGAAGCAACGGGAGTGAGAGGAAAGATGTGTGCTAATATCTTTACAAACAATTTGGTGGGTGTTAACGTCTTTAAATGGGTCTTAATATGTCTACTAGCTTTGGGCAGCAGGTTCGTTACCGGGCCCAGACAGCCTTGGCTCCTGACACAGACGGGTCTGCACAAGCCTGAACTTTGGGATAACACAGCAAGTGCAAGGGGGGATATGGGGTAGACCGTTCGGGAAGGCTGTATCTTCCTGGTTCCTCATCCGATGGGGAAAGGAAGATTTGCACATTCTCCCAGAGGTAGTTAAGGACATGGATGCCCAGAGGGGGCAAGAAGAGGCGCCGAGAAAGGGTCTCGGCAACCCATGCTCAAAAAGCGTAATATGGTGTTGGTTTGGGAAAGGATTGGTTGAAGGGGAGCGTGTGGAAATATTATTGAGGCAAATAACTGTGGGAGGCTATGTGATAAGGAAGAACTGGGGGAAGGTGTCTGCCTTATCTTCAAAATCTGCAGTCTCATACAGGCCGGCTGCAGGTCTTTTGTATTCCGGGCTTCCAGTAGAGGGAAAACAGGGACGTACTCTTCCTACACCCCCATCCCTCCCCAGGTCATTTTGGAAACAGGGTGGAAGATTTGGGTTTGTTAGGGGGTTCCTCTATAGTGAACAGTGCGGAGGCTGGGTGCGAGAGTGCGGTATCGGCACCACGGGCTGGAGGTCAGTGGGGGAGATGCGGGACCGAGCCAGGGCTGTGGGGCAGCCGGGGCTCAGCGCCGGGCCGTGCCCAACGCCGCCTCCCCCGCGGGAGAAGGGTGCAGGACGCCCTGACCCCAGGAGGGTGCAGAACGCCTCGACGCCAGGAGGGTACAGAACGCTCCGACCCCAGGAGGGTGCAGAATGCTCCGACCCCAGGAGGGTGCAGGACGCCCTGACTGCCTGCCTGTCTCTGCATAACCATCTGTCTCTGTCTAACCATCTGTCTCTGCATAACCGCTGTGCCCTCCCGCCGGCACCTGGTGCTTTATAGAGCTTGTGGTGCCGGGAGGGCGGCCCGGGGGCCCAGACGGGTGTGCTGCGGGGGTGTCTGGACACTGCGGCCGGACGGGGAGGGGCTGTGGTGTGCAGTGCAAGGTGCAGCGACTGGCTTTGGGATTCGGTATGAGACAACGTGTCACCAAAGCCTGACCTGATACACGAAGGGATTTTGTTTGTGTCACTGGAGAAACGAGTGATTTTGAGCTGTGGGAGAATGAGCGCCCACAGCGGGGCTAGAGGAANCCAGGAGGGTGCAGGACGCCCTGACCGCCTGCCTGTCTCTGCATAACCATCTGTCTCTGTCTAACCATCTGTCTCTGCATAACCGCTGTGCCCTCCCGCCGGCACCTGGTGCTTTACAGAGCTTGTGGTGCCGGGAGGGCGGCCCGGGGGCCCAGACGGGTGTGCTGCGGGGGTGTCTGGACACTGCCGCTGGACGGGGAGCGGCTGTGGTGTGCAGTGCAAGGTGCAGCGACTGGCTTTGGGATTCGGTATGAGACAACGTGTCACCAAAGCCTGACCTGATACACGAAGGGATTTTGTTTGTGTCACTGGAGAAACGAGTGATTTTGAGCTGTGGGAGAATGAGCGCCCACAGCGGGGCTAGAGGAAGGGCAGAATAAGCCCCTGGATGAAGTGGTTAGAAAGTGTATGTGGGAAGGGATGAGGAAAAGGCGAAAGCAAAGGCAATGGTGATGGCAGAGTTCTTACGGTCTCGAAGGGATAAACCGCAGGGCCCAAGGGATTCCCCCGGGATAGGAGATGGGATTGGTCTCAAGAGCGTGGCAGAAGCATTCCCTCCTCGGCAGGGGAGAGCCAACCCAAACAGCAGCTGGGAAAGAATCTGCTATTTTACCGGGGGTTCAACTGAGAAGTGTGTTTCCTGGTAGGCACGGGAACTTCTCTGTCTATGCCAAAGAGGGAACAATTGTTCAAATGTTCTTTTCAAAGTGGGAAAGATGATCGGTGAGTGTGTGTATGTCCGGGATGCCCATGAGAGTTTGCTGAATGTGTGAGATGAGTTTGAAAAGCATGAGGTTCTGATTGTTCCCAGTTGTGATTGTGGTTTGCTGGGAGGGAATTTGATAGCTGAAGTTGGAAATGTAAATGGATGTTGTGAGGAGTAATGGGGAGGTTAACACTGTTGTGAATGCTGGAGTGAACCCAGAGGTGTGGGCAGTCCCGGGGGAATGTGGAAAACTGGATATGGAGCCTCTCCACATTCCTCTGAGTCGGCCTGGACAACTGGTGTCTAAAAGCAATACCCTATTTCAAGGGAGGGAAAAAAGGGGTTGAGCCTGTTGCTGAGCTAAAGGCAGGCCTTTTGGAACTGTCTGTGTCCCCCTGTAACACTCCTAATCTGCCAGTTACGGTGCAGGACCTGAGAATAGCAGGTGAAACTGTTAAACCAAGGCACTCCGTGGTACCAGGCCCTTATACCATCTTGAACCAGATTCCCTCCTCACGCTGCTACTATTCAGTACTTGGTTTAAAGGATGCTTCCTGGGCATGCCCTATCACAGAGGATAGTATTTTGCCTTTGAGTGGGAACAAGAGGGAGAAGGGATTTTTTGGGTGAGACATTAACTGAATTTACTCCATCCCTAGGAACTGGGTTATTGCAGTATGTGAAGGATGTGCTCCTATCGGGAGAATGGCAGGAAGTGGCAAGGGAAGCCACTGTGAAATAGTTCAGTTTTCTGGCTGGAAGGGAGGCCTCGAGTGTCCGAAGGGAAGGCACAGGTAATGGAGACAAAGATTAAATATTTGTAACATATTTTGACTGAAGGGTTGCTGTGTATTGACTCAGAGAGGGTGCAGGGAATTTTAGATGTACTGTAACCTAGGACCAAAAAGGCGATTTTTGGGATTAATAGGGTATTGCAGGACCTGGGTTGAGGACTTTTCTGTTCTGGCCAGACCATTGCATGGCTTTTTAACCCAGGATAGTCCCAATGTTCTTGTATAGACACCAGAAAGAAAGCAGAACTTAAGGAAGGTTGATTAATGCCCCAGCTTTAGCTCTCCCAGGCCCAGGAAAGGAATTGGAATTGTATGTGAACTGGTTGCAAAGGCTGCTTTCTCCTGTATGAATCATTCCTTAATGTGGAAATACTCTTTGGAAATACTGCTTTTCTGGTGATCCCATGCCCAAACTTAGGAATGGTGAAGGAATTTGCTGCGCAGAGAATGTTGAAGGCACCCAGAATTGTAATAAGCATTGTGGTCCTCTGGTACGGGGCTATGCCGAAGGAATTCTAGTGCTAAAATGTTGGCGAAGAGAGGGGATGGTCCCATTGTTTGCTCTAANCAGAACGCTCCGACCCCAGGAGGGTGCAGAACGCTCCGACCCCAGGAGGGTGCAGAATGCTCCGACCCCAGGAGGGTGCAGAACGCTCCGACCCCAGGAGGGTGCAGAACGCTCCGACCCCAGGAGGGTGCAGGACGCCTCGACGCCAGGAGGGTGCAGGACGCCCTGACCGCCTGCCTGTCTCTGCATAACCATCTGTCTCTGTCTAACCATCTGTCTCTGCATAACCGCTGTGCCCTCCCGCCGGCACCTGGTGCTTTATAGAGCTTGTGGTGCCGGGAGGGCGGCCCGGGGGCCCAGACGGGTGTGCTGCGGGGGTGTCTGGACACTGCGGCCGGACGGGGAGGGGCTGTGGTGTGCAGTGCAAGGTGCAGCGACTGGCTTTGGGATTCGGTATGAGACAACGTGTCACCAAAGCCTGACCTGATACACGAAGGGATTTTGTTTGTGTCACTGGAGAAACGAGTGATTTTGAGCTGTGGGAGAATGAGCGCCCACAGAGGGGCTAGAGGAAGGGCAGAATAAGCCACTGGATGAAGTGGTTAGAAAGTGTATGTGGGAAGGGATGAGGAAAAGGCGAAAGCAAAGGCAATGGTGATGGCAGAGTTCTTACGGTCTCGAAGGGATAAACCGCAGGGCCCAAGGGATTCCCCCGGGATAGGAGATGGGATTGGTCTCAAGAGCGTGGCAGAAGCATTCCCTCCTCGGCAGGGGAGAGCCAACCCAAACAGCAGCTGGGAAGGAATCTGCTATTTTACTGGGGGTTCAACCGAAAAGTGTGTTTCCTCGTAGGCACGGGAACTTCTCTGTCTATGCCAAAGAGGGAACAATTGTTCAAATGTTCTTTTCAAAGTGGGAAAGATGATCGGTGAGTGTGTGTATGTCCGGGATGCCCATGAGAGTTTGCTGAATGTGTGAGATGAGTTTGAAAAGCATGAGGTTCTGACTGTTCCCAGTTGTGATTGTGGTTTGCTGGGAGGGGATTTGATAGCTGAAGTTGGAAATGTAAATGGATGTTGTGAGGAGTAATGGGGAGGTTAACACTGTTGTGAATGCTGGAGTGAACCCAGAGGTGTGGGCAGTCCCGGGGGAATGTGGAAAACTGGATATGGAGCCTCTCCACATTCCTCTGAGTCGGCCTGGACAACTGGTCTCTGAAAGCAATACCCTATTTCAAGAGAGAGAAAAAAGGGGTTGAGCCTGTTGCTGAGCTAAAGGCAGGCCTTTTGGAACTGTCTGTGTCCCCCTGTAACACTCCTAATCTGCCAGTTACGGTGCAGGACCTGAGAATAGCAGGTGAAACTGTTAAACCAAGGCACTCCGTGGTACCAGGCCCTTATACCATCTTGAACCAGATTCCCTCCTCACGCTGCTACTATTCAGTACTTGGTTTAAAGGATGCTTCCTGGGCAAGCAATATCACAGAGGATAGTAAACAGTATTTTGCCTTTGAGTGGGAACAAGAGGGAGAAGGGATTTTTTGGGTGAGACATTAACTGAATTTACTCCATCCCTAGGAACTGGGTTATTGCAGTATGTGAAGGATGTGCTCCTATCGGGAGAATGGCAGGAAGTGGCAAGGGAAGCCACTGTGAAATAGTTCAGTTTTCTGGCTGGAAGGGAGGCCTCGAGTGTCCGAAGGGAAGGCACAGGTAATGGAGACAAAGATTAAATATTTGTAACATATTTTGACTGAAGGGTTGCTGTGTATTGACTCAGAGAGGGTGCAGGGAATTTTAGATGTACTGTAACCTAGGACCAAAAAGGCGATTTTTGGGATTAATAGGGTATTGCAGGACCTGGGTTGAGGACTTTTCTGTTCTGGCCAGACCATTGCATGGCTTTTTAACCCAGGATAGTCCCAATGTTCTTGTATAGACACCAGAAAGAAAGCAGAACTTAAGGAAGGTTGATTAATGCCCCAGCTTTAGCTCTCCCAGGCCCAGGAAAGGAATTGGAATTGTATGTGAACTGGTTGCAAAGGCTGCTTTCTCCTGTATGAATCATTCCTTAATGTGGAAATACTCTTTGGAAATACTGCTTTTCTGGTGATCCCATGCCCAAACTTAGGAATGGTGAAGGAATTTGCTGCGCAGAGAATGTTGAAGGCACCCAGAATTGTAATAAGCATTGTGGTCCTCTGGTACGGGGCTATGCCGAAGGAATTCTAGTGCTAAAATGCTGGCAAAGAGAGGGGATGGTCCCATTGTTTGCTCTAACTGAGGCTCTGTTGTCTGCAGAGTTGTGCAGCCACGGCTTTGTTGATAACTGCTGGCAGGATTGTTAAAGTTTGGCACCAAGTTCTAGGTGGATGACCGGCACTAGGCTGTTACAGTGTGAAATGGAACCAGGAGGATTTAGAATTGACAGGTGCGGGCGAGTTTAACCCAGCTTCCCATTTAACCGGCCCCGAGAAAGGAGCCTCGAAGGAGGCTCGGGACTCTATCCAGGTAAGAGATCTCCAGACTCGACCTAGAGCAGATTCACAAGACCCCTATGCCAAATGGGGAAAAGGTGTTTTTTAATGGATCTTCAAGGATAGTTGGGGGAAAACGAATCATCAGATATGCTATAGCAAAGGGAAGGGAATTGCAAGAAGGGGAGAAGCTCCCATGCACACGGTCAGCACAAACCACAGAACTGCATGCATTAATAAAAGCTTGCAAAGCGTACCAAGGAAAGGCGGTGAATGATTACGGATTCAAAGTATGCGTGCGGGGTGTTCAAAGTATGCTTTTGGACAGCTGGGAGGAGAGAGGTTTGTTAACCCGCAGGGGAAAACGTTCGCTCATGAGAGCTCAATTAGTCGCCTATTGGAGGTGGTGATTTAACCAAAAGAGGTAGAAATAATACATGTTAGGGGACATCAGACAGGGTATTCAGAAGAGACAATAGCTAATCAACTGGCCGGTGGAGCGGTTCAGAAATCAGCACTTCTGCAGAGGTCTCCAGGAGCCTCCCTTTTTTACCGCCCTGTGGCTCAGCCGTTGCCGGGGGAGGGAGGAGTGGTGGTGGCGATGCTGTCTTTGCCACCACAGCGGTTGGAGATAATTAACGGTGGTGGGACAGAAGACAGACGGGAGAGCTGAGTTACAAAGGACAATCAACAGTGGATACCAGGAGCTTTGAGCCTGCAAGTGTTAGAACAATTCCATGAGGGGAATCATTGTCCCTCTCGACGACTGGCAAAGACCCTCTCAAGATGTCCTCCTTAAATCTTTCTGTTTTAACAAAATGAGCTGTTGAGGGGTGCCTGGCTAAAGTTAACAGGCAGACTACAGAGGAGATTGGAAGGCAGGGGAATGACCTTGGGCTGTACGTCCTTTCCAGGGATGTCAGGTGTATTTTGCTGAGATGTCCTAGGCGAGAGAGCTCAAGCTGATATCCTCTGGTGGTGGTATGCCGGCTGGTAGGGTGGCCAGAGGAGTTTCAAGTTGCTTCAGCAACTATTTGATCAGTTAACAAATGATTTCTGAATATGGGATTGTGACGGGGGAAACAGGGGGATCCTTCAAGGGATTATGGCTGCTTTGAGAATTCAGTGGGACCTCAATACCCCCTGGAACCCTGAGAATTCAGATCAAGTAGAAAGGATTAATGGAAAAATAAAGAAACACCCTTTGAGGCTGGTAACAGAAACTAAGATGCCATGGGTATGGTTTTTGCCATTAGCTTTTGCAAGAGTAAGAGCCAAACCCCGAAGGGATATTCAATTATTCCCCTTTGAATTGTTTGGGATTCCTACCCTGTTGATTTTCAATGTGGCAGGGAGATGAAGATGTATATTTGGACCAGTGTGTGGCCAGGATACTGCGTCCTATGAAATCCCTTTGACAGGAAGCCCAGTTAGCACAGACAGTGCCTTTGGACTTTGCTGTTCATAAAATCCATCCAGGACTGCAGAGACAGCAGCCAGGTCAGCTGAACATGGATGGACCCATCATACTCATCAAGGCCTTTGAGCCACGGAGATTTGGTCTTTTCAGCTGGAGGAAAAGGATGGGAGACCTCAGCTAGCAGTAGCCATGGATCATCTTCAAGGATTAATGGGCTAATATGAACTGTCACTGCCTACTCTGTTCTCTGTATTTACTGCATGGGCTGTACCTTCCTGGTACCTCAAAGTAGGGGGAAAGAAGAGGGCAACATGTGTCTGGGAGTTTAGGATAAAAGGGAGGCTGTGCCCTCTGAAACCCTGAGGGAGAAAACCCTGCAGGCGTGTGCCCCAGTGGCCTCTCTCCCTTTATTTGAATTAAGTTGTAGGACTTCTCTGTCTCCTTTTTGGACAGAAACCTCTGGCGTTTGTGGATTTTCCTGACAGGAGGAACCGTAAGTTCCATAGGAATTCCACTAATTGACACAGACTGTTACTGACTCAAGGCTGTTCTAAATCCCTGGATGTAAAGGAAAAGAACAGAGACGCAAGGAAGAAGAAAAAGAGGAGGGGTTACACATTAGAAGGGAGTCTGTTTTAGGCCATTCGGGAATTCTGTATCTCTCAAGCGCCTCAGCCAATGGGGAAACAGAGAGGGACATGTGGCCAGGAAATTAGGATAAAAAGGAGGCTGCATCCTCCAATAACTTGAGAGACCCCATGGGAAATGCCCCATGGCCTCTCCCATTATTTGAATAAAGTTACAGGACTCCTCTGTCTCCTTTTTGGATATAAACCTATGGTGTTTGTGGATTAATTTTCCTGACAAGTGCAATTAGACCTCAGATAACAATGTCCTGAAAAGATGTGCCGGGTTTGAACCTATTCATTCTTGCACAGCTGGAAGGCTTCGTGCTGCTTTTTCCAATACCTACTAACAAAGATGAATTTTGGGGGGGTCAGAAACATCTACTATGAAGAAATCCTTCAAAGGATGTCTGATGCACAGGAGAGTGCACTGGCCTAAATCTCCACTGCATTACAAAGTGCACCTCTGTGGGAGACTGAGATGTTAATGGTTAATGGCTCAACAATCACCCATTTGTGGAGGCAGCTGCTGCTTTGCTGGCTCTGGGTCCAGGGCAGGGATGTGAGTTTTGGGGGTGTGGTGGCAAAACCTGATCTGCATGAGACAGAGGGGATGCACACCCACTGCCAGAGGCTCTGGGGTTTGAGCCAGGTGTGGGAGAAGGCCAGACAGACCATGGTGCTTGTTTTCATGCCAATGTCCTCCCCCTGCTCCCGAGGAAGGGTGACATTCACCCCCTTGGGGCTGAAGGTTTTCATGCCTTCTGATGGGGCATAACTGGCTCAACTTTGCTCGAGTGAGAGGCAGGGTCATGACTTAGAAGGGGCCATAAAACATCAAAGACCCTTCGGACAGTGTAAAATTCCCCTCCCCAGGGAAGGTACCTGTGTGTTCCATCTAAACCTGAATGTGAATTAACTCACTGAACCTTGTGTTTCTTGGGCTTTCCCCCACCCCTGATGGAACTTGACCATCACTCAGACCACCAGACATCAAAATTGCAAGAATCAAGTCTCTTCAATCAAGTCTAGTTCCTGGATCTGCAAGTGGTGAGATCTTTTTACTCTTATCCTTCCTTCCACTTCCTTTCTTATACATTTTCTTACCAGTTATTCCTACACTTTTATATTGTTACATTGCTATAGATAATAACGAGAGTGGCTACATATCTACTTTGCTTCCAAATGGTTCTAAAATAGGATCTACATATATTTACTTACAAACACCTCTCATTTGGTGTTGGTTCACCTCTGATGCTCCCCAAGGGATGTATGAACAAGAGCCCTGGTTACTCCTGCTGTGGCAGCTCGTAACAGCACAGCACTTCTGGCACAGGAATGCAGCCCCACTGTTCTGGACCTCAAAGAACAATTCCTCCACAACATTGTCACTAGCCAGGCTTTACTCACTTATTCCATATGGCCCCAAAGCAGCACCACAGGATCTTGCAGTTCCAGGTAATGACCAGTATCTCTCACAGAACTGTGGGAAGAGGAAAAAAATTAATACTATAAACCTTCAAGTACAGATACACACACAAAAAAAATCATACCAAAGAAATGTAAATTGAGTAAAAAATTATAGTAATTTTTAAAAAAGTTTAAAAGTTTTGGGTTTTTTCCTTATGAAGAAAGAAATAGCTTGTCCAGCCAGTCTGCCTCAAGCTGTCTTTTATATTTCTAAAGATAAACTGCTTGGCTATGCCATTGTCTTGGTAAAAATCCAAGAGCAAGTAGAAAGGGAAGTTAACGATTCATATCCACGAGGAAAAAAAATCACTTGTGATCCAGATTCATAAAGACACAAAGAAATACACTGGACTACTGAAATAGGCTCTGCTCTCCCAAGTACCTGCAAATGGAAACTCATTTTAGCAATGTGCCTGTTTGTGCAGTGCTGCTATAAAATGTAACTAGGCTTTTAAATATTTTGAGTAGAAAAATAACTGATTATTCCAAAGAATTAGTAGCTCGTACAACTCTAGCTAAAATCAGCTTACTTTTCTGAAATGCATCTCAGCAAGCCAAAGTGTTGCCACTAGATGGCAAAATGAGACTGAATCTTCTCTCCCACACAGTCTCAAATTTTACTCTTTTGATGGAAATAAAAGAGGAAAATATTAATAGATTTTTATCCATTTTAATCCTCTGATATTTATTTGGAAAACAGTAGTGGCTGCAGGTATTCTGGTACATGAGTGGGAAGGTACGATCAAGGTGAGATCCTACTCTGTGGTTACTTTAATCCACATCTCAGAGGACAGACCTGACACATGAGGACTGCTCCAAAGACATTACTTTGACCTGTGCTGATGCTCCTTCATGATGAGCCAGGGATAAAAAGAATTGTCTTAAATCCACTCATAGCACAATGCATGTGTACGATTTAAAATACATGCAAAATGCTTGTTTATAAGAAAAAAATGCCTCTTATGAATACACTATATTTTGAACATAACAGTTAAAAGTTCAAAAGCATGGGATGTTCAAGAATTCAGCTCCTTGGAAACTCTAAACCAGTCATAGAGAGGAACATTAATATTGAAAACAAAACTAACATTAAGACCAAAACTATACCCAAGACGATGCTGGCAAGCAGCAGCGTTTTTTCTCCGAGTCACCTGTGTATTTTCTGTGAAATTCACTCTTGAAAACTTTCAGGATTGACAAAATCTTTTCCTGAGAAGTTCTGAAATGAGTATATGTCAGTGGAAAAGCTGTAGAAAAAACTGTTTCTTATTTTTCACAGCATTGCAAAATCACAAGTTCTTACTGGTCAGCAAGCTGTTGAAATATTTAGAGAATTGGAAATCAACTAGGATCAGAATCCAGTTCTGAGTTTGTGTAGGGACAGGAATGTTGCAACTGCAACAATAACCAAAATCCCATGTTGTCAAGCAGTTTACAGTATAAACTCTGCAAGTTCTCTAGAGCTGAAGCTACAAAGTAGCTTCATTTAGGTTAGAAAACAACTGCTTGTCTGATAAAAGGAGATCACTTAGAAACAATGTCAGAGCCACTAAGCTGCTTGTGGGTGTCAATCGCTCATTTGGTTAAAATAGCAAAATGGGTTGAGTTAAAATAATCATCATATCTTTAGCTGTCAGAATAGTTGGATAGACTTGAAATACTGCTGTTTAAAAAACTTCAATGAAACAAAAATCATAGTTTTTGTTCCAGCATGGTTGCTGAAAGAGAACATGTACTAGTTTGAAAGCAAACCGGTGGGAGGTCCCAAGTCAGAATTACAATTTAATAGCGAAATGAAGGCAAAGGCAATGATACAGAAAAAGTGGCTTAAACTGACAGTCAGAGTATGACCTGACACCCTGTCGGGCAGGGTGGTGGCAGCAGTCCCATTAAATGGTGGCTGCAATCCTGTCAGAGTGGTGGATGTGGCTCTGTTGAAGCAGTGATCCTGTAGAAGGGTCTGGTGTTCCTCTGAGGGTCCAGTGGTGGTCATACAGCTCTTGTCCTCTGGGAATCCAGTGGGTAAGGGCTGGGTGTGGTGTTCCAAAGCTCAGCTCATATCCAGCTGGGAATGCTTGGTTCCTGGAGTGGAGCATCTCCCAATGGGATGATGTAATTTTGTGAGTCATACAGGGAGGTTAGGTGGCCCATTAACAGAGGATAGCTGAACCTGAGGAGAGGGAGGGAAAAGTTCATCACCCAGACTGTAAAACCTCGACAATGATGAAAATTTCTCTCTACTCACACTGTAAGAACCATAGATATCAGGTACTCAGCACATCTCTGTGAAGGGCTTATAAAACCCAGGCCTATGCTACCCTGCTAATAAATTTACAGCTGAGGTATAGTCTGTATTAGATAAATTGTTACACCTCATATAGTTCATTTGAGGAGACGTGCACAAGGTGTAAAGTTAATAATAGAAACTAGAGCAAAGGGGCCCTGTCAGGTTAATCCTGCAACATATTTTGTTTATGAGCTCCCTACAAGATGTTGTAGGTGGTGGTGTCATTCTCTCTGAAAACAGGAAGGAGTTATCAGGGATGTTTCATGGAAGAGATAAAGAGCTCTGCCCCACCTGTTTTTAGCAGCTTAGAAAGGTGGTGATAGAATACATACTTTTGGTTACATCTTAAATTGTAACCTAAGGCAGAACAATTTCGGGGTTTTGGTTTTTTTTAATAAATTTTTTAAATATTTTTATGCCAAATAAATCCCCTACCAAAACCCAAAAGAAGGCAAAGCAAATGGAAAGCCTACTATGGAAGCATTGAATGGAAGTACCTCAGGCTTCAGCTCCATCCAGGTGATGCACTAAAGGTGCTATGGACAAAGAGACCCTTCAGCTAATTGAAGTTGAAAAGTGATATGTTTACTTGCAGTGCTGGGCACACGGGAGGTAGCCCTCCAAAAGGCATGGGCGAATTTCTAAAACATTGGCTTTCCTTATATTCACAAAGGTTTCACATATTCGTCTAAGTCCCTTGAGACACCTATACATGTGCATCACCTATCCCTGCTCCATATTAAAATGAGCTGAATGTTAAAAGGGGAACTGTAGGCTGTCTAGGGGAAATATTTCCAGGGTAAAAGGAAGAATCTACCCTGGTCTTTTATAAACAAAATCGAGCAAGACAAAAGAAAACCATATCATAAAGATCCACTTTGCTTTGGGGCTGAGATGAACGTGAGGACAAAACTCTTAAAAGGTTTGAACTTTCTGTTTGGTTTGGCTCTAGGGATATGGTCATGTAACCTGAGTTATTCTAGAAAAATAAACCCCTCTGAAAGTGGTTCAAAGTAAGGCCTTGACTCCACTTAAAACTGAGACAGAAGACCACCAGAGAGAGGTGAGAGGAAATGGGAAATGTTGCTGCTCTTTGAAGGCAGCAGAATGTCAGCAGTGTGAATTTCCTCCCTGTGTTGCCTAAAATGGTTTGAGTCTCACATTTTCAAACATCAGTCACCAGACCATCACTGCATCAGAAAGAACTTACCATTAGCAGCTGCTACTGAAGAGACACTTTTTTTGTGTGAAGGTTGTGTCACTGCAGGCTATAAAACACCTGTGAAACACCTAGTTTTTTAAAAAGAAGAAAAAAGTCTTAATAGAAAGGTATGCACCTGATAATAGCAGTAAAGTCAATGTTTCTCAGCTTTTGAAAATTTAAGAGCTTAAAATCCATCTCTTGAAATAGCCAGCTGGTCTAGGAGTATGTGTGAAAATTCAGATGTGGAGAATACGAAGTGGTGTTTCCTCAGCAAGCCTCACTGGGGCACCACATCCGACATGTTAATCACAGTACGAAAGAAGTTGTAGAGCAAGACAGAGCTCAAGTTTGTGTGCAGCTGAGTTCTGCAAGAAATGCATGAAATCTGCACGTAGCTATGATGTACTCAGCAGCACAGACAGGATGCAAGCAAATAATAATAGATACACACGTTAGAAATTCTGTATTAGCTGCTCTCAACATCGGGAGATTGACTTTTAAGGTGACTGCTTTCCTCTCTCAGCATCAGAATAAATGATACTGTAATTCTCCTGTAACATCACCAGCATAAATTTTGACCAGACTAATTAGTTTTATATTAGTACAAATAAGGAGTAACACAATTGCAATTAGATCTGCTACACTGGGCTTGGGATAGAAACCAGATTAGAAAGTAATGGAACATGTATTAGAATGAGGAATTAGAAATTTAGCACAGGCTTCTTCCTGTCTCCCTGCTTGTTTCCCTGTGAAATCCAGGGGGTGTGATGGGATGTCTGGGGTGTAGTTGCTCCACCTCCCTTTTACCACTGCTGGCAATGCACCAGCAAAGCAACATTTCCTTTGGGGATCCTTTGTCACCAGTTCATTTAGCCCTATTTCATCCCCAGACTTAGAGGTGATGATATTTCTGTGATACTCTCAGGACATGCCTCGGATAATTCACAGAGGTGATTTCAAGTAGGAACCCAGAAAACACAGCTGTAGCATGTATTTGATAAATGCTACACTGCTTAGAACAGCTGTGACAGCAGTTTAATTTCAGAGAGTTTTAAATACCATGCTGCCATCATTTACCAGAATTTCTCCAGAAAAAAGGAAGCTACTCTAAATCAGAATCTGAATTTCGAAAGGAAAACTCTTATTGTGAAGACTTGTAGGTCTGATCTCAAATACACACAATCGTGTGCAACACACCTGCAGATTGCAGACACGAGGTCAGGGGGTCACCAGTGACCAGACACGAGAGGGATGTGTTTCATTTCTCCTTAGAAAGAACAGGAACTTTCCATTTGATGCCTGAAAGATAGGCTGGAAATTAATCCCTATAGACTGATGGCTGTAGAGCAGGTATTTGTTTATTGGGGAGGAGGATTTCTCTTCCTACCTCACCCACCTTTGTCAACTGCTGTGGTATATTTATACAGTAAATTATGTCATTACAACATCATTGCACACACGTGGGACTAATTTACATAACATTATCTCATGGATATTAGATAATCTTTTTGCACTGCACCTGCTCTTCCCCAGTTTGGGGTCTTCAGGGGTTTTTGATGAAGGCTTCTAAAGTGTTCTTCACACTCGAACTTTTCACCCTTGTCTTTGGAGCATGGGTAGTTATGGTGCTCTTTGGTCCACTTGGTCTCAACAGCCTAAATTCTTTATTTTGTGGATAATTGGCTTTGCACTTACTAATTTCTCATTAGTGCTACACTTATCTATCTCTGAGACTATATACCTGGTGAGGTTTCTTTCTTCTTTTTGTCTATTCTGCATTTAAGCAACTAGTTAATCCTACATTAGCCATTACATTGTAGAAAAAGTTATTTATATCAGGTTACATAGGTATCAAAAGTTATGATTCAGGCTTTATAAGTATCAGGTTATATAAGTATAAAAGTTATGATTCAGGCTACATAAGTATAAAAAGCTATGCTTCAGGTTATATTGACATGCTTCTGGTTATGTTGATAAAAAGTCATGATTTAAGTTATATTGATATTAGGTTACATAGATATCTTAAGCTCTATAAGCAACTTGTAACTTTGCCCTAAGTTATATAGACATCACAGTGCTTCAGAACTATGCACCTATTCTTACTAGTACAGGAAGCTCAGAAATTACCACCTTTTGTGCAGTCTAACAGAGCAGTGAGCCCAAGGATTCCTACCAGCACAAAAGATTATCTGGGAGAAAGCTCCCCAATAAGAAAAGGGAGGATGGACGTGCTGGCTGTTTCTAAAAAATACACATTGTAATGTCACTAATCTTCTCCTGATAGGAAGGCCTGAATTTGTTGTGCAAGACAGATGAAAGTCTATCATGTCTCCGTAATATTATGGTTTTGTGGATTCTTTTTCAGATCCAAAAATCCTCATAAGAAGTAGCTGAAAAATGAAGCATTGATACAATGGCAATGTAATAATTTTTCATCTAAACTTGTACATTTTTAGTTTCACTAAGTAATTCCTTATTTGAAGGAATGCTGTCTGTAATTCCATCACTAATTTATTAGTTCCTTATGCACAGCTCTGACAATAACCTTTTATTGTACAAAGAAATGTATTTCAGGTACTGAGGTAAATTGGAGAAGTTTCTCTTAAGCGAATATTTTCTTTTTTGGGGGTACTTACCTGGGCTAGACTTGCACAGAAGAGTAACCCAGGTCTATGCAGATAATATGACAATATTTTTATGCTGTATAATGTAAGTAAATACATAAATATTTATGTATGCAATTACAAGCAAATGGGGTCCACAGGAGCTCACTTCTATGTAGCAGGCAGAGCATTTTCAACACTCGGCTGTGCTTCCTTGTTTACTTATTTATATTCAGAGAAAGGAAGTGGTAAGGCTGACTAGCTGAAACTTTTCTGAGAAGAGACCATTTTGTGCCAGAGGAAGCAGTGTCTCTCTGGAACGTCCTCACAACATAGTTCCAAGTTGACAGGAGCAGTTCCTTGACAGAAGCAGCCAACTGTTGGGCAAGGAATCCCTTGGAGGTGGCCACCCAGAGGGAATCCATGGCTGTGTCATCGACAGCACTGCTATGAGCACTGCCTGACTGCCTGGGGCAGAACACCGACCATGGACCTGAGAAACGTCCCCTACCGCTCCGACGTGCTCACCTGGGAGCCAGATGACTTAGCAGAGTATTTCAGGACGGTGAGTTTGGCTGGGTTTTGTCTTTGTCTGATGGAGGAACAAACTGCTCTAACATCTGTGTTCAGATCTTTTATAATGGGCAAAGCTCGCTGCCGAACTAAAAGCAAAACCACCTCATTTTGTCAAATGAGAAGCTGAGCTAAACTGGTCAGTGAAAATGAATCTTGAAAGGGATTTTTAAATTGGGTGTAAGAGAAACTCATGGCTTTTTAGAGAAAATAAACACATTACTACAACAGCTGTTGGTGTAACACCCATTAACAGCTGCGGAAGGCACTAAGGTGTGAAGATTACAAGTTTTCTGTTTCATCTTCAATGATTTTCAGAAGTGATACTTTTTTCCAAATTGCTCGGTGTCACAAATGGGCCTCTGAATATATTTGTTCATCACATCTATGGCTAGACTTGGAAAACTTGGAACACCTTGAGCTTAATTTTGAAATAATGGAAAGTTTATTTTTTTCAACCGCTCCTATAACTGTATGAGAGTTTTATCCAGGAAGTTGAGGCAAGTTTGATAGTAGAATGCAAAACTGCTTAATAAAGATGAGCAGATCAAACACAGAGTCTGTGTCTACCAAATCTCCAGAGAAGTGAAACTGCCAACTACTTACAAGCCCCTAATTTTAGGGTGCAGGGGTTAGTGGCACAGGAAAGTGAAACCAAAATCTGGAGATGGAACAGATGAGATCATTATCAAAAAGTAACTTCAGGCAAGTACGAAAATCATTACAACAACGGTGCAGGGGGAAGTTGGACCACCATTTCCAAGAAATTAGGAAGGGAAAAACGGCTCTCTGAAAGATCTGAGAATGAGATGCTGAACAGTGCTAAAAGGATTTACTGTAAATTCTACCATGACTGAATGCACATTTATTTGTAGTGCCTCCTTTCTAGCGATCCAGATGCCCTCCAGAATAGAGATAACAGCATCCCACTCTTGGGGAGATAAATCAGGGCAAAAGCTGTTTAAGTCATCTAAAAAATCTGGGTAAGACAACAATGTCAGCCCAAGTCAGCCAGGTCTGGGCACCTGTCCCAAGTGACCAGACCTTGTTCCCAGATAAACTCAGAGAATCAATGAACCAATGAAGAACAAAATTTTCAAATATTTTCCAAAGTCCTTCACTATGTTGTTTTTGTTGTTGTTTAGAAGAAGCAAAGATGTTCATATTTGGGATATTCCAAGGTTTATTTTTAATAGCTAAACAATATTTTTCATCAATTAAGATGAAAATTAAATTGATTTTTCATCAATTTAAGAATGGGATTGGGTCACACTGATGTGTTGCTTTCCTCTGCACACAGATTTGTGCTGGTAACATCATGATAGCAGTCACTGTATGAAAGAAATTATTTACAGGTTTAAGTCCTCAGTCTGCACAAAAGTTTTAATCTGTATTCTAAAATAGTTACCAGAGTTAGGACTGTTTCTTCATACAAATAACTGAAGGTGGCTCCTAAAAATGTCCTCTATGCTGTTCAGTTGTTTCCAGGATCCGTTCTCACCTACACCGAGTTACAATGTTACACCTTAAAATGAAAAAATGGGATAGAGCCCCCAAATGAGGCTTAATGCTCCCTGTAAGAGGTTCCCTGCCTCAGGGGAGCCATCCCAGCAGCACAGGGTCCTTTGTCTGCACAACTTTCACTGACTAAAGTTTCAGGCAGAACAAGAATCACTCTCTTGCTCTCGAAGCCTTCAGAAGTCACTTTGTCTGCTTGCTCTTTGGGTTCCTTCTGATATGGACCTGATCACCTTGAAACAGAAAAACGCATTCTAGGCAGATCAAAAATACAAATTGTGTTCTTACAATGTTATGTATTTATGCTATTACTCTTCAATTATGAAAAAAAAAAAATCAAACATTTAAGATGCCTGCTGGAAATGTTTAAAAGTCATGTCTTGTTTCATGGTTAACCTGTACATGGACAACTTCTAAAGAGCATGTCCTGGTCCTAAATGCTGCTGGAAAACATAATATTGTGGAAGAGCTTTACAAATAGTATAGATAATTTCCAGATTAACAAGTGAGATTTCCATCCAGAAGTGAAAGCTTTTTGATCACAACTCTGAATCCTGTGCCTGGGATCAGTCAGTTTAGTATTCCTGGATAATAAGGTTTTTGCTCTACTTCTGCAGCTGCTCATCCCACTCAGTACCACAACAACCCATTTTTCAAATATTTCTTTGGGCCAGACGACTGTGAGGTGGTTTGTAAATGTGAGGAATTACGTGTTCCTAAATGGATGAAAACCCTTAAGCCCACTGAAGAATGTCTCTCATAAAGATCCATGTTTATGGGACAAAATAAGCTATTTAGACAGACCATAGCATACAAAAAGGTATCTTGAAAGCATCTACTCAAAGCCAGCCACATGTTTAAGTGTCTTAATTGATTCTTATAATTAAGGGTGCAATAATCATCTTCTCATTGACAGCTAAAGTATAAGGACTGTGAGAAAGTCGTGAGGAAGCACAGCATAAATGGACAAAGGTTTTTGGTAAGTGGAGTTGTAAAATTCCTTCCTGTTAAATTCCAATCAATTGATGTTTTTGACTCCTCCTCATTTTGCCCTGGCAGATGAGGAGCATCTCCCAGGTGGTTACTGAGGTATAAATATGGGAGGTAAATGGGTAAATGCTTTTGCTAAAATCAGCCAGACAACTTGCTTTAAATATGGAATGCTGGGAGCCTGAGTGTGTTGTTCAATATCAATTTTTTTAGTGTTTTTGGAACAGACAGGGAAGTTCTAAACCAATAAACTTGTCTTGAATTCATCTCTTCCTTTATAGGAAGTTCTTGTTTTCAAATATTAACTACAGACACCCACATTTATTAATTATCCTCTCATATGAAAGAAGACACAGCCCTGGTCAGAATTGTAATTCTCATTGTAATAACTCCTTCCTTCCTCTATGGATAAAGTTAGATTTCTTCTGTAGCAATACACAAAATCAAGAAAATTTAAGAGCATCAAAACTAGTAAGCAACGTCCCAGTGGCTTTAAATCAACATTGTTCCAGGCTTGGTTTAATTTTAGAAAAGCTGATAAAGCTGATATAGCTGCTGTTTGCAGGTCTTAAATACACATCCATGGAGATGTGTGAGAGCTTTTAGTATTACTGCTTTTTACTTTTATTTTCAAATATTAACCATTCCATTTTCCCTAGAAGTAGTAATTTTGATTTTCTGTTTAATTAGTCATAGTGGGGAGATCTTTGCATATATCTTCTAAAGTTTTGTATTTTTCCTTTACTTGTCCTAATACTCAGATTTTTGGCATTTCATTGGAACACAAGTTTTCATTGAAACACAAAAAATAAATAATTTTCAAGTTCCAGTTGTAGGAACAGGATATGAGCCCCTCTGCTGCTGAAGGGTGCAGTCAGCATTATTCAGATGTGTCATGGGATTTATCCTACCTAACCCCCAGAGATCCTCCTCAGCTCAAGCACTAGGGATCTGTGGCTGGTGTGAGAGTTCTGGCTCTGGAAGCACAAAGAAATTCTGGTAGTCTGTGAGGTGCAAATAAGAAGTGCAATAACTGTGTGATTTCTAAGTGATTTTTGCGATTTTATTTCCAGAGTGTTTCTGTAATTAGCTCAGAGTGCAGCAGCTCTTCACAGGCATCCTGGCAGATTCAAAGGATGTTTTCTACTGAGCAAGCCAAGCAGCTGCTCACCTCTGCTCAGACTCTTTCTACACTTTTGACTACTTGTCAATTGTATAATATTTCTTTGCTAAGAAACATCTTTTTACATCTTGTGAGTGACAAGATGTAAATTACATGTGCACAGAAGCAGCTGCTCAGGCTGAGTGTTTACTGGATTTGTAGCTATTGTCAGATCTACATGACAAACTTGGCTGTAAAAGTGTTGCTGTAATTCCTCAGAATAACATCCTGGTTTCAAAGTCACCTTTCTGTGTCTACTGGCTGCCACAAGGAAAGCCCAGTTGAAATGTAGTAGGAATAAAACCAAAGGGGTTCCATGTAACCTATTCTAATAAAATTCTCTATTATTTAAAACAGAAATGTGGCCTGTGTAAAAGAGTTTATAACTCTAATATTTGTCAGGTTTTTCTCCAGAATAGAACCCCAGAGAGAAGATTAAAAAGCCTTTAGAAAAAACACAATTCTTCAGGAAGTACTGCAGGACATTTCCACAAAACCACTACATTTTTCCTGTGTTTCACTCCTCCCAGAGGCAAAATAGTGTGGAAAAATACAGATGGGATTTGTTCTGTCCTGAACATTGACACTGACATTTTTGTGAACCAATGTGTGATTAGAAACCTTATTATTGTTACCAGTAAGAAAGACAAAAAGAACCAGACTATCGTCCATGTTCCAAAGAGAATTCATGAAGCTTGTGGTTAACTAAACAAAACTCTAAATCAACTAAATCCAAAGTTTTCATAATGCCTGAGTCTGTCCTCACTGTGGATTTTGGAGGAAGAGGAGGGATGGCTCTGCAGGAGCATCAGGAAAGCATCTCCTGACATCTCAGTCAGGAGGAGTCTCAGTCCAGCTGCTGTGCTCCAGCTGAGGGGGGAATGAACACTCTCCCCTCATCCCTGTTTCTAAAAAGACTTTTTTAGGCTGCCAAGGCTGCTTTTAAGTCCAAGGAGTTTTCCAGCTCCATGCCCACTGGAACAAGGGATTTTACGTGTCTTGTGATGTCACAGATAAGGTTCTCAGAACAAAACTCCAGCCAAAGGTTCCCTATTTTAAGATCTACAGTTTTACCCTGAAATTTTGCAATCATGCACAATCTTGCCTAATTTCACTATGCAGACATGAAGGAATTTAATACACTTGGCTTCTGAGGTCGCTTAAATACCACATGAATTCATTTTTGAATATATATGTATGACTTACTTGGGTAAATCACAAGGTGTTCCATGGACAATTTTGTCATATATCCCATGTGTTTCCTTTCCAGAACATGTCTGAAAATGATATTCAGAAATTTCCAAAGCTCAGAGTGCCGTAAGTAAAGTCAAACAATTTTAACATTAAAAGTTATTTTAGCTGTTTTGCAGTGAAGTCTCACAGGAAATATCAGGCAAATGGTTTGTGAGTGACTGGTTAGAGAGCTGTTTATTGGAGCATTTACTGAGAGAAAAAGAAGAATATTCCAAAATAAAATGAGTGTTGTCATGACTGCTCAAGCAGAATGATACAATACAACAAGATTGTCTGGGGGAGGTTCACAAGAACTTGTGCTTAAATTCTTTTACTGATAGCAGCTACACCAAGGTTAAACTTTCTTGCAAGTATTACCTTTGAAGTATGACTTAACTGTTCACTGCTTAACTGTTTACTTTAACTTAAAGGAAAGAAAAAAGTCAGTTATGTTCACAAGAGCTGAGGATTTGAAATTGTTTTCATGTGCTTTTGCTTTAGGTGGGCGTTCAAGGTAAATCAGTCTGGAACATGTGATTCAGTGTTCAATAGCTCTCCTCAGCCCCTGTGGATTAGGCCCTGAAAAAGTTTCCAACTAATCTGAATGGCTTCCATATTTTCATGGAAGTTACTAAATGAAGGACATTAATCTCATTAAGTCAATACTGAGTAAGAGAAATTGGCTTCTTCTAATATTTCATGGAGAAAAATGAAGCATTTTATTTTGCTGGGAGTTCTGTGCTATGTATTTATCTGGAGGTTAGAAGGTTCCTAACCGTGAGACACATGGAGCTCTTCATGGTCTTCCAAACAAAGGAGGGGAAAAAAAGGAATTCAAGCTGTTCCAACATGGCTTTGTTGCTCATTCCAGACTCCCTCCCTCCACACATATCTTGATTTTGCTACAGAAGATACAATTTGCTTTGCCCTTTCTGATGCATCAGGGCTTGTGGAAGGTGTTTTGAGAAGACAAGAATATTGAAGTTTTGTGCTCATGGGTGAGCTGGTGGGAAGTGCTGAGCCCAGCAGGACACCCTTGTTCAGATCAGATGTGAAGGACTGAATTTGAAAGCCTTGGATGTGACATGTTTCTTAAAATCACATCTATATTGTCACAAATAAATATCCTGATAATAGGGGTTGGTGGTGTTCAATATGTTAGTAAGGAAGTCCAGATGTTGTTTTAAAAAGATGCTCTGATGTCTCAGAATTTCAGAACTCACTGTCAGTTAAAAGAAACATTTGACAATGGTTCTGATAGACTAGATTGTCTGTGACAGACTCATCTTACCATTCTGTAGAATTTGTAATTCTCTGGTAATTTGTCCCACCTTTGCAGTCCTTTGGCAGAATTACCTCTTGTTCTTATTGTCTGAGCTTTTAATTTTTCACAACTTTTTTGGTGATTTCCTTTCAAATTTGTGACTCAGAAGTAGGCAGTGGATGGTCTAATAAACTCAGAGATATTAATGCCTTAGGTGAATCATTAAAATGAAATCTAACTATGTGGAGTTGCTCCTATCTCCTCATCAAAGCTATTGATACCTCAAAATTTGATTTTCACAGTCCACTTAACTTGTGACCCTAGAAAAAGTAAACATTCTTTTTTGGTCAGGCCTTTTGGGTTTCTCACTTGTTACACCCCGGCAGAAACCGAACAGCCTTTTCCAATCAGATCGTTCAGGTTTCTCAACCAAAAGAGAATTTGAAATCAAGAGCTTTAAAAGAAGAGTGAAGCTTGGTGCACAGCTTGAGAAACTGAATAAATAAGTAGATATTTAAATCTGAATGAAAGTCTGAAACAAAGGCCTCTGTTCCCAGACTTTTCCACGCTTACAAACAAGGAAAATATTCACTGGAATGTGGTGATTATATGTGCAGAAAGGTCCTCCCTGTAATGCCACTGTTTAAAACAAGAATTTAGAGCTTTAATAGGGAAGAGAACAGGTTCTCACTAAAAACAATCAACCAATCAAAAAACCCCCCACCCACTAACAACAACAATAAACCAAAAATCTACTAAAACTCTAAACAACCCTCCTGGAGAGAATTAATGGGCAGAAGAATGTGGCATTTCTTTAAACATTAATTTCAGTACTTCAGAATCTGCACACTCTCATCAAAACACAAAGTGCTGGCTGGTGACTTCTGCTGGAATACATTCACACGTTTCTTTTGTATGATAATGCAAACCTCAGCCGGTAGGAAGAGTTCTTCTACAAGCTGAAAGACACATTAGCATATTGTAGTTACACTACCTGATACTCAATAGCAGTGCTAAAACCGGAGAATATTCTGCAAAAGAGCTTAATATAAATAGCAGGTGTTACACTTACAGTGTGTGCCAGTGATGAAATGAATAAAAGATACATAAACAAGAGATTGTCCCCAGTAATTTTAGCAGGAATATTCTGACCTGCGTGGAGCCAGCACCCGAATCATGCAAGGTTTGCACAGTCTGCATCTGCACTGGGCTCCTGGCTGGGTAGGTTTGTTAAACACCTTCCTCTGAGCAAACCTCCTGCTCAGGGCTTGAATAGAACTGTGTCATTTATGAGTCTTGAAAAGTCACCTGTGACTTTTCAAGAGTCAGAAGTAGGTCACAGGTGACATTACAAGGCATGACAGGTCATTTCCTGAATCTAATAATAAAACTCCACAACCTTCTGTTATTACTAACAGATTTATTATTTTGAAAGTTAATCTCCACCAGCCCTATTACAGGTGCACGTCTTCATAAAACTTTTGGCTTCTTTATAAAAACAAAAAAAAAAGATTTAAGCACTATTTTGAAAATTAAAATACTTCTGGAAATCTTTAGCATTCTCCACTGAAAGGGCTGAATTCTCTGGAAAACTTTGCTAAAAGAGTTAATATTAATCCCTCTATGTTTAAATACACACTTGAATCCTCACAAACAACACACTGTCCTGAAAGAGATACCCTGGTGGAACTGGGAAGGGATTTGGTGTATTTTACACAGAGCAGACATTGGCCATGTGTCCTATGTGCTAAATGAAACTCAGACCTAATCATGAGAGTGTTGCTAACTTTTTGATAATAAATCTAATGAAGCAAGAGGCCAATATACAGCTTAAGAGATAAAGAGAGTTTTCCTATTGCTCATTAACACTACTGACAGTGAAAGAAACTCATGAAGTTTTATACTTGTGGAGAACAAATGTCTGTCTTGCAAAATGTTTTTAAGCACATTCAACAGAATGTGCTTTACTTACTGATGTCAGAATTCATAAACAGAAAAAGCAAAGATTTCATTAAAAATAACACTGCTGGTTGGTTGACACCTGAACCATGATATAAATTCTGAAATTAGTCTGTCACTCCTATTGTTTGCTGTCTTGAGAGAAAAGGGTTCTAAGATTTCAGGAGGCTGTTGATCCTTTTGGCTATTCCAGCGGCAGGTTCCTGGCAAAGCTGAGATTTGAGATTTCCAGCCTTGTTCAGAAAGCTTAGGGCACATCCCACAGCACTCCTGAGTGTATCCCATAGAACTGGGGGAAATTGGCAGTAGTAGAAAGCTCCTCATGGCACTCACTGCATCTGCCAGCTCAGTGAGTGACACAGCCAGGCCTGCAAACACTGCACAGTCTGAAAGTCCTTCTACTTTGGGAAGTGTAAAAGTGCAAACATAAAAATTGAGAAATCTGCACTTTCTCTATTGAAAAAGCAACCCTTGGGCAGATGTCAGTGTGTGCACACATGCTCTCAGCTGGGATCTAAAGGCAGTTGCAAGGTTTGGAACATAACTGGTATTCAGTCAGTTTTGAAGTCAATAAAACAGCATTGTATCTGCCCAGCAGAGTCTTCTCAAAGGCCAAACAAAAGACTTGGATCACCAAGTTGCTTTTAACAGTGCTCTATATGCAACTGTGCAGCTTCCTGGCCCTAGAGGAATTTGTATTCCACCTCTCTTACCCACCTTAAGCCCTTTATTCCAATACATGTAGAGTGGGTTCCACTCGTGTCAACAGCAACTGCAGTTAAGTGAACAAAAACCAGTTTTGGAGTCCTGCTTTGGGGGGTTGGTTGTGTGGGTTTGTTAAATTTCAACTTCCTGCCAGTTTTAAGTTTAGCAACTGCTGGAGGAGGTAGAAAGAGAAAGAGAAGTCTGAGTAACATTTTCTGCAAGTGCTGTTGCCTTATCCTCTCCTATCATCCACTCCCACAGCTCGGAGCGCGGTGTGGTTTTGGTACTTCCTTCCTCACATGGTGACAGCCTCAGCTGCTCAGTGCACCAATCTTCCCTGAGAACATTGCTTGTAAAGCATGACCCTCCTAAAATTTTCCTCGAATAAACCCTCTGAGCTGTTGGTTTGAAGCATTTCAAATAAACTAGAAGTAAAGATTAGACACTGTATCATCAAATGATTAAATTTTTGGCAGCAAGATAAGATGATCAACTTTCCCCTGTCAGTTTTCCTCAAAAAACAGTTGGTGTAAATTTTATAGCAGCCAGCTCAGGTTTAGTCCAGAAAGCTTCCAAACACTCAGGTCTCATTCACACACAGGGAAGTCAGAACTATAAGAATTATTAGCTCCAAAAGCAGTGAACTTCATTTTACTTCTTTAGCTGAAAAAAACCCAAGACATTCTGAAAGATCCTCTGCCTCTTCTACAAAAGGGAATAAGCCACAGACAAATTCCATAATCCACTACTTGGATTTATTTTGGAATTATTTTGCTACGTGAGCAAAGCACTGATATGTGCAAAGCCCTGCTCACCCCAGGACATTAACTGATGTCTCACATGGAATTTATTATTCACACAGCAACTTCCTTATTCCCTGAAGCAAAAGGAAATGTCTTGTGCAGAACAGGGTTGGTTCCATGGGAAACAAGAGCAAGAGCACTCCTATGCCTATAACTTGGCGTTTCTCTTGCTTTATCCAGCTTGCTTGGGTAGCAATGTCAGATTTGGACAGCTGTAATCCTCCTGAAATTGTTACCACTCCTGCACATGCTTATTTCAAAAAGGGGCAAGCATGATAATATCAGCTTCAAACCAGAAAATTGCAAAATACTGCCTTAAATGAGAAAACCTAAACAATATTCTTTCTCTGTATTTCTCTTTTCATACTTGGATCCTCGAGTGCATATCCTTAAATTTACACCACTCATCTTCATCTTTTTCAGACAGCACTATCACCCTGATCTGAAATAACTTCATTTTGTTGCCTTGTTTTTCATATTAGATTGTTTGAAATCCTGTCTTCCTCCAGTCCCAGATTAGAAGAGCAGTTAGAAATGAAAGATGCACTAATTAGGTCATTTGGAAAAAACTAGGGAATTGTTATTGCTGAGTAGCAGAAAAAGACATGGAAGGAGAAGGAAAACAAAATAGAGTGGTAACTGCCTGGCCATAAAGAAATATTTTACAGTATTGATATCAAATTTGATTGACCCAATCTGAGATGTGTAGGGAAGAATTCTACATTAACAAACAATTAAGATTTTACAGAATTTACAATCTGAGACAAACAGATATGTTAAGTCCCTGGGTTTTTTCATAATCCTTATATTTCCACAATTACTGTCTCTCATAGACCTAAATAATACAAGCTGGAAGTAAAATGGGATATTTTTAACTGGATGTATGTAAACAATTTTCTGTGCCACAGGACTTTCTCAGTTGGATGTTCCTCAATTAGAAGTAATGACAATTCAGAATCAGACCATGGATCATCCTAAGCTTTCTTTGAAGCAAAATAATCATAGAGACAAACTTTATTAGTAGCAGAGCAGAATTGTGGTCTCTCAGTAGAATTAACCCTATGAATCTCTGACTGTCATTCACTTGAAAAGATCTCTTCAGGCATAAAATGATAACCTTTTGATATTCCATGAATATTTCTGCCATGTTCTGCAAATGTATTAAAACATGGAACTAGATCAGCCTTTCCCCCTTCTCTGCTGGAGGGATTCTGGGTGAGGTATGGCTTGGCTGCAGAGGAAGGAACACAAAAAGAATAGAGAAGAGACTCAGGCAACATTTAATTCCTGCTTCTGCAGCCACAACATTTGTTTCCTGAAGTATTATTTGCTTTTTCCATGCAAAATCATACAAATGCCATGGCCATTATTTGAAGCAGTGTGATGTCTACAACACCCAAAGATTCTAAGGCTTGCTGGGTTTAATGTTTATTTTTAAACATGATCCAACAATGTGGGGTTTTACCAAGGTAGAAAAAGTGGAATTGGATGTGCTGTAGTTAGCAATAAGATGGTAAATTCAGTGTTTTTATCACACAGTAAATAATAATCACGAGTTACCAGATTAAATTTAGCAAATACTGAGGGATAACAGCTAAGAAAATGACTTAGCTGCTTTGAGAAGGGACATGTTTCAAGGGGTTTTTTTAAAACTATTTTTCTTCTTCTTTTCAATAGAATTGTAAGTAAATTAAGCCAAGAAATAAACAAAAATGAAGGGAGGCTCTCTTTCCTTCCAAAATGGTGAGTAAGACAACTCAGCTTTCTTGTTCAAAGCTTTCAGATCTTTTCTGGACTGGTTTTCATTTGATCAATAATTCCTGGATCAGAAGTACAGCCTGGAAATTCTGTAAGATAAAGCTCTGTTTCATTAATGTAATTAAGAATATCAAATCCTGAGCCTATGAACACCTCAGATACTTCTGCCATGTCCAGAACCAAGTAACATTTGCACATTTCAGGCGATTTTCCACCTGAGCACATAGCCTTTAAAAAGGCTACAAAGCCTAGGCATGTATTATTAATAAATCATCATTAATGCATTCCACTGATCTATAGATCATTACACTTTTTAATTCTTAATGATTTGTCACTGAATATAATATTTGCTGTAGAAAAAGAGCAAAAATTGCAAGAATATTGTAGGAGAAAAGAACTATTTATGTCCCTACACATTGAAAACTAAGTCCAGTCTACATAATGTGGTTTTGCATCATCTGATAACAAGATTTTACACCTTTCCATTAACTAGAATCCAAAACTAGAACTGAAAACCATAAAAATATTTTTTTTTAACCTTACAAATATTTATCAACTTGACTTTGAACAGCTTGTTCTGAATTAGTACAGGAAGTTTCTGTTTTCAGGACTGGTAAATGTATTTACTGAGTCCCCTTGCTTCAAACCACTTGACTTTATGGACTTCAATTCTTTTTGAAAGAGTTTAGGTTCTGTTAGGATCCTTTATGTAAATATCAACTAATGTGTTTTTGGCATTTTGGGCAGAGTTAAACTCATCTGTGTAAACTTCATTCTATGGTAACAGTTAACTATTGCCTTTATTTGCAATAGAAGCATCAAACATTTAATAGAAAAAAAAAATTTTTTTGTATCTTTGTTGCAGGGCCCAAACACAAAAATCTACAGAAAACATAGGTAAGTGTATGCTGGCAGACCCTAAAAACAAAAAGCTTTAAAAAATATTAAAATGTTAAATTAATACTTGCAGAGCAGAGTCAACTGAGGGGACTAGGGTTAGGAACCAAAAATCCAAAACAATGAATGAAAACATGGGAGTAGAAAGAAGTTTCAAAAAAGAAAAGAGTAGATGCAGGACAATAAGTAAGAATAAGTGTTTTTAAAGAGAAAAGATGGTGAAGGAAGGGAAGAGCAGAGATTTTACATTACAGTCCCCAAAATGTCTTTCTTTAACCCAGTAAGTTGTATCAGTGAAATAATTGAAATATATTATTGAAATGATATATTTCTGTTCCAACATCTTTTCCCCTCTGCCCTTCCTCCTAGCAGCACTGTATTACAGAGGGAAGCTGAAATTAAAAAAAAACCTTCCTTTATGAAAGCTAAAATAGTCCTAGGCAAGGAGATGGGAAGTCTGGGCTCATTCTGAGAGCATTTTGTTTCAAATTATATTTAAAACTGGAAGTGGGACAAACTTGAAGTGCCAGCACCCTGATTATGCCACAGCAGGGTAGCTTTATCTCGGTTTTGAATCAGAATTACTCACAGTGCCCTCCGTGCCTGCTTCTGAAAGAGCAGCTCGTTCCTGTGGCACAGGACTGAGGTTCAGAACTCACCTGGGGTTTGTTGGGTTCTTTCTGTCGAGTTATTACATCTTTGACTGTCCATTCCTGAAATGTGTGGTTGTGCTTCTCCACACAGGGTATGCTCAGGATGATGGTGGCTGGTCTTCATTCGTGAGTATTTGGGTTAAGAAAACCTCCTGGCTCAGATTTGTCTGCTCTGGGCAGGCTCTCCCTTGGGCAGCACAGTTGGGGGGAGCTGGGGGAGGAAAAGCAGGAGCAGGAATGATTGGAGTGGCTGCATACAGATTTCCTCACTGAGGCAAGGTTGTCCCCCAGAAATGCAAGGCAGAGCTTCAGGATGGCCTTCCTTACCCACTGGCTCAAGTAGAAGCTCCTAGGTCCCCACAGAACCTGAATTTTATATAAGAGCTGTTTCAAGCTCTTAAGAGGTGTCTAATAGATGAAAGGTTGCTGTGTTATTCAATGGCAAGTTCTTGCCATTTTATTCTTTACAGCCAATTTATTGAACAGTAATTTTTTTTAAAGCCATTTAGACTGCAGAAGTTCCTTTTGCCTTTTGGCACAGAAAGTGCCTTGACAAAGGTCATTAGAGGAAGCACACACACCTCAGCTGCTGATGCACAGCAGGGTTTATGAAGATCTCTCAGGCTGACCAGTGCTAATGGCTTTTCTTTAAAAATAAAAGGGAGAGGCATTTTTAGAAGATACTTGTTACTGAGTTCACAGGAGATTTGCTGCTATTCTGAGAGCACAAGAGATAAAAGTAACCACCTACAGAGCACGTGGGCTCTGTGCCAGTGCAGAGGACTCTGGAAATTCCAGCTGTGATACCAATGACAAATGGAGAGTTGTTTTTGTCTCAAGCCTTGGCAGGTTGCACAGATGTGCAATGACCATATTCACACTGTGACCTTATGAGGTCCTGCAAGTCCTGTAGGACTGGTTTGGGTCAGGAGGACACCAAGACCCAAACTTCAGTTTTCATGAATAACTTTTAAAAGTTGGGTTGCATGATGTAGAGGACATGTTAGAAAGGAAGAATGAATATCAGCAGCGCCAGCTGCTGCTCCAGTGTGTTCCTAGGATTGTTCACTGGTGCCCAGTCTGTTCTCTAAAACACTTCATGCAGTTCAGTAAACTTGTGCCATATCTTGAGCTCCCACTGCACTTAATGTGGTCAAATGATACTTGTTCCTTTCTTAAGCTCTCGAGTGCTCCATGCAGTAGTGGAAGGTTGCCTCCTTTCCCCATATTATTTCAACAGATTTTTTTTCCCTCAAACTGGTTGTAAAAACTTGGTATCTTCCAGAGTGAAAAATACCACAGTGAAAGGCCACAAGGAAACTGCTCTGAAGTGTTCTGTTCCAGCACCCACTTTTTGTGCTTACTTGCCAGGATGATGATGATGACTACGAAAGCCCTGATGAAGACCAGGAAAAGGAAGATGAGGCTGACTATGAATCACCAACAGAGGAACCTGAGGAAGCAGAACACGACAGTGATGGTTATGAGCCACCTCCATCCAATAATGATGAAGCACATCACAACGTCATATTTCCTGCCAAGTCACTTCCAAGCAGCACAGATTATATAGGTAATTACTAAAAATTAAATGCTATCAATAATTTACAAATTAGATTTTCCCACATTATCAGCCACATTTTCAGTGGCTGGTAATGGAATATAGAGGGTTTTTCCTTGAAGTTAACAGTGTAGTTCATGAGCAAGATTTAGTAACACAGACTGGATGGGTTTGTGACTTTTAAAGTTACATTTTGTACTTTGGACAAACTCTGTTGGAATAAAGATTAGTATTGTGTGATGTGTGCATTATTTGGCACATTTGATTGCATAATTTGATTTGAATCTCTATGAAGGTTACACACTTGTACATGCTGCAGCAGCTTTAGCAGTGCAACCTTGGGCAGAGCAAGTTGTCACAACAATGGCAAAAACACTCTAGTGGAACTTGGGCAAAGAACGAACAGCTTTCCCTGCCTGTTGTTTTTTGTTTCACATCTGATTCCTCAGCAGCCTGGAGCTGTGGAGTCCATTCAGGAGCACAAACCTGCCACTCAGACTGGCTGCTGTGGCACAGTCACTGTGCTGCAGGGAATGCAAATCACTCCTGTGGGCCAAGGGAGTGGCAGAGGTGTCACCCCCACAGGGACAGACCAGCCTGGAACTCCCAACTCAACACACTGATCCCAAAGCAACTACCAATTATATCCTACAGCAATGTCTTTATGATATATGAACTTCAGTATCCAGGTTCTTGCAAGGGCTCTTTGTCATAAAGATCTGATGGGTATTAAATGATCAAACTCTGTATAGTTGTTTAGTTTGGGATTTTCGTTTTCTTTAGACAGACCTTCAACAACCAGAGCAGCACATCAGCCTCCACATCAGCCTCCACATCACCCTCCAGTACCACCCCAGCGACCTGGCCCAGCCCCAGGACCAGCCTCATTTGGGGGAAGAAGTGCTACTGTATGTTCCTCTCATAATATCTCACCTATTTCCTATGCCAGTACCTTCTTATAAGTCAGAGTGTGATGCCATTTTTATTCAGCTAGTGTATGTAGAGGAAGAATTTCAGCCATCAAAGTAGGTTTGAACTCTGTTACAGAGTGATCATTGTTCAAGGAACAATTAAATTTTATGGGAGAAATATATTTAATTATTTCATATATCTTCATTGTTTCTTACACTGGAAATGTGCACCTACTTGTGAATGCCTGTCCCACATAAATTACACATTTGTAAGAGATCTCTTTTTTGAAAAAAAAGGTTACATTTTTCCAAGCTATATTTTCTAGCAGTTGTCCAATTGAATTAAGACCACATAAAAGTGTAAGAGATTGTATAATCAGAACATTGATGACCAAGAATTGATTCCTCTTTTTTCCCTGCTGTGAATACTTCAAAACTGAAAGCTCTTGTGCTGTTGAGAGCTGGCATTACAGGTTTGGTGTTTGCCAGAGCAGACATACACTAACCTCCCAGTGGATACACAAGTGAAGGTTTAGGCTGTGGTAGAAGGACTTTTGATCTGATGCAGTGTCACAGAGACACAACAGCACTGTTGAAGCTTCTGTTTCTTTCCTTTGACAACACACCTCCTCCCTGAAGAGACATCCCACTGGAGTGTTGGGAGACACAAGAGATGGAGGCAAACCTGCATCCAACAAAACCCCATGCTGTAGGTCCTGCTGCAGGAGGGTCCCTGGCTCCTCTCCTTCCTGCAGTGAGCACAGACCTGGTCCTTGTGCTGAACCACACAGGGACTGGCAGATGTGCCTGGTGGGGTTCATATGCTCCAACTAAAACAGAAAGGTGAAGACACATTTTAACCACTTGTTAAATACTTGTTTTAGCTGCCAGCTTTCCCTCCTCCTCCAAGCAACAACGACCTGAGCAGAGACAGAAACATGAAACCTTTGAAACGTGAGTACTGCTGGTGTTCTGTTCTTTGTAAAGCTTTTCCCACAGTCTCTGCAGCATTTCACTTCTTCCTCTTTTTCCTCAGTTCCACTCTCTTCTACTGCTCATACAGGAGTCTCACTTTTTATTTTAAGAAGTAACACCAGTTCTAACCTATGCAAAATAAAGATATATTGACCTGTACCAGCAAATGATCTTACACAGTTGTTGTGTTTAGCCACAGCTCCTTCTATAGACAGAAGCACAAAACCCTCCCTGGATCGCCTTGCTCCCCCATATGAAAGAGAAAGCCCAGGATCAGGTCAGTATTTGCTTACCTTAATATCACTGGGGTTGCTTTAATTACTGAAAATCATCAGTTTGTATATAATCATTACAAAAGAGCAAGGCTTGACCAAATGTAATCAAGGTGATCTGTTTTTGAATAAATGGTGTGAGCAGAACTTCTAAAGTGGGAGAGAAATTTCATCTAGAGAACAGCAACCCTGGGTCAGACAGATGGCAGACAGACACTGTGAGCACCCTGTGCAATAAAGGTTTGATGTACACTTAAGTGATTGAGCAAGAAAATATTTAGTAGGTTAAAGGAGGAAATCACCTTTGCATACAAAGGTAACGAAACTCTGCATACACTGCTGTAAGTAATGTGGCAACAGACTTAAAAGAAGGCTGAGAACTAATAAGACACAGAAAAAAATGGCATTTCCTTCAGACCTGAAAACCACATTGTAGAAAGCATCTACAGATATGACTACAATTTTATTATCTAACCCATATCTGTTATATAATGGTAAAAAAGTATCCAGTAGTTCAAAGCTGAACCTCAGATAATGTGATTGTGATATGCATCTCATATTGAAAATGTTTAAATTTCCATTTAATAAGAGATATTGCAATTCTGACATCACTTACAAAGCCAAAATATTTTTCTGGCTTACATCTCAAGAGGCTGAGTGCTTCAACCTGCAAGATTAACTTTCAGTTATATTCAAAATTGATTTAGTTCATAGGAAGTTTAATTAATTAACTTCCATTTTTTCTAAATGTAAGCTTTTGCTATTTTCAGGGAAGAAGCCAGGCATTCCTGAAAAGGTAAATTCTTTTTTTGTGATTATTGATAGTTTTTGTCCATTTTGAAACACTACTCATTCTCTTAACTATTCCTTGTTGTTTTACAGCCTCTGGTTTCACAGCTGAGGTAAGAGTTTGTCCTCTGCAAATGATACTCTCATTGCCAGTATTCCCCAGTTAGTTCTTAATAAGCAGTTTTTTGCCTTTATTTCATCATCTTGCTCCTGCTTTAGATCCCTGGGAGAACAATTAGCAATGATGCCAAAACCTCCTGTCCCTCCAAGTGACAGATATGAAAGAGGCAATCCACCTCCTCTAAGGAAGCAAAGCCCTGGAAAGTAAGTGCTCATTTAATTGAAATTCAGTAAAGGAGAAATTAAATTTAACAAAAATACGGACAAGCAACACAGGATGGTCTGATTTACTGGTACTGCATGACAGCAGGGGCTGTGGATGTCAAAGTTTTGGTTTATAAATATGCACAGGATGTGTTCTAAGCTGCAGAAAGGTGTGAATGCAGAAAAAACTCTCTCCAGTCACATCTGAAGGAGCCATTGCGTGGGGCATGACTCACTCCCAAGCTGCACAGAGATATATATGATCCATGGTTTTCCACCAGATTGAGTTCTTGCTTTAGGGAACATTCTTCCATGAGTTCTTATTGTTTTAGGGTGTTAGAAAAGGAAAGCTTTACTTTTGTCCCATTGATTTTGTTAGCCTGCAGCCAACAGTGTTTTCTAGCAGAACTGGATCATTCCCCAGCATTTTCCAGACAGCCTTGGGCCTGAACACTGACTGAACTAAAAACGAGATAAGAAATAATTGAGATCTGCTAATCAGCCAGGATAATTTATCAGAGAAACAAAACCTGATATTCTTATGATGTGCTCCAGTAGGGTTGCCAAATATTATAAATGAGTTCAAGACTTGAAGACTAATGTTTCATCCTTGTACAAACTTGTTTTAAGCTCTAATCTTACAATCAATTCATCAGACATTTTCCTTGTTGATAAAGTCAAGATGGGCTGAGGACAAGAATAATGGCTTAGATTATGGCTGAAAATTAGCATCTTAGATATTTTTATAAGGAAAAAAAGTTTCAACATCCATTGGTCTTTAAAACTTGCTATAAATTCATGTTCTAGTTGAAAATATGACCTGATGCACACAAAGTGAATGCGTAGTATTCCACCTATGCTGAGTGTTTTGTTTTGTTTTCATTTCAGGCAGAGTTGGCCACAACACAAGAAAAATGAAGTAAGTATAGTCTCAAAGCATATCTTTAAAAGTATAGGAGTTACATTTAAATTAAGTACCAATATAAACTAATAATTCTGGAAAAGGTAAACTTGTTTCTTTTAAAAATTATAAGGAATACTCATGTATCTTTCATACCACATGGAGTGTTTTTAAACAGTTCTTCTATGTCAAGCTCAGTTTATTCCCTGAGAACTTTATCGTGGATAACAGGAAGAATAAGGCCAGAATTTCTGCTATGACATGGGAGAAGTGGTTTTGCTTAAAGAAGATTTGGGCTTCTGGGGATTTTTTCAGCTTAAGCTGACCCAAAAGTTTCACTTCCAGATAACTCTGAGAGTCTACACTTACTTGAAAGAATAAGGAAAGTTGATATCTTCTGAGAGTTTCTGACTATTTTAGGTCAAGATGCATTATGAGACATCCACCACACACCTTGTTTGTAAATAACAGCTGCATTTTAATTAAAAAACTTTAAAAGTTATTTGGTGCTGCATCCAACATTTTAGAGGGAAGTGACAGTGTAGACAGATATTAGAGTCCTTGTATACTCAAAATTCACCAATGTCCAAATGTTTTTCTGTAAAACATTCCAAAGAACTGTGCTATAATATGTTGCTAATTTCTATTTTTTTTTTTGCCTCCCAGGATGAAGAAGACAGTAAGTCTTTCTACAGTTATTTTTCAAACTTAAAATCTTTCTTTGTCTTAGTTCTAAAAAAAAGTAAAAATGGAAGTATTTCAGAATTGTTTCCTTAGAGCCATTTTAAAAGTCAGGTGGTACCTTGATAGGCTGTAGAATTGTTATGAAGTGCCTCATGCAGGTTTATAGATCAAAGCCACAAACCCCAGGAAATCAATAGCTAATAGCTTCCTTCAGCCAGCCAGTCACCAGCCAGCAGGATTTCTTATTTTGAAATCCATTTCCTTAGAGATTTGTGTTCTGCACACCATCAAACAGCTGGAAACACAAACCTGGTGTCTCCCAGTTCTCAGTAAACCCTGCTGGCACCAGGCTCTGTGCAATGTTAGTCACTTTTATGAACAGAAGCAGAACTTCTTTCATGTACCAACAGTGTTTATAAATTACTGCAGAATGCTGATTTCTAAAATTAAGTTGGTGAGGTGACTCTGTAAGAGAAGGAAGACATTTGGCCAACTCTGTGAATTATCACTGCCCCATAGCCTCCATAAAGAATGAGGTTATTTTAGCTGTGCAGAGCACAGTTAACCTGTTCCACTCTTACTGCTAGTTGAGGTCTGAGGACACTGCAGAAAGAAAATGTTTTATTTCAAGCTGGGAGAAATCTCAGAAAGATGTTCAAAAAGGTCATCTCAAACCTGCTATTTAGAAGCACTGTGAGAGAAAACATGTACCACCTTCAGCTCTGCTGCAGTTAAGGTACCTGAATTGTGGCTTATCCAAAACAGAGGTTAGAAAATGTAAATGTTGCTATGGCCTGTTCCAGTTTATTTTTGATTTTAATACCTACTTTTAAGTTCTCAGATGACCACATGAGTTTACAATCTGTAACTAACACACTGAGGACTGTTTATTGCATTATGTTTATCTAATTAAACAGCAGTAAGGTGACAGAATTTCTTCATTTTACTTCATTTAAGGATGTCTCACATAAGATTTCAGTTTCCTTCTCTTCCTCTCCACAGCTGCCCCCCAAAGAGCAGTGCCACAGCTGTCCTTTCCCCCATACAGCTCCAACGCATTCCCACCCAAATCTGTCAAGCCTCCACCTAAGCCAGGAGCCAACAGCATTCCTGCTGCAGAAAGGTTTGTTTCACCATGATTGGTCATTCCTTTTGAATCTCAGTCTTGTGGCAGCTCAGCAAACATCAGAGTGTGTGTGGCTGCAGGGCTCTCAGGCACACAAGGTAACACAAGGAGTAGTTCATTACTCAGACTCTGCCCTTGCCTCTACAAATGCTCATTAGTGCTGTTCCTACTATCCAGGAGAATCCTTCACAGAACTGAATCTCTGTATCAGTGGGGCAGAGAGTGTACATCAGGAAACCAAGGAAAAAACCATGAATCTCTCTGTTTTGTGGCAAGGAAGTGTTTTATACCCTGCATGGTACAAAGCTTCCATTCTTGAGACATCTCTGCTGTTGCCTGCAGGATTCATAAGAATGACAAATCCTTTTGGGAAGGGATCATCTCCTACAAAACCAGGACAGTGGGTTCCTGCTCACTCTAGGAACTTAAATGTTAGAGCTGCAACTACTCACACTTCAAAACTAAAAACTCACACAACCCTGGTTGTCTGGAGTTGAATCTGAAAGAATTTCATCTCCCTTTTACTGAATTTTACTCTAATGGTTGATAATTCCTATTTAAAATTGTGAATCTCACTGCAATTTTTTCCCAGCTTCAACTTACAAATATTTGATTTTTATGCCTCCATTTGCTAAACAGAAGAGCCCCTAATTGAATTTTGATTTCTGGTGTAGCATGCAACAGACTTAGAGTTTGATGAGTTGGAGTGGGTTCCTTGAGTCGACGTCTGATGCCCATTTTCTAATCTCTGTATTCTTTTAATGGCTGGCTGATGAATTCCTCACATTTCCCATCATTCTCTGGAACTGCTGACACCCAAGCAAAACAAATATTGCAGTAGTAGCAAGGTCATATGCAAATTGAACTATTCCTGTGATGAACACTTCTGCTTATATTCAAGGAACATTGCCAAATTTTGCTGTAGCAGAGGCCCCCAGTTTGACTGATTCTCTCCCATAAATCGAGTCATGATATGGCATTTTTGTTCTGCAAACAAAATTAGCATATTTATCTCAGAGCCTTTTCAACAGCTCATTTAAGCAGAAGAGAAATATGAACAGTAAAGGAAAGGAGTGTAGGCTATTTGTTCTCAATTAGGTGAAGAAACAAAAATAATAACAGAAATCAAAGAGTGGGGCTCCATTTTGGGCAGTTTTGGATGTGGGATGAGGTTGGCAGAGATCTCTCTCTGTCTTCTTGTCCAACACCCTACCCAAGATAGGTGACCTTGAACAGGCTGCCTGGTACCACATCCAGATGGCATTTGAATGTCTCCAAGGAAAGAGAAAGATTCCACAACATTCTTAGCAACCTTGGTTGCCCTCACATTAGAAATGTTTCCTGATGTTCAGAGGGAACCTCTGAGTTTCAGTTTGTTCCACTGCCTCTGGTCTTGTCAGACCTGGCTCTCCCTCCAGGTGTTTATGTGCTCTAATAAGATCCCCCCTGAGCCTTGTCAGCTTCCCAGCTCCCTCAGCCTTTCCTCATGTGGGAGATGCCCCCGTGGCCCTTCCCAGCTTGCAACATAAACGTGAAACTGCATTTTTATCAACAATGTTACAGAAGCTGCAAGAAAAATAACTCTATAAGTGGAACCCCGCAGCGAGCAGTGTCTGGAGAGCTGCTCTGTGCTTCCTGCTCTGGGGGGAGGATGAGGTCATTCCCTGGGAAAACTCAACAAGCTGAATTACATCTCTGCACTGATCCTGGTACAGGAGCCTGGGTGGCCTTTACTGAGTACCTTATTCCCAGATACTGAGCTCCAGGTAAACGTAAAGGTGGGACCACTTACAAGAAAAGAAGGGAAGAAAAACAAAAAGAAGGAAAGAGAAGTCTCTCCTCACTCTGCACAGGTCTCAAGGGGCTCTCACATTCTGTAAAACAGGCTCAAAGCCCAGATCAGGTGATCAGAGCACAGAAATGTTGTAGGGAAATGTTGTATTTATGCTATTTTTTTTTTTAACAGTGCTAGAAACCTGACTACAACTGGCTCACTACCACCACGCTTCCATCCAGGTTTGTATCCTGCATTCTTACCTTTTTTCTTTTTTAGGTGAATGAAAGTTGAAGGGTAGTTTCAGTGCAGTCAATATAATAGGTTTTTTCCCTATGGATGTTTCTGCTTGGAATGTGAAAAGAAAACTATCAAGTTCCTCAAAGACATCTTGTGTACTTTCAGAATTACTTGTCAGAATTAGAGATTTTGGGCTTTTTTTCCTCATGAAATTTGGGCTTCCTGCCTAGTTAAACCAGTGTCAAAACTTCGTATAATGACCCTTTTCTGTACAGTACTGAGAGCTGAGCTATGCAAATCACTGTGGTATGATAATACTCCTGAAAAAGGTTAGCAGATGCTTTTCATGTGAAATATGCTCCACATTTATCTTTCAAGAAAAAAAAAAAAGAAAACTTAGACATCAATTGCTTTAAAAGTAATATTTTTGCATATGGTAACAGCTGTCAATGTCCTACAGTGATGTTTTTTACTTTCTAATTGCTGAGAAGGCAAGGATTGCAAAGAGACAAATTACTTCTCTCTCTAAAGAAACCAAGTTATTCTCAAGTGAATAACTTTGGTACAGAAACTGATAAAATGTCACCTCTATTTCAAGTTCATTTGTTCTTATGGAAATCTGAGCTGCAAGAGCTCAGCTAAAGCCCTGTGCACCAAGGATGAAATTATGTAAAGAACCTGGTTCTCATAGAGAAGCCTAAATCTGATTTCAAATCAATTCCAAACGTCTCAGTAGCAAGGTGGTACAAATACTTTAGACTTCATAAAATCAAGATCCTACATTCTGGATGCAAAGATGAAATTATTTTAATTTTAATATTGTTTTTCCACTTTTGTATCTTTGAAGGCAGCAACAGCAGATCTCCTTCAAGAGGCCCAGGTGACATGAGACCTCCTCTGCCAGTTCCCAGCAGGCAGAATGTTCACCAGACAAACACAGAGGAAGATGAGGTACAAAACATGAACCATAACTGTAACGATAGCAAATTTTCTGGTTTTGAGAGAGAACACCTTTCAAAGCTGTTTTTCTAGTTAGTAGTCACTGCCAGGATGCTACTGAGTGCTTTCAGTTTCCTTTTCTGTGTCAAACTGTAGTGCCTTATTTTGTCCTCATCAAGAAAAACAACGACCAATAAACCCCAATAGAAACAAATAAGAAAATATTTGGTTGCTGGATTACTTGTTTCGCACAACTGCCTTCAAGTAGCATTAGATTTTCAGTTTTCTTTCCACAAAACTTTGATGAGTAAAGGACTCATTCTTTTAAGTGCATTTTTCCTTCACATTTCCTTAAATAAAACAAGTTTAGAGCAAACCACTTTTGGTGATAACACTGCTGGGCAAGCATACATAGATATTCACAGGATTCCTGCATTATTGTCTCAGATGATAGTTAAAAACAAACAGACAAACAAAGGCAAAGGATGCCTTTGTGCCTAGTGTCCAAGAAGACAAAAGAGAACATGCCACTTAAAATCTTTTCCTGAAAATATTTGGAAATATCTGTTTTCTTAGCTTACTTGCAGGGGCATTATAGCTAGATCTGTAATATTTTCAAATTTATCAATGGAAGCAGATAATTTCAAACAACTCAGCACCACTTTCCAGGAGCAGGATCACTTATAGCAGTGTGATCCCTGAAACTCATACCCTCAGAGATTCTGTGCATAGAATATCCAAATATCCCTCACACTAGAGATTTCTCTCTGTGTTGCAATTAGGCTTCAGATTTGGGCCAGAGTGACAAAAGAGACTCCGTTTTCAGAATCATCAGAAGGCAAAGATCTTCTTTGTTTCATGCAAAGGCAGAGAGATCTCTAGAGAGTCTTTGTTTCTCAGAGTGAATGTTTCTTTTACCATTGCTAGGAACAGTGTAAAGAACAGCTACTATTGGTCAGTTATAGAGTAACAAGTCAGGAATAACCAAGTGTGCCAAACACCAGCTGTGAGATATAGTTTACAAAAACATGAGATGGTTTACACAAACATCTGCTGGTTCCCAGCTCCGTCTGCGAGAAAGCAATTGCTTCTCACAGACAGAGCTGAGAGCTGAAAATTTCCCTCTGACTAAACTTGTCACTGTCCATGTGTCTACATTGCCATTCCCTGGCAGCTGACTGTGTCCCTGTCCTGTCCCCAGGGCTCTCTGAAGGGTGAGTGGTACGTGGCTTTCGTCAGCCGGCCCGAGGCAGAGGCGGCGCTCCGCAGGATAAACAAGGTACCTGCAAAATCATCCTCTTTGAGGTCACAGAGACCAGCAAAATGAAGTACAGGTGCAAACAAGGCTTATCTGTGCACGTGGAAAGAAATTGAAATGATAAATAGAATTATATCCCATTGCTGTGGGAGTTGTGGTTGCTCTGTGCTGGCTCACAGCGCATGCCATGAGCTGAAGATGTCATGTGCACCACTCCAGTGACTGCAGTACTAAAGTCCAGCTTATGAGGACTCATTCAGTGCCTTTAAGAAAGGGATTTCAATGGAAGACTTGTCAAAACAGATCTGAAATTGAGAAAAGCAGAGAGGGATACAGTATCACTGCCTTTACCTAAATTACATAATGTCATTATTTTAAGCTGTCTATAAATACCTCACATAGGAAATGTGATTGGCACTTAGCAGAAATGAACTTTTCTGGTTAAAGTGATGTGAGGTTTGGTCTTTGATATTTTACTTCCTTTTTTAATGGAATCTTTCCCTCATTTCTACCTTCCCTAAAATTCTGCTTTTGTAACAGAAAGTCTTAAGTAGCAAACTGAAAAATAACACATTTGTCAAATGACCTCAATGCTTTATTAGTTTCTCTAATTAGAAAGGAAAAAGATTTCAGAAAGAAAAAACACTTAAAAGCTCGAGTGCTGTAGGTAAGGATGTTACACTGATCAAACCCAGAAGTGTCTGCTATTTGTCATCTTTCATTTTTTCATGTTTCAGGATGGAACTTTCCTGGTGAGAGACAGCTCACGCAAAACTGTCACACACCCATATGTGCTGATGGTGCTGTACAGAGACAAAGTGTACAACATCCAGATCCGCTACCAGGAGCAGGAGCACTTGTACTTGTTAGGAACCAGCTTAAAAGGAAAAGAGGTACTCTGTGTTTTTCACACTGCTTCTCTCCATTGTAAGGCATCTCCTGCCTCATTCCTAAGTGTCTGGTGACTCTTCTCCTGGAATTCTGCTTATTGTCTTAGAGTTATTCATGGGAGAATATTGTTATTGCTGGAAGTAGAATCAGGTTGTGCTGTTTGCATTCAGGGAATGATTGGGTGGCCTTAGAACACAGCCATTACAAATCCATGGACCTGGTTAGGGAATGCTTGTTTACTACTGACCTACCAGATAAGGGAACTGCAGAGCTGAGGGCTAATCCATACCTGCCAGCTTTGCTCCCAGAGCAGTGACTCAGCCCTAGCCAGCAGGGTTGTCTGGGTTTGCTGGCACCAGACAGACTGGTCAGCACACACCTGGCAGTTCTGGTTGAGACAGAACCCCCTGAACTGATCAGCCAGCTCTGAACTCTCCAGCAGATTGACAACATCATGTGTTAAAGAGACCAAGACTGGATAAAATAATTCTACAACATTGCAGCAGCTTGTACACAAAGTTACTTAGCTACAGATCATGGCAGGAATGAGAACAGTTGAGCTGGTAGTATTTACTGGACCTTATATATATTTTTATAATACTGATAAATATTTAGAATTTAAAAAAACCCTTTTGTTTCTACTGGTTACTAATCATTCTGACATTTTTGCCTTAGTCTTCTCATTTTTTCCATCCCACAGGAATTTTCTTCTGTAGCAGATATCATTGACCACTTCCAAAGAACACCACTTCTTCTGATTGATGGAAAAGACAGAGGTTCAAGAAACCAGTGCATGTTAAAATATGCTGCAGGACATATTTAAATGAAACCTAAGAGAAGATCACATATGGTACTGAAGCCTACTGAAGTTTGTAAACTTCAAGATATTTCCCTTTTCAGCAAACTAAAATCATGAAGTCATTAAAATTCATAATTTCAAAGAAAAAGGACTATGTTATTTTTAAATTATGCCTTAAATAGAGTACTTTATAAATATAATTTTTCTACAAAATGTTTATTACTGTCCATTAATCATACAGCACATGATAATTTTTTCTCTTCCAAGATATGTATATCCTCTTGAAGTTATTTCCACACCAAATTTGACGAACCTTAAATAAATATCAGTACAAGTCTCTGCTTTCATAGGAGCTCTTTTATTGGATCAGAATTTTGTTATTCTGATTCTATTTTTGTCAGCAGCGATTTTGTTATTTGAAGTGATACTGAGTGATTGTCGAAGCTGAGGAGTAGACAAAAGACAATAAGAGCCAATTTTTTCCCCTAGAAATCTAACTGTGCTCACTTCTGTGAAAGTCCAACTCGGATCTCAAAGACACCAGGTGGCACCAAAACCTCCAGCCCTGGAAATGCAGGTGCCTGTCAGGATTTGGGTCTGGGTTATTCAGCTGTGAAACTCTTTGTTCACACTTTTCCAGGAAAACACCACACTGCCAGACAGCACATCCTCTCTGCTGTGCCACTGGGGATTCCATGCCTCAGCCCACAACCAGTTCTGTATCTCCTAGAATTCTCTAACCTCACTCAGAAAGAAACTCCTCTTCACACAGACCTCTCTTCAGCTGTGTCTTTGACTGAATCAAGCAATGATGTTTTTACAGGAAGCACATCCACAGAGCTCTCATCATGAGTTCCTTAACTGGCAGAACCCCCAAATCTCTTAGAAAGCACACACAGTCAGCCCAAACTTAGTTCCTCTTGCACAACTGCTTTCTGTTTTATTGTATTTTTAAAAGAAAAAGAGGGACATTCTTGGTTCAAAGGTGCAAGTTTCAGCTGAGGACTACTGAAGCATCCTGTATCAAGAGTTTTCCCCTCGCTTTTGTTAAGTGGAATTTATCCAAGCCATTGCCTCAGGTTTCAATTCCTTGGTTTGATAATTATGACAGACTTTGCCAGACTTTTTCTCCTTTAAAGCTATTTGTGTCTCTATCAGTTAAAACACTGGAACCAAAATTCAAGGTAGAAAATACCTTCCATGTAATCTGTAAGGCTTCCCAGATCACATAATTTCATAAACACTTTTCATAAACACTTACTTATAGAGGTATGTTTTGTAAATGTTGCTTTCTAAGATGTTTGGCTAAGAGCTGGAATTCAAAGTTAGCAAAGTTCATTTCCACACAACTATGAGTCCAAAAATAAAGATCAAAAATAAAATTATAAAATTCTTCACCTGACAAAAGCTGCTTCTAGCCCCGTATTTTTAAAACCTCACTGCTAATCTGGTGAAAGAAAAGTCAGTTCTAATCTATCTTTTTCAAAAAATGTTAAAATTAAGAACAACATCCCTCATATCACCACGGACTCTTGTAAGCTCTAATTCTATTCCATAGCCCTGCCTGGAAAAATCTGACAACACAGAAACACTTCCTATGGAATTGTCTTTTATTAATTTTAAATCATCTCACCAGTGAAAGAGAAATAAAATATAAACCAGTATAACAAATTCAAACACTGCATATTTTTTAAAGTAGAATAAATCTTCATTTGATTATTCAGATAAGTATATTTGGTATGAGGACAAAAATACATCTCAACATTCAAACATGTCCAAAAATAAAGTATGATTGAATGTTAATAGTAATGAACTACATGAAAATAGTGGCTGTGCAAATTTTGGGCCAAGAAGATTTCAAGATAGAGTATTTCAGCCAGAAAATCCTCCCTATTTTTGTAACTAGTTGCATTAGAGAGTTGTTACTGAAACTGGAATGAAAAGCACTTTTGGTTTTCCGAGAGTAATCTGCTCTTTCACCCCTTCCTCAGCACCATTTTTCAGATGAGGAAGGCAGCTCAAAACACAAGTTGCAGTTCCTCCTTCACTGACAGTTTCTTACCCAATTTCTCTGAACACCACTGAGATATGAGAGCAATGACTTGCAGTAAATTTCAAATCTTTTGTTACTGTTCCAACACATTTTTGTTTAAAATGAGAAAACCATGTCAAAAACTTCATGCCCAGTTTCCTGACCTTCTTAATTAATTACATGAGTCCTTCCAGCCCTAGTGGGCTTAATTTGGGAACTGTGGGTTGAAAAACCCCTCTCAGAACAAATAACCTACTTTTTTTTTCCCATTCCACATGTTTAGCTTGAAATAAAAATAGTCTAACTGCAGGAAACCATACTATCATTGTACAGTTCAAACTTCATTAAAAGAAAGATGAAGATGAAGAAGAAAGAAGAAAGAAGAAGGAGAAGAAGCAGCTTCAGCAATATTACTAGAAGACAATACATGAAAATGGATGTTACTTAATCTGTCAAACTCCAAGTCTTTTCTTCAGCTTCTCCTAAATCTTTGGCCTTCACAGGATGGTTGAAATTCAAAATAAGGTCACAGACCAGTAGCTGGCTTTCTGCTGAAAGACGAAGGGCAGTGCATCAGCTTGGTATTTATTGTGTGACAGTCAATGGAAATCTACAGACAGCACTGTTTTAGTGGCCATCTATTGACTCATTCAAAAATTTCAAGGGTTGCCTTGTTTTGCTCACTTTGAGATGGTTAAATTCAGTTTGGTGTTAGAGTATTGGGAATATTTGCATTAGAAGACTCTCAGTGTTCCTACAAAGGGATGACTCTGACCACCTAACAGGTGTTTCCCATGTTAACTAACACGATTCCATTGCTCTGTAACTACTGTTTCATTAATTTTTCAAAACAAGAGAGCAAATCTATTGCTTCATTACATTCACTTTTAAAACCATAAAAACATTAAAACATAGAAAAGCAGGCCATTCACAACTGCACACTCTTAGAAAAATGTCTTAAACAGTTTTTTGTTTAATTGGATGGTGAAGTCAGAATTACCATTTATTTTCTTCAACTCACTGGACATTGAGTTGACATTTTTAATCACAGCCTCAAGGTTAAGCTGCCCATCAGAATTTTTGATCACCTGTATGAAATAGGAACAAAACATGACTGGCAGGGTATGTATGATTGATAAACTCATTGATCCAGATAATCACAATACTCATGAAGTTTTTTCTTTCATTTTCTTAAATAATATTTTAACAAAAACTTGCTCCAATTTATAATTATCCACTTGGACATGGCAAATTACAACCATGGGACGTGAGCACTAAACACTCAACACTGGGCTTTTTTTTCTGTCACTTTTTTCTTATATAAACAACGACAATGAAAAATTAATCATGTCTACAGTTTCCTCTTCTCATATTTGTTCCATGTTTGTTTTCGACCAACCTTTTCCTACAGAATCGAAAATTAATCAAGAATAATCATTGAGCCACAAGATGGAGCTACAGCGACATTAACGTGAAGAACACACCTGCTCACTATGAGAACTGAGTGTTAATGAACCTGCCAAAACATGCCCAGAAACATTTGTAATTAGTTTATAATCAATGTCTTCTTGTCTACTTTAGAAATCATATTCCCTGCTTTTAACATCTAATTTAAAACCAATCAAAATCCAGAGAAAATTAAGACTAGAAACTGATTGAAATGAAGTACAATTTGGATTTTCAAATGTGTACTATATTCCTTTCTAGGAATTTCTTTCCCTTATGAAAAATTTCAAAGAGAAGTGCACATAGCACAATTTCTGGCCTAGTTATAAACTCTCTACTTATCGTTTAGAAATTCTAGAAATAAAATCTGGAAAAACTCTGGGTTATTCATAAATGATGTTCCTTATACAGAAAACCTCAGCACATTAAGAAGCATGACCAAAAAAATTAACATACATTTAACACAGATTCTTTGTCTGAGTCTCTCTTTCCTTCAGACAGTGGCTTTATGTTGTGCTCATCAGTCAGGGACAAGGATCCTAAAAAGACAACCCCCAAGTTATTAAAGATTAGTATGTATAAAATATATAATAGCATTTAAAAATATAATAAAGAGGGCTTATTTTCATTAGTGCCATTTGAAAATAGTGTCTAAGAGCTCAAACAGTTTTAATTCTTCTTGAGGAAGAATCAAAAACTTGGATTTTATTTATTTTATTTTCTTTAAGTGACAGGGTTTCAGAATTTTTTCAGTTCAATGTGGAATTACTAACAGAGAATAAGTGTATGTGTAATGGCGATGAAGAACTCCTTAAACATGTTTTTTAATTGAAAACTTTCTGAGAGATCTAAAAAGGCATTACAATTTTTTTCTAACATCTATTTATGGAAGGAAAATCTAAAGCACCCACAAAAAAGGTCAAGTGTTGATTGTCTGGTGTGGTGCCTCTCCCCCCCCATCCCAACCCCTCTGCCCAGGCCACACCATGATCTGAGGTTCTCTAAGAGACCTTCAAACCCTCTCTTGGCACTGTCTGCTGGTCAGTAACAGAGCTGAGATTAAATACCAGATCCCTGGGCTTGTTCTTCCCCCATTCTTCCTGCTTGTCTCTCCTTACAGGCCAGGACACCTTCAGGCAAGCTGAAGTGTGTGACAGTCACTGGAAAGCTGTTTCAACATTAAAAAAGGGGAAGAAAAAAGGGAGTTATTTCACCCTGGGGTGTTTTCAGGAGTGCAATGACATGGGGAAGAGGGTGCTCAGCTCTAGGGCAGAATCAGTGCATCCCCCTCTGAGTGCCCTCCAAAAAGGCTCTCAGTGAGGACACAGCTCCCTTGGGCTCCTGTGGGTCACTGCCCTGCACAGGGTGAAGCCCCTGCACAGGAGAAAGTCCTCCAAAACTTCTCCAACGTGAGCTGTAAAAGAGTTTGTTGGAAGGCACCCTAGAAGTAACTGGTCCCAACCCCCTGCCAGGGGTAGAAAACACCTTCCACCAGACCAGGCTGCTTCAAACCCTGTCCAGCCTGGCCTGCAACGCTGGCAGGTGCTGCTGGGGACTGTAGGCAGCAGGAGCACAGCTCTTTCCACCAGCATGGAGGATACTGCTCTTAACATAGCCAAGGTGAGCTGATCCCTCTCTTAACACAGCCAAGGTGAGCTGATCCTTCGCTTAACACAGCCAAGGTGAGCTGATCCCTCACTTAACACAGCCAAGTTGAGCTGGTCCCTCACATAACACAGCCAANCTGCTGGGGACTGTAGGCAGCAGGAGCACAGCTCTTTCTACCAGCATGGAGGATACTGCTCTTAACATAGCCAAGGTGAGCTGATCCCTCTCTTAACACAGCCAAGGTGAGCTGATCCCTCACATAACACAGCCAAGGTGAGCTGATCCCTCACTTAACACAGCCAAGGTGAGCTGATCCCTCGCTGCCAGCAGCCCCCCCAGCAGGAGGAGATGCAGAACCCCCACATGGGCAGCCCCAGGGCTTCTCTGCCTCCTGCTTCTCTCAGCAAGGAAAGTCCTGTGGTGTGTCCCTCTTCCAGGTCATGAGAGGTCAGAAGGTTGCAAGACTCCTGAGGGAGTCACAGTTTTAGGAGTGGGTGGTAAAAAGTAACAGCAAATACTGCAAGAGCTGAAGAAATGGAAAAGAGAAGACTGAGGTGTCAACAGGGGGTGGTGAATGGTAAATGAATTTCCTGCTATCCTTTGAGGCCCTGCCTGTGGAGAGCTTATTGTGTGTTGCAGCAACTAATTTATAAACAGATAGTAATTTTTTGTCATCAGTTTAGTAGACTAAGTTATACTATTTGAGCAAAGCTCAATAATGAACCTAAATTCAAGGAAGCCAAGAGAGGCACTTTACTAGACAGATGTATCCATTTAATAGACCATGCTCAGTGTTAATTTAGCAACGAACACTGCCTTCAGAAGCACACACCTGACTTGAGGTGGAATCAACAAAACCTGCTAACTAATGACCTGGGCTTGGGAATGGCTCATTTCTTCCTGTGTGTGCTGCAGTACTTAAAGCCAGGGACACCAAGCAGGGGAATGGCTGTCAGCACTTTTCTTTAATTTACTGGAACCACTTTTCCTGCTGCTCAGCATTTGTCTGTGTTCTGAACTTGCTGTTTGGCACCAGTGGAGAAGGAATTACCAGCACCTCAGAGGAGAATGGAATTACTTGGATGTGCAGCAGAGAACAGATGGACAGGGTGTGCCTGGGATGTGCTTTCATGGTATTTCTTCTTTAAAATAAAGCATTCTAAATGTATTGGTTTGTGACTGCGGGGGAAGCTGAATTGCAACTCGGAGCAGCATTTTCTGTCTGGCACAATTAAACTGTGATTCAAAGAGAAAACATGATATGCTGCTTAGATTGTGGGGCTTTCTGGAGATGAGAAATGCAGAGCAGGAAACCCTTCACACATGCACTAATTCCTGTACTACAGTTTACGACCTCTTGGCAGTACCCCAGGGCAAACAATTTAGCTGTGCCCTTTCCGTGGGCCTCTAAGGAAAAACTCGGCTGAGTCTGCTGATTTTGCTGGTAGAATACAAAATATAGCTGTGTACAAATGAACATGCAAGGTGGTTTTATGTATCTTCTGTATACCAAAGGACCTACAAAAGTTTACACAAACGTAGATAAAAAAAAAAAAAACCGGTATCCTAGCAAGATCCTGAAAATATTTGTGTCAGTAGAAGGAGCAGTTATTTGCTTCACCAACAAAAGGAAAGCAGAATGCTTCAACTGATAAACCCCTGTTTCTCTCAGTTTACTTTCTACATTTGGATGTTTATTCCACATCCTATAAATAACCTCTCACATTTTTCTTAAATTCTTCTGTAAACTAACAGTGGAAGGAAAAATAGGATATTGTAATGACCAGAACAATTAGGTTCAAATTATGTACAATAAACTGAGTTGCCAGAACTAGTTGGACAAATGAGATAGAGTGGTTCTTAAAGGCAGGGCCTTTCTAAAAATAACCTTCAATAATATGAGAGATTAACCAGCAAGGTGACCAACAGTGCAGGATATCGACTGTATATGGCAATTTTTTAAGAAGGGAAAAAGAGAGTAAGAGATATTTAATTTCTACACTCAAACTTACTTGGAACTGAAGCACTTTCTGGATTTTCTCTGCTGAGGCAATATTTCAAACTGAAACACTGAAATTACAGGTTTAAATTATTAAGTTATACCTCTTCGAGGAGCGTTCTCGTAGGTGTTGCTAACAATTTCACATCAGCATTTCAGTTTACGAGCTGCAGTTTGCTCTTTGGCTGAAGTAAACCCACAGGTTTATGTGCAAAGACACCCAGAGCTGAAGCTGGCTGTACCTCTCTTTAATCATGGGCTGCTCTGGCTGTGTGTGGGACTTTAATACACAAAACCCCTCTGTCCCCAGAGGCTTTCGGAGAACACATTTGGTTACGGCAGGTGAAGCTGTTCAGACACTTTTATGAATCCCTGATAAAGACAGAATTACGACCAAACCAGTTCTCTAAGGAGGGGAAAAGACCAGGAAGACTAGAAATATATTTCAGATGCAGAATTAGGGTTATGGTGTGAATTAGCAAGCACTGCAGGCAGCTAAAACAGGCAGATCCCTCTACAGAACTGCCTTCCTCACCTCTGCAGTAAAATTACCTGACTGTAACTTCAGGTAAAATAAAACAGTTAAATACATAACCTCTGAACAGAAGATTTTGAAAACAAAGGATATACAAAATTACTTTCCTGTGTAGTCAGAGATGAAGTAGAAAGAGAGAAACTATGACCTTGTATTGTATCTTATGGTTAAAAAGAGGTTTTAAGGCAATTGTTCTAGTAGGGAGTAGAAAAAAAAATGTATTGACCTCAAAGTCAAACAATATTTTAGTGAGCAGCTTAAGAAACATTAAGAGAGTCTGTCTTTTAAGGAAGTCATATGCCACTGCTGTAACAGATGAGACATAAGGAAATCACAGGATCACTAAGGCTGAAAGAGACCTTAAAGATCACCTAATCCTACCATCGACCACCATAATCACCCTTAAACCATATCCCCAAGTGCCTTATAAACTTTTACTGAAAATATTACCATTTTCTGTTACTTTGAAGGCTTTAGCTTTCATAAAAAATTCCCTAGTGGGTCTAATAGGAGAGTTTAAAGTTTCACTGCATGTTATTAGACTTTCACATGAAAAGCTTTGACAAAAGAGAAACTGATTTTTTACCATGGCCTGAGTATAAAAAATTTTAATCCAGATTGCAAGGAAAGTCAAATAGAAACCAAACCAACACACACAAAATATCATGTAACCTTGGCAAACAACAGTAATTTCTGATAGAATAACGTATTTCATAAGCTCTGGAGCACATGTCAAATTTTAAGTGGTGAAAACTGGTAAATGCTGAAGGTCAAAAAAAAGCCTGACCAGATCATGGTACAAAGACAGTAAAGCAAAAGTCAGACTTTGTCTTTAAAAGTTACAATCCAAGTAGACGAAGAAAAGAGTGGCAGGTGGAAAAGAGTGGTAAGCAAATGGCCTTGCCTTACTACATGCTGTGAAATAGGATGAGTAAACCTTGAGTTAAAATATATATTTGTGGCATAGTATAACAGGTGAAACCTCTTTGCTTGAGTTTTCAGTGAGAAAACTTCAAGATATTATGTAGCACATAATGTCACATTATGACATACAATTTTCTGAGGATGTTTTAATAATACTTGATTAAGAAAATATTAAAAGCACTAGTGTTGCACCTACAGAATGAAAATCACTGCAGCCGTTCACAGCAGAAATGTAATTATTTTTAAACAATAAATAGCATAAGCTCATGCCTTGTAGATAGTCTGAAAGGTCTCCACTCAGTGATCTGGAAACTTTTTTATGTGTAGTAATATGGATATAAAATATGTGTAATAGGTTCTGAACTACAGCTTTTAAGCTTTTAAGTGGTTCTTAACTGTAGTATTTAAGGTAATTATATGGCCTGGTTAAGATTGGAATATTCAGTAACTGAAGACAAGTGCACATCTAATGCTAATACAGATGGAATTGTATGTTGAAACTGCTTAGTTGCTATAAATATCTTTTATGCAAAAATAAAGGTATATTTGCTGCAGCTTATTCATGTATAACATTTGTGCTGCCGAATTTTTTAGTAAAGGGAGGTAACAAAATGCCGAGTTTTTTAAAAGATGGACAGTAAATATCAATTGTGTTCTGGTGGGATAATTTGGACAAGTAATCATAAAGGTTTTTTTTAGTGGACCTTTGGGAGATTCACAAACATTTTTGCTTTCTTCATAGTCCATATGTCATGGAAAGGGAGAGCTACTGGTGAAAGCTTGGCTCAAATTCTGAGCCACTTGAATTTGGAAGCACAACTGGTCTTGCAGTGGTTTTTAAAGTCAAATTCAGATACATTCACAAGTTGAGTAGAAGATTTTCAAGAAGCATTTAGAAGTTCCTCATGCTTTCTGAAGTTCACAATAGAAGTGATTTCTGATGCTATTTTTCCAGCTCATAATAAACCCATGGAAATGACACAGGGCTTGACAGCAATGGTGAACCTTTACTTGTTCACAAGCAGCTTTTTAAAGCCATAGAATTGTGTCTGCTTCTAGCTCTCAAGATACTCATATCTACTGCTCTACATCCTTTCACACCAAATGCCATTTAAAAATATTTTGTTCACCCACCCAGGGAAAGTAACTTTATAAAGCAAGGAATTGTGAAATTGTCTCCAGATCCTAAGAAATCAGTGAATCCAATTTGCCTCTTGGAAAATGTTGAGTCCTTTTGACTGAGATGACATTGCTTACAGATATTTCACCACAGCTGTTTTATTTTCCTAGATTTTCATAGCAGTAACCACAAGTGCCTGAAATATGGCAGAGAGAAATAAGGGAGTGTGCTAATACCTTAGGTTAGTCAAGTTTATCATTTGCTACACTGCAAATTAGCCCTTCTTCATTTAAATTAATTTAATACCATAAACAGTAATGGTTAGAGACATGATGTAGATATTACAGCTTCTATTAGCTGCTTCTGTTGTAATTATCCATATTATTTTTCATTTGCCAGCTTGCATACATTATTACACGAAATGCCCTATAACATTAGAAGTACAGAAATGAGAACTGAACAGAAGAATTTCATTCTACTCAGGGAAATGGTGTTATCACTTTGAAATGACAGGCTTGATTGCTTTTTTAGAAGACTTCTTTTTGATTAACTCATGAAATGACCAGGAGGAGGCACAACAAAATATCCTGAACTAATTACTGTCTCGGATGTTTGAGCAGGCATTTCCCTATAACTATGGCTTTTTACAAATTATTTATTTCATAAATAAAGACTTCACTCTTGCAACACTGTTCATACTCTATAAATACAGCTGTGTCACAAATTCCACCTAACACACTCTCAATATTACAGTCTCTTAAGGATGGAACTGGAGAGCAACAAGAGAGAAGCCAGTAGATGTCCTCCTGCCCACAATCAAAGCGTGTTAGGCAAAGGAAGGGGAAAGCTGCCACATGCTTGCCTGAAAAGGCTGGTGATGGAGCCCGAATGTGAAAATGAAAAGTATCTAATAGATGTCAGATAATTAATGCCACTGCCTTAAAAGCATATTGTGTTAGCTGCCCACTCAGGGAGCCTGTGATCCCAGGGGAAGGCTGTAGCAAGGGGAAGGAATACAAAACCACAGAAGTTGCTCACAGTCTGTACTGTCAGAGTGATTATCCCTCCCAGTGCTGTCCACAGGAGGGAACTGAGGCAGATTCAAACAACTCAAAAGGAAGCCTTTCCCTTCTGGTGACTGCAGTGACAGCTGAGACACAGTGACAGCTGGACCTCCTCCTACTGAAGTTCACCAGTCTTCAGCTTCAGCTTGAGCATTTATCTTGTGGAAAACCTGATGTTTGCATGTCCTGTGACTGCACAAAAGCCACCAGGTGTGTACCTGGGCGAGCTGCCATGCTGGATGTGCAGACAGGGAACAGTTGCACTGAGTTCTGACACAAACAAGCAAACTGAAATGCTGGAGTTTGTTCAGACTCTTGTAGGAGAAGGTAGAACTTGTGAAATCAGTTATTTCAGCTGGAATTTAACAGCTTTTCAACTGGGAGCACAACTGCTCTGAAATAGCTATGACAGAAGTGAATCAGTTATTAGCTATGATCATTTTGTGGCAGCTACTTAGCCTCAAAGACTAAGTCCTGTCACTGTCTCACTGTCCCTGGAGGGATTTAACAGACATACAGATGTGGCTCTTGGGGACACAGTTTGGTGGAGGCCTTGGCAGTGCTGGGTGAATGGTTTCACTTGATGGCCTTAGAAGTTTTTCTTTCCTAAACAATTCTGTGACTCCATGTTTTCAAAATTAGGAATCAGGTCCTTCTCCCTGTTGCTTCACCAAACTTGGTTTATAGCTAAGAAAGTTAATAAAAATGAAGGCCAAAATTACGCTTCTTTTCAGGGTCTGTCTTGTTCAGATAAATTTTACATATATACCATTCCTTTCATTTTTTTATCTAATAAAAATAATTTAAAACATACTATGAAACTGTGTGAGAAAAGTAACTCAAAACTTATCAAAAAGACAAAAATAAGAATTTGGAAGACTGTTCCAGGAACAGGTCTGACAGTTGATAATTTCTCTTGTAAATTCTAAATGGGTGAAATCCCTTATGACATTACTAGATTTCTTTGGAACCACATAGAAATAATTTTATGACAAATTAGGCACATTTAAATGCAGCAAAACATTTATAGTTATACATAATCCCCATTTCTGTGCATTTTGATGTATTAACAGTGATGTTTAACCAGAGAGATATTTCCCGATCCCTTTTTATTATACTAATTTTTCAACAAGTTTGGAAGCTAGATAAATCATGGAGAGGGTCTGTGTAGTTTGGTTACCAGGCTGATGCTGCAGACATGCTGGAACAGCACCAGAGCACAAAAAAATGGGAGGTGCTTCCCCTTCCCACAAATAACACAGGAGCTGGAGTTAGTGATAAATAAAGGGAGTCAATCCTAATGCCTTCAAACTGCCTGAACAAGAAATAGCACCAAATATAAATTTCACAAAGTGGAATGTGGCTGTCAAGAGCTGGTAACAGCTGACAGTGTACTTGCCTTATGAATCCAGGCACCCTTTCAGTGCCCTCACCTCCTTGTTTCCCTGCACATGATGGATCTGTGATCCCTCCAGCAGGGTGAGAAACAGATTCCAGACATCATCAGGTACAAGGTGAGGCACATTTGCCATGCTAGCTGCCTCTCTGCTTTCTGTGCCTGGATCAGCTGTGTGCTGACACCAATAAACCCACAAAAGGTGTTTTCTGCTGGAGGCCCTACACAGCTGACATCAATAAAAGGTTTAATAAAAGCTTTTTCTTCAGGTTCAAATTCAGAGCTAATTAATACTTACACACTGTGCCTTCTACCCTCATCACAGATAGTCTAAAATCCAGACTGTCTGAAGCCCGTGCAGAATTGCACATTATGTAAGTGCTTGCAATCAGAATATCCTGTTCCAGCCCAGCAGATGCTTTAGCTGCCCCTCAGCAGCTAAAGATAATTTCCTTGACTTTTATAAACTTCCATTGTGAGGCTTTTTCCCTTGACACCCCAGGTATACTTTCCGGAAGTGTGGCAAAATATTCAAAGAGTGCTCTGCTGTCTGTTGCAGCCAGGCAAGACTTGACTCCCAAAATTAATTTGCTCAGCAGCAACCCTGAGCAGCAGCAGGAATGAACTCCCTGATGGAGTCAGTCAGCTTTGCTGATGAGAGCACATCCCAAAAGAGTGGCTGTGCCTGTGGAGCTGTGCACCCTGGACATTTGCAGATGCAGGCACTCTGATGTGGATGCAAGGACTGAATTACCTGGCCAAGGTTCTCCCCTTTTCTGCTTGGCCCCAGTGAAGCTGCAGAAACATCCCTGTGGCAAAGAGCTGTGGGTTCAGCCAGACACAAGAGGTTTACAAAGCACTGGATTAGGCTCTGTACAAACCAAGAGAATAAAAATGGCCCATTGAAAGTGGAGCTTTGTGAGCTAATTTAACAGGTTATTTTTGTTCCTACCTTCCTCAAGAGCTTGAGGAATTTGATGTAGAACAGTTAGTTTAACTTTGGAGAATTCATGCACATTCACAGATAATATTACTTGACAGGTATTACACCAATTTCCTAATCCATTCACATTATTCCTCTGCACAGTCCTCAGAAGGAATGAAATAAAGTGGGATTATTTCTTAAGGCTTAATACTGCTTAATATCTCTTTTGACATGTCTGGGACATGTAAATCACTATAAATTTCCTTCCAAAGTTAAATGAGATATACTGAAATTAAGCAAAAGGGAAATGGTAAAAATGTTCTGACATTAATTGCCAATTTATGCACAACAGTGCAGGTTTTTTATTGCTGACAGTTGTAAGAGATAACTTAAATAAAGAACCTATGAAATTGAAAACTTCTTTACCTGTGTAAATATTCTCTTCTTCTGAGTATACTTGTCTCAATATTTTATTCACAAAACCCCTCCTGTAATTTTCATTTGAATTAATATTCCTCAAAGATATTTACTTTGAATTTACACTCTTGCAGTGGAGATAATAAGAAAAATGAGCAGCTACAAAATAAATTGTTCACTGCTGGTCAGGCTCCTCGTCCATGGTCGTAATTAATCTGCAGGTTTTTGTTTCTGAACAGCAGAGGTTACTGTGCCTCAGAAAGAGACCTAGAGGGATCCTAAGGAGCTGTCTCTGAACTAAATCCATGAGAGCACAAAAATGTTATTCAATCAGAAGTACAAAATTTTTCATAGTGAAGATTTGAATACAACCAAAAGCTTGGCATTGAGGGGTTAAAGTACAGTGTCATTTCAGCAACTGAACAGTAAAAATCTTTGTGGGACTCTAAAATCAAGGAAGAGAGAAAAGTAGGGACAACAAGATCACAGAATAAAAGGGCTCTGCTTAGATAATTACTTTGGTCTGGTACATATCCCTTACTAACATACATTAGTAACTTTATACCTTATCATGTGATCATGACTTGTGCTCTTTGGTACCTTGGTTGATATCAACAACTGATCACTGACCTTCAGGATCATTTTGGTGTTGCTGCTCTGTGCTCATCCTGACCCCACCTTAGTACTTAAAGGAAAAAATGGGGCTCCACTAAAAGTCATGGGAGCATTTATTTTCTGGAGAGATGGTGACATTTTACTGCCCAAGCTTTTTATGACACCTAGGTTATACTGCTTCAGTACCTGCTTTTTATAGCTTTCTCCTCTAGCAAGAACTTTCAGTGTAAATGTGTAAGAAATGTTCATAAAGAATCACAAAGAGAGGAATCTGGAAGTGTAAAATCCTACTCTGACTTACTTCAATCATCATGTCCCACCAGAGGAATGTGCATTATCTACATGTAAGAATTCCTAACCCGTCTTGCAAATCCACCTTTGGGGAAGCAAAAATTCATCAGCTCTCTGATACTCATTGTTTTATAAACTGCTCAGGGGGTTTACTCTAAAGAAGGCCATCTTTTAACTTGTTACAAGTTTGGTTGTGATAATTGTACCACTGAAAAATAAAAGTGCCACAAGAAGATTCACAAATACAAGTATGCAGTCATTCCACACCAAAAAGATTAATGTAAAGTTGTTTTATCACCTTTTTCTTGACAGTTTCTCTGACACAAAGGCCCATCAGCTGCTGAGCATTGCTGAGCAGCCTGGCCTTGGCCATTTTTGAAAAAGCTGCCAGAAGCAACTTTCATGTCATTGTTCATTAACACTTCAATCACAGCGAGGACTTGTTGGCAACTGCTGGTGCAATAAAATACATTTTAAATGCTTTGAATATAGAGTGTACTGTGCCTAACCAGGCTGGCATTGCCCACTCCTGAAAAGTGTTGCATGATTTACCACTTAGCCCAGACACTCTCGTTTGATTAAATCCCTCTTTCCTTGCTGCTGGGAAGCAGAATTGGCAGCAACAAAGCATCTTTAATATTCTGTGTAGTGCAGCTCTAGAGGTCTTTGAATACATGAGTTCAAATTTTGGTTTAAAAGCTCCCTAAATTTGATTTTACTTGGCTGCAAATAGGCAACCTGAAAGTGAGCAAGTAAAATATTACAGTTGATGCAGAAAAAAATTTAAATTCCCACCTACCAATGTACTTCAGTCTAAGGCAGAGCTTGATTTCAAGTCACTGGAGCATTCCCACCTTGTCTCTGTAAAGCTGCCAGATTAATGAATCTGTCATGGGTAACCCAGGGGCTATGGGACACAGCAGCTGGGAAGTGGCATAAAGTCACTTTAAATAAAGCTCTGTACACATGTCAGACAGTTAAAATTTTTGGACAGTGTGAACAGTTCATGATGTGAAGGGCAACCTGGTTAATAGGCCTAGGAACAACCCATTTAATTGCTTTCAGAAGGAATCAAACTGAGTATTGATATAATATATAATAATATATGATAATATATAATAATATATGATTATTAGCAATTAGCAATTCCAGTGCTCCTCTTCATTTGTCTAAGCCTTGATGGTGTCACCAATAAATGGAAGCACTTTGGACCAGATTGTTTAGGTGTTCACTGGACTGCATGTGACACTATTCACTCCAACATTGTCATGTGGATAGCTGTGCAAGCACTGAGATTTTGGTCTTTTCCACAACTAAGAGGGGAAAAATAAAAGCTTTGCTCACTAAAATGACAGATTTCTCAAGCAGGCAATTAGAACAATGAAAAGCAAGGCACACTTAATAAAAACCCACATGCAAACAAGATGCTTTGTCTCAAAAATTGGTGACGACTGAAACTTTGCCAAAGTGTGGACATTTTTTCCAAAGTGAAGTATATGCTGCAAGGAGAGCAACACCACTGACCTTAACAAACTTTGAGGTGGAGCAAGGTTCTTAGCAGGAATATACTGGTAAAATGCTGAGGAGCTGAAACCTTATCTCACATTTTCCCCACATTGTATTATCTCCAGGGTTGTGTCTAGTACAGTCAGATCTAAGCTACTGGATTTTTTTCCAGATTAAAAAAAAAATTCCATCCTCCTGAGGACTTAGAATGAATCACAGAATGGTTTGAGTTGGAAGAGACCTTAAAGATCATCTCGTACCACTCCCCTACCAAGGGCAGGGACACCTTCCACTAGCCCAGGTTGCTCCAAGCCCCATCCAGCCTGGCCTTGGACACTTCCAGGGATGGAGCAGCCACAGCTTCTCTGGGCACCCTGTGCCAGGGCCTCCCCACCCTCACAGGGAACAATTCTTCCTAAAACTTCAGAAGTTTCTGGAAAATGTGGTTATTTTATTTTTATGCTACAATTTCTTCCTTTCCTTATGATGTTTCCTGGCTGATTTTCCTATTGTTTTTGTAATGATATTTGTAAGGAAGGACTTGATAAGGATTTACTACTCTGTTTTTCTTATTTAATAAGTTTGAGAATTTAGGGTTTACTCTGAAGAATAAATGAGTATTTTCAACTAAGCAGAGTGGAACCCCAGTAGTCACACACAGCAGAATTCAAAGGTACTTGCCCAGACACCAGCTGGAAAACGAACCATGACCTTACTTCTTCACGCATTCAAAACATATTAATTTTTCTGAGCATTTTGCTTTTGAAACGAGGAAGATGCAATAAGTAAACAACTGTCCTCTTACGTCTGTCAGTCTGAGCAGATTGGTTAGGACTCGACAATGAGGGGACCAGGCAGTTGTGTGATGCTTTGTAATGACAAAGCAGAGGCAATGTCAGACAGTTTCTTTGTCACTGCTTCTAACACACCTCGTGCCTGGCTGCAGAGCACTCCCCTCCCCACTTTGACTTTGCCATGATGGTGAAATACTGCCAGGACTTATCCAGCTGGATCCCATAAGATTTTTTTGCTGCCTACTTTGCCAGCACTTTGACAAGCTGGGGTAGGAAAAAGGCCATGTCTTGGATGGATATAATTTCTTCTTCAAAGGTCATTATGGTGGTTTCCTTCTGTGGTAACCCTGCAGGGTGGTCATAGGTGAAGTGACAACAGAGCAGGACTGGGGGACTGCAGGAGGAAGGGACTTTTAAATCTTTTCAAGTAATCACTAATTGAAATAGCTTGGCCTGAAGGACAGACTGGGTGAGGAAGCAGAAGACTGTGCCTGCCTTATAAAAGAGAAGATAAAATATTTATGAGATCTTCTCTTTCTTTCTTTCTCTCTTTCTCTCTCTCTTTCTTTCTATCTTTCTTTCTCTCTCTCTTTCTTTCTCTCTTTCTTTCTTCTCCACTGTTAGCATTATGGGAGGCTTAGTCTGGATTTCTGTCATCCTCACAATTTAGGACGTTCAGATAAGGAGTTTCTATGCACTGTAACAGGAACCTTCCATCCTCTGCACTCAGGAAGTTCTTCCGTGGCTTCAAGGTTACAGTAACATTTGCAGGCTGATTTCTGAGGTGTGTTCCGACCCAGGGTACACTGCACAAGCACCATCACAAACCACTTTAGGGGATGCTGGTGACGTGATTGAGGCACAGTAAGTGGGTGGCTGTTACATTGATTCTTCTTCAACTATTTCAATTTCAAGGAACACATGAAAGAGAATGCTAATTTTGTTGTTGCTTTTGTTTACTTTTATAGCTCTCTGTACTACATAAACTCAAAGGAATGAAAATGTGCTTTTCTCATGCTCAACTCTATCCAGATCCCAGACGACGTTTAAAAGAAGACTTCAAAAATTGCAGGAGGGGATCTGTTGTTTCTCAGCTATTTCCTCACCTCATATGCTCAGAGACATAACCTGATGTGAATTTGTGATGCATTCCAATTTAGGAACTCTTACTCATCAGGATTTATCGTTGCAGCTCAGTTTCTGCCTGTGTCTCCTCAGGAAGATGATGATTTTTCTCATTGCAAATGGGTTGCCTGGGATAAATTCCTGACTCTTATTTTGTAGGCAGGGAAGGTCAACAACAACCTTTATAGAATCTCTCCACAAAAGGTGACAATAAATAACAGTTTAACCTCTAATCTATATTAACAGACTACCTTTATTTATTGTTTGACTTGTGCAGAGACGAAGACAGGTAATCCTAAAGCAGTCATAATACAAGGTAATGACCTTCTTTTACAAGAATGAGCAAAACCCATTTCACTTCAGCATCATGCACGGAGCTATTTTGCAAAGAAACACTGTGTGTTAGTTGTTGAAACTTTTTCATGCATTCCCCGAAACAAACTACACTATTCGGAGTATTTTCTTCTCTGTGCAGTAAATAAAGTCTTTCATGTTGACAATGCTAATATTATATTTTAAAATATATTTGCATTTGTGTTTTTTGTCATTTTTTATTGCATTTTATAAATCCCAGAGCAGAGACCCACTAAGCTCACTTTGAGAAAGGTCCTTTTGGGATAGCATCATGCAGTGACCAGGTGGGATTTCAGTGTGCTTTACTGGCTGGATCTGTGGGGACCTTATTTCAACCAGAACTGTGGATAGGAGTTCGGAGTACGATTCAGGAAGGTTAATTTTAAGCAGCTTTTAAAATGGAATGATTTCATATGAATGATTTTCAAGGGTAAATATTCATAATGCAAAGTAATCTTAATATATTTCAGTCTAATTAGCGCATTAAACTATTAAATAATCATGGGAAAGATGGGAAGGGGGAGCAAGAAAATTGTATCAGTACTTGTAATTCTGGGATATAGCAAAGCCACTGTGACATTTGGGGGACAGAATAAGAAATTACTAGTAAACGTATTTAAGTGATGCAATTTTTTGTTCCATCCAATAAATATTTTCTAATGCACAAAAAAATATCTATCATTAAGTTGTTTTTACTTACTTTTACATGTCAGTAATGTGCAAGACAGGTGGCTGGAAAATGCTCTTCAACCTTAAATCACGTACCTAGAAATAAGAAGCTAATTTTTATTTACAGAAAAATATCTGCTCATTATTTAATTTGTTCTTAAAATACATCCTCTTGGTTTAAGAACACCTTAAAAGATCACTCAATTAATTTTTTAGTCTCTTTTTTCACTAAGTGAATGAATTGATTTCTAGCTGATTTTTAAAGACTTTTTTTCCTTTTCCTACTTTATGAAGCCTGTTTGTAACATCAAATGGCAAAAATCTCTCACATGAAGAAACTGAGGCGAAGGTTGAAGGATTATTAGGGTTGTAATGATGTGAGCAGAATTTCCTGAAGGTACTGAGTGTAACTGAATGTAAATTCTAGGACAGTTTGCCTTGTCTTAGTGTAGGAAATATGGAAAGAAAACCACAGCAGTTCTGAGAATGGAAGATTTTAGTTTTCTTTTCAGTTACTGAAGGAGTTTGATCCCAGTTCTGTAAATGTACAGAGCTTGGTTTTTTGACTTATTCCGATTGATAAGAAATTGCAACAGACCTGCTTAGCACTGTGGGAAAGGTCAGGGGAAATTTTTGAAAATAAGGCCTTGGAAACACATTGGCCTTCCAAAATAGTCATCCAAAATGGCCAGTCTTATTTTCCTCCATTTCTGGCTTTGCAATTTAGCTTTCTGATTCTCTCATTTTCATTATGTGCAGTATTGTGTGGATCCATTCTAAGAAATTCCATTACTTGGAACAAAGAGGTTGAGCACAATTCAAATCCTGAATTAAATGCAAATCTAGCAGCAGAAAAATGGATTTAGTGGTATGATAGGATTTGCAATATAATTATATTGCATTAAATATGAAGTTTAATTAAGTAAAAGAAATAGATATTGTCAGGACTGGCAGTCAAGCTAGCATTGTATCTGTGACTAATTAAATGTGTGCACTGCGAGAACAGCGTGGAGATCACACACTGGTGCCTTTGGAGCAACATACAACTGCCTTTGTAAATTTTTTTTATTCAGTTTTGGATAAATGGTCAACTGGAAGAACCTCAGCAGAAGACAGATGTCCTTTTTTCATGGTCAGTAATGTTAGTTTTGATACCACAAGTATTTAACCTTGTGATTGAAATCGTGAAGTCTTTCTCCTGAATGGATTTACTGCAGGATTATTGCATTATTCCTTTGAACATCAAAACAGAAGAAGAGGAGATTCCAAATCATATCAGCAGCCAGATAAGTACAATCTTAATTGCAATATCAATATGGAACAGCTTTAAAGCTTTATGGCTGTACAGTGCTTTGTGCTGACATGCAGCTCAGAGCACAAATAAAGGAGTTGTGCTGTGAACCCAGGACAATGCTGCTACGCCTCTGCTCAGTGAGGATTCTTAGTTGCAGCAGGGTAAAAATGATGTTGCTATTTTCCTATTCTTTTAACATTTTTTTCCTTTTTTTTTAGTTTAGTTTTGTTTGTTTTTTGTGGGAAATACTACTTTGTACATACACAAGGGAATTCAAATAATTAATTGATGTTTGGAAACATGGAAGACCATTGTGGTGTCTTTTCATTGCAAGTCCATAAATCCCACAGATATGGAAAATATACCCCCGAGGAAACAAGTGTCCCATATCCTTCATGCTAAATAACTTCCTTGACAACTTGACAACATCTGCCAAACAAGATTTTGGCAATAGAATTTTTTAAAAGGTATTTGCTAAGGCTTCACAATTCAAACTAGTTTCTTTTCTTAAAAGGAGTATTTGTAGCAACTAGGAAGTAAGGGAACAGGAGGGAAAAGGTTTCTTCTGTATGAATCCCTTTGTTTCATTGCTGATGAAGGGAAGTGAGTGCAGGTAGATTTTGGTTGCTCTGATTGCACACAAACAGCACCTGCCTCCCTCTGCCACAGCCATATGATAACTGGAGACAAAAAATATAATTGCTCAATATTTTCAGAATCCATAACAGGTCATGACTAAATATTGCTCTCCTCTGATTTAAACTCAAGGAAACTCACATACTTGGATTTAAGTGCAATTTCAAACCTTTGAATTTAGCTCATCTTTCTTCTAAGTAATTCTGGCAAATATATTTTCTTTAATGATTCTTCTCAAGGAGAAATAGATACTGAAATCAAACCTTACTCATGGAGTCCTAGGGAAGGCAAGATTCTGCTTACAACATTTTAAAATTCATTTGAAGGTTTCCTGATTATCAGTGACATTTCCAGAAATGCTGAAGAGTTCTGCTTTGGGATATAAAAGTAACTATCTTTTAGCTCATCTGTCTTTCAAAGATGTTTATCTGAAACTTTGGATAAATTTGCAGCCCCTAAGATAAACAAACAAATTACTGATGACTGTCATGCAAATCTCGACATAATTTTCCTTGGAGGTCATTCAAATTTTTATGTTGCAGATAAATAATATGAACCATTTCTTTATTTGAAATTAATTATTATATTTAACATATTCAGCATACACCACTAGAAAAGGTCATCTGCTCTCTGGGTAGATGAGGTTCTCTTGTGACACAAGAAATTTTAATAATGCTGATCCTAAAAATAAATAGTTTCAAAAATGACACAACTGGAATTTGAAAAGAAATGTGTTCAGGTTTCCACTTATATACTGCAGTATCTCCTAATCACATAACAGTGTCACTTCTGCATACAACAAGCCATCAAGTATTTTTATTTTGACCTGAGCCTTCACACAAAGTATTAATTTACTTTGCAGTATAATAGAAGCAGTTCTGCTGTCACCACAGAGAGCTGCTGTGCACTGCATTAGAAAGAGATATGACAGAAATTTCAGCAGCAGCAGAATTTAAATGTCTTGCCTGTAATTCTGTTCAGTAGCATCTTTGTACATCTGACATGTGAAATATGTCTTCAGCTTTTGAGACAACAGATGGCATTTGGTTTTCCTAAGAAGGCTTAGCAGGGGAAAGGCACATTCAAAATGTCACTTGTGTTACTGCAGAGGTGTCCTCTGAAAATGAGCCTAAATATCTATGGAATATTTTAATACTTAGAAATTTTTACAAAAATACCATTAACCAATTCAGGTTTTTAACTTCTGGAAATGCAGGCAAGAGCTCTGACTGAGATTTATGCATTTATTTCTCCACCTTTTTTTATCCCAGCCCTCCCAATTAAATGAACTCAACACGGCTTTCCTCAGCTATTGGAAAAAGCCAAAATAATGAAGTGACCTCTGAGAAGACAATGAAGAGCAGAGCAAAACCTGAACACATTTCTATCCCATTTCATAGAGTACTAAGTGTAGTGCATTTTGAGATTCCAAAAGTTAAACATCCTATAGAATAGGAGAATCTATTTAAATATCAAAGATGAGTTTTGATGAATTAAAATATAAACATAGTTGTTTAGAAAGACTAAAAGATAGAAATTTTTCATTTATCAATGAGATAATGAGATTTCCTTAAAAACAGATGAACTTCAAATGTCCTTATCATTAGCATGCTGGTATTTTCCAGTATTTGTATTTGCTGGCAACCTTTTTGTCCTTCCAGGAGAGAACACTTGTACTTATTTACACAAAATAAAGACAGCTTCACTTTCTAAGTTCAATATTTTGGGCAAGCAGTAATATACCAGTCTGCTGGCCAGTCTTAGCAGGAAGTAGTCCTAGTGTTGATCCCAATGAGATGACTCGTGGTATCAGCTCATTTTGAGAAGTTTAGTAAACATGTTATCTCCAGCACAGGGCTGATGTAATGTTTATGAGTTGAGCGTCTCTTGTTTTGCCATTGCTGGTGATACTCTTGTTACCAAAACAGCCTAAAAGTCTTTTCTTCATCACAACCTTCTGAAGGTCACGTACAGATAGTGTTTCATCATGATTTCATATTTGAAACACATTTAAAGAGAAGGAGAATTTGCTAGCAAAACACTCCCCTGAATTTAAAACTTTAATCCTTACTTATAATAAAGCTTGAACAACTTGATACTGCAGAAAGTTTTTAACTTATCATCTGATCTCTATGTAAGTAAAATCCATTTTTTAAAAATCATGAATATGCCAAGTCCTATGGTGGATTATCTATATGACTGCAAATATTTACTTAACGTTATGGTTAGATGAGCATCTATATTTGCTAACATAAGGACCAATACATGTCCTTCAGGACACTTGAGCTAAGGCTGACTTATAATCACAGAGGAAGAACTGTATGTATGAATTAGAAGGAAAGAGAAAAAACTGCAGTCTGGATTGCCTGTTTTGTCAAGGCACCAGGTTCCTCAATACTCTTTTTACACTCAACACATTTTCCATTTCAAACAGTGTCTTTGGAGAGCTTAAATTGTGATTATGGTCACGTCACACACACTTTTCTCCCTTTAATTTCTAGGCCTGCAGACTATGAGTTTAAATGAACTCAGTGTAATCCTGACACTGAAGGCTGCAGTGATTCCATCACCTCTGTGCTGGCTCAGAGAGGCTCTCTGCTCATGTGTCACCACTTGGGACCTCACTAGAAATGCTGCTGATGCAAAGGAAAACCAACCCAGCTCCTCAGTTCTTAGCTGAGCTGTGGCAGGGAGCTATAGTTTGTAGCAATGTTCCTTTAATCCTTCTTCACCTCAAGTAAGAAGTTGTAACCGAATGCGCACATCAGGAAGATCTGATGGATAGGGAAATTCAATTTTTAGTAATTTTCAGAGTAAACTGACATTTTCAAATTTCTCAGCATTATACATGTATAGAATATCTCTTATATGGAAGCTCCCTACTGCTCTCATGCCTCAGTGCAGCAGGGGTGAGTAAGAAGTCATAGGACAAGTTCTGATCTTCAAGATCTCAGCAACTTCTTTTATTACCTTCATAGACAGAAACTTTCCAAGACAGACTTTCTTGATTATTGTGCAAGTGTTTTTTGGTTTTTCCTACCTTTTGCCTGTGATTAAGGTCCTCAGGAATTTCCTTCAATACTTCACTAGGAAGGTGCCCATGAGAACTTAAGGGAGAGCATCCAACACATTTTATTTGCTATGTACACCATCTTTCATAATTTTTGCCTCAGCTGCTTCAAAAGTTGGGGTTCCAGGTCTGTGTATAAACCAACTGAACTTAGCTCTGTGTCTGATATCTGAAAGGGTCAGAGTTGTGCCCCTTCAGAAGCACTGAATATGCAGTAGGAGAATGAAACCAAGTAAACAAAATGCTCCATTGCCAAGAAACTGAGATGAAAAATCATATAGCTTATTATTATTAATTACACTTATCTAAGTATTACTGTACCATCATAAAATATCTTATCTTGAACAAAGCCATAAAAGCAGTTGCATAAGAAATGTCAGTAATGCAATACTGGCTGTTTTCAAGCTTACAGTGCCTACAGGCTCTTCTACCAATTGGATCACCCAACTAATGTGACAAGCCCAGATAATCTGCTGAAGTTACATTATATTTTCTTTTCAGTTGCATACATCTTTGCAGAACTTGTGCTGAAAATTAGAATTTTGCTTTCACAGAATCACTATAAACATTTCTGCAAAAAACACATTTGGCTCTACCAAAATCAAATCTCTTTTTGTTTACGCTCATCAAATTCTGTGACAGAAACAACTGGTTACTAGTTAATAATGCAACAATACTATGTATTATTTGCTTCCTATTCTGATAGATTTCTCTCGTTTGGATGTAAAAATGCAAGTGTAGAAAGAGATTTTAGATCTGCACTCTGTAGTACAAAACCGAATATACAAGTTTTTGATTAAATTGTACTTTAGTGAGATTTTTTTTTTTTGTAACAACATTTTTCCTCCCATCTTGTTCAGTCTCAAATCAGGAAAAAGTGTGTCCTGACAATGACCATGTGCCCACTCTGAATCAGCAGTAAGTGTTGCTACTGAAGGTCATTTCCTGCTTCATCACAGTTTGGTACCAACCCAGACCAACCTTGTTTAGCCTGAATCCAGACAGTGCTGGAGTCCAGGGTCCTATGGCTTCGAGCAAGATGAACTGGACTGAGTCATTAAGCTGAATGTTATGTGCAATTTCAGTTTAAAAAGAAGTGTGATCAGTAAAACAGCACAGTTTGCAGATGCTGAGTTCACAGCTGCTCCTTTTGTTTACAGATGCACAGTCCCACTGCACACAAAAATTTCAGCTTTCCTGTGTTAAGAGTGCAACACACTAGTTTAGGGAAATAAGATCCAGAGGAGGCTAGCAAAATACAACAGCTGAAATGTAGCACACAAATACAAGATATTCTACATCTCCTAAATCTGTGCTTAGGCTCACACCAGACATGTTCCACCAGGATATCAGCAGAGATAAAAACTCAGTGTGCATGAGCAATGTTCCCATTTAATGTTAATTTGTCAAGAAAGAAAAACCAAGAGCTTTCTATGAACTTCTGAAAACCAATAAAGCTTGTGTGAGAAGTGCCTGAATCTCAACAGCAGCTCTACAACAGCTTTTGCACATAAGGTGTCTGAGCAAGTATTCCCTTGGTGTCCACAGGAAATCTGAAAAGCACTGCCCTACACTGCTCCAGAGGTTGGAGGAAAAATGTCAGCAGAAGTACACCTGGCTTACAAAGTCACCCACCAGCATGTCTGCATATAGATTGCCTCAAAGAAATCCCTGGAGAACTAAGCTGACACTGAGATATAAAATACAGGACAGGTGTTTTTTAAACACATATTTGTTGCCAGTCATTGAAATTTTGCTTATTTCTCCATGGAAAGGCTGTCCAGCCCTGGAACAGGCTGCCCAGGGCAGTGGTGGAGTCCACTTTAATGGAGGGATTGATGTGACACTTGGCAACATGATTTAATGGTGGATTAATGGCTGGACTCAGTGATCTTGGTGGTCTTTTCCAGCAAAAAGAATTCTATGATTCTTTTTATCTACTACTCCCCTCTCTGGTAAACAGATCTTTAAAAAGAGAATATGTGAAAGCAACACAGGAGAGATGGGAAGCATCTGAATATAATTCTTTTCTTTATTCAGTATTTATTTTACTATAATTATGCACCAATATCCTAAGGCACAAGGGCATATGTTAACATTTTAAATTTGCAGGTCTCCAAGATGTAAGGAACAACACAAGTGAAAAGATCCTTCCTCGTTCAACCTAGTGAGCAAAAGCTGAAAGGCAGGAAAGCTGCTGAAGAGGCACAAGGGCCTTGAGGAAAAAGGCAAACCTATTCTGCATTAGGGAAAGGAAAGAGGCTGTACTCAGTTAAGCTCTTGCCACAAAAAAAAAAAAAAAATTTGTGAAAAATAACAGTGTCAGTAAACAGGATTAAATTTCAAGAAGAAACTCATGTTTTTTGTTCCAGCAGACCTGCTTTGCAAATTATTTTTAAATACATTATTCTGTACTCTAAATCAAACTCAGTCAAGCTCTTGGGGTCTTTTGGGCTTGGTTTTTTTTTTTTGTGGGGCTTTTCCATTTTGAAGGCTTTATCAGGTATAGGCTGATCAGGAAATAGGCATTTGATCATTGAAGAGTAAATGTTCAGCTTTCCATTAGACAATCAGTGTAAAAAGGGAGCTCTTTTTCACAGTCAGCTATAACACTTCTAGTTCATTTTTTTACTTGGATTTTTGCTTATTTTTAGTGGTATTTACTCATTCCATGTGCCTATTTTAATAGAAGGAACACAAGAATACTTGAAAATACACAGGAGGAAGTACAGTACAAGGGGCCTGGAAATTTTGCATACAAAAAGAAAGGCCAAGGAATATTTATATCTACTCTTGAAAAAATAAATACATGGGTCATTGTTTATTTTTCAGGAATTTTAGAAGGTACCAGAAAAGGGCATTGGTTTTCTTTTCATATCATATTAAGAACATACTTCTATATTTAGAAACACTAATCTCTGTAATGGGAATGGTTTTGAGGTTCATTGGCATTGGTCATTCCGTGGATATTTGCTGAGGGAAGTACAATTCCCAGTTGCTATCAAGGCAGGCAGACTGGGGATGCATTTCAGGAACCCATGACTCCTCTTGGAGCAGCAGGAATGGAAAGTTCTCCTGCAAAGGTAGCACTGACTGTGGCATTGCTATGCCCAGTGCCAGCCTTTCCCACCTCGCTGCCTGCCAAGAGCTGTGTGCCAACCTCGGCTCCAGTGGGACAGAAGCTTCACCAGCCACTGGCTCTGAACCCACTGCTGAGAGCACAGCTGGGGCTTGAGGGGGACCCTTGGGGACAGGCAGCAAATATTCCAAAACTACCTGGACAAATGGAAAGCTTTACTTCTGGTCAAGGTAGTAGAAGCTCTGTTAAACTCTCTGGCACCAGAAATCTCTCCCAGCACACCTCTGCTTCTCCAGGATCCCTCTGGAATAGCACAGGCACTGGGACAGATGGCTAAAATGTCTTCTCATATCCTGTCAGTCCAAGCCTTACAGTGGCACAACACCACATGGGGCCTAACCAGCTCCTTCTTCTTTTGTTCCAGTCTGTCTCTGATGAACACACTGTACTTTAAATTGATTCCCAGAGCAATGAATAAAAAATGAGCAATTAGGCAACCTATTTCACCTAACCTTATTCCCACCATTGTCCATCTGGTCTCATGCTAAACAATTCATTTAAGAGGGACTCTTACACACAGCCACTCCAGTAACTTTCCTTTTTAATGTTACCTCCCTCCCCAGCTATCAGGCAATTCCTCTCCTAGTGTCTCCCTCCTCTGTGCTCATACTTTGCATGTCCTTTACAGCACTTGTTCTAACCACCTGCATTCCTAACTTGCCAATATAGACACATTTAGTTCTCTTAAAGCAAACATTTCAAGTGAGACGCTGCAGATGGGAGAAACAATGAGGCAGCCAGAGCTCTTCAGCCCAGGCTGGATCAGTCACTGTGTACTCACCACTCTGGAGCAGCAGGACCATGACTGTGTCATGCACCACAGCTGGTCAATACCAAAGCACTGCAAACAGGATTCTTCCCATTTTGCAAATTAAATCTGTGTTCAAATCTAAATAGAACAATGTTTGTAAGAAAGCAACCCTATTTCTACTCCCAGCCATTGGCACTTCTGCAAGTGATCCTCTAAATCTTTTGAGGACTTAGGGTTGAGGAATTAGGTCATTTGCAAGGATTTCCATGGCCAGTTCCTTTCAGAACATCCAAAACATGTAGATGGCTTTGAAATACTCATGTCTAAGCTGTTTATTTCCCTAAGAAACAAATTTTCATTAAAATGTCATTTTCTTTCCAGTAACTGCATAAACCCCCCAAGCGTGTTATGTACCCTCCAGAGGGCAGCATGGTATTTCAAAAATCACCTTACAAAGGAAATAATGCCTGAGCATAAGAGCAGGCTCTAATGAGAGCATGGAATTAATGTTGCTGTAAACATTAATTATAAAAAAATTAGGCAAAAAAGAAGGTAAGTCTATGGCAGGACCATTTGCTCACCTGTCCATTGCTGCTGTTCATGTAGCACCACAGGGATTACAGAAGCAGGTGATGCAGAACTACAGTTTCCATGCCAGTTTTTGCTTAACCAATACCAACTGTGAGTATTCTGTTAAAAATTGTGGTGGCATTGTGTATAGGGCAAGGAACAGCCTAGCTCTGTGATAATGAAATTCTTCAAGTGGTAATAACTCTATTCATGCTTTCAAAAGTACAGCGAAATTTAGGGTTAAAGGAACACTGACTGATCCAAGATGATCCCATGAGTAATTGAGTGTGGTTGACTTTTATGGCACTGAATCATTTTGTCCTTCCATGAAAATATTGTTTCACCATAGATGACTTTTTTCCCTCTCTCCTTACATGAAAATTCCAGTTCAGATTTATTAGTCACAAATTTATACCTTCTGATTCTTGTGTCAACATTATCAGTTAGCCCCTACACTGCTGCTGTTTTGCTTAATTAAACATGTTTCTGTCTTTCATGTTATGACAATCTTCCAATTCCTTAATTATTTTAGTAATAATTCTCTCTGCCTGTCCCCATGTAAATCTTCTTGCCCCAGCAAAGACAATAACTTCATTCCAGGTGTACAATCCCTGTCACTGTCCTTAATATTTCTTCAAGTATTCTTCAAGTATTTCTGTTGGAAACTCATCATGTCACCCATGTGCCTTTTGGAGCACTGATGACTCAGGGATGGCAATGGTAGCATGTATTTGGAAGACTTGGAGGAGGAATAAACTTGGGAGTTAGCTGCAGGTACAGGCTCAGATTCTGCCATCACTGTGCAACATGCCAAGACGAACAAGATTGTGGTGATAATATCCACCATGCTACCACCTAACTGATACCACAACTATAAAACTGTATAGCAATCTGATACATACCATACCATACCATACCATCTTAATGATACTTTCAGCTCACTAAAGTAGTGCATCTGCTGTAACTCCCACAGTGACCCAGGTCGAGGTCAGCTAAGTGCTTTGTTACTGGTATATCACTGCATAACCCATAGCACATCATGTAATGGGAGAATTTCTTTAACCAATTGAATTTTCCAGAACAAAACCTCTCTCATTCCAGAAGAATGCTCACTTGAGTTATTCTTTAAATTGACGTCATCAGTTTCAGTATAAATCCTGTGTACTAAGGAGAAGACTTCTAACAGCAATTCTAGAACTACTGCTACTTAACATCCTTCTCCCCTCCAAATGCAGTACATTGCAAAATAAAAATTAATTTTTTCATGATTTTCTGCAGATTTCCTTTGTTGTTATTTTTGGGTTTGTTTCTGATAAAGGATTTGACCTGAAACACAAAGGGCTACTCCTGTCACCAGACAAGTGCCCGGTGATTGCATAATGAAATGATCTGCAATATTTCTCATACAGTCAGGATTTTATACATGGTATCCATTACAAATGTATCAAATCTTCCAGGGTTATTTATGCTCAGCATGGTGTGTTTTGATCCTGCAGGTAATTATTTATGGCTGGACTAAGCCAGCCCAGATGGGGGACACTGAGATGGTATCAAACCCCCGCAGTGCTGGGTTAGTAGAAGCTGGGTGAGTGCTAAACCCCTCCCAGAGAGCAGTGCCCTGCTCCTGTATGCATCCCTGGGTGAGCTGGATTTGGTGCTCTGTCAGCCAGAATCCTACTACAGACTTTGGGGGAGATAAGCAGTGCTACAGGGGAAGGAGCTGATACCACACTCATTGACCTTGTGCTCACATCTAGCAATCAATTTTCCCTCTCCACGAGAACATGAAATAACACCCTGTGAAACAACACAACATCCACACTAGCTGGCATTGCACAGCATCCTACACAGGGAACATTTCATCTAGTCCTTGGCCTAGGAGCTCAGTGAGCCTGGACACCAATTCCAGCTATCCTGACACATAGAGGGCTCCAGAAAACACAGAATTTGAGAAAGGACTCAAGGGACAGATGTTCTGTCTCCTGCATGTGATGCAGTTAAGCAGCTAACACAGCTAACACAAAAGAAAATGCAATAACAAGTTCATTTCTCATGTTCCTTGTTCACCAGACTGTTTGCAGGCTCATCTCAGAATCTATCACCTCTTCTTCTCTAAGCAGGAATTTGTCCTGCTCTCCTAAAGTTTATTGGAGGAAGCTGTTATCAGACTTCTGCATTTCAAATAATAATCCAATTTTAATTAATTACTCTTAATTTTATAAGTTGTCTACACATTTAATAAGTGATTTGATGAGAAATAAAGCAAACACAAAAAAGCTTTCAGAATGAACCCCCTTGGAGCTGAAAATAGAAAAAACACGCCTGACTTAAAAAGGAACAATATTTTCATGAGAGACCTATACAAGTGGGCTCTGAAATTACATAATTTCTAGGAATTTATAAGTAGCCTTTCCACATGCCTGGATCACTGATTCATTGTGGTACTGTTTCATGATCCTGCTTCTTTTAATGTACAGAGTGTGCAGATGCAACCTACAGCCTTGTTGACATTTAGCTGACTCCTCTCAGATTCTGATTCAGAGATCAGTTTCCCTGCAGGGAAGGATGAGCACACTCTCATCTATGGATTAGTCCTTGCAGCTTTTTTATCTAGTTGAGAAAGGAAAAGTGAAAAAGTGACAGACTGTGAATCTTCAGAATAAATCCCTTGCTCAGACCAGCAACACCAGAACAGCTCTTCTGATATGGCTCCATGGAAGTGGGGAAACTTCAGCTGGAAAAGGTTCTTTTTTTCTAGCTGATCTCTGTATTTCATTGTCCCAGGTGCACAGCATTATTCAGCTACACAAGGAGGTACAAATGATGACATTTGCATACATGCAGTTATGTTATGGTAGTGATGAACCATGAGGGTGGGATTACCCAGCAGCAGGCACTGCCATCATTGATCCTGTTGAGAAGCTGCACAGAGAGCTCAGTCCTGCACTTTCCTTTCATTCCCTCAATGAGTCGGATTCAGTGTGTAACCATTTTTGGTTTTCCCACTTGCCAGGTGGCAAATCTTAAAACTGTATCCTCTGGAAAGACATGGCAGAAAGAGAGGGCTCGAGTCATGTTTCCCTCCATCCCCAACACATGTGTGGGACTGAGGTTACAGTTTCCTGACTGCAGACACACTCAGCCTTCCCAGCTGCAGAATACAAAGTACCTTCTCTGTATGTGCTGTTTCAAACCTGCACTGGAAGCAGAGCAAAGCCAAATCAGGCCCTTGTTTTCCTGCTTCATTTCAAGAGCCAGGACTCACCATCCATCCACCCCCTCCTAATCCCAAGCCCAAGTTCTACATGACTAGACTGTTCCCTTTGTTGGCAGTTAGCAGGTTTCACACTGCATTATTTATTACCTTGAGAAAAATCAAAGTATCTTCACTGAAAAACACAAAGTAAGTAAGCCAGCAACAACAACAAAAAAGAGCTTTCCACACTTAAGGCAGATATACAATGACTTCCTTAATATGTATATATGTATATTTATATATATAAATATGTTCTGATCTTAGAGCTCAGCTTAGTAATTCAGTGGTGCCTCTTGACTTCTGTTAAAGCCTTCTTGGTTTTATTATTGGATAAAATTAACTCAAGGCTTATATATGATGAACAAGACCTTTGGCTGGAGTGTGAAAGAGATAATAAATGGTTTTTGCATTCTGTCCTCCAAATATTGAAAGGAACACAGCAGCCCAAACCACTCCAATTGGGAGAGCACATTGGAAAAAGAGATGAAGAAAGTTAGGCTCCAAAAGAAAGATCATAGGGCAAAATAATACAGATTAACAAAAATTCTGTAGGAGTCCTGTTTCTTAACATGTGTTAAGATTTCTATCATCACTGATGTTAATAATTGACATGTAGTACAGTGGGAGTTAGATAACAGCAGGAACGTTCAGGCCAGGACTCATTTCATTTTCCAGTGGTGTGAGGCACTGGGTAATGGGGAAATGCACAACCATTTCAGAGATGATCTTGCTTCACTGCATTGCATTTGGGGAATTTTATTCTGTCTAGAAAGAGATTCCTGCTTGTGTCGTGCAAGAGGACATGTTCTTCAGAGAAGTAAAAAGAACAGGAAGTTAATTTTGTGTTCATGAAAGTGAAGAATTAATAGCAAAGCCTTAAGTCAGATATAAGCTGCATGGGTATTGTGCAAGCCTCATCACACAGCACTGCCATCTCACCCCAATTTATGATCTGGAACACAGCAACTTTTACAGCTTTTAGCTGGAACTGCAACTTGTACCAAAGCATACAACGATTTTATAAATACAACGAAAAGAGGTAAAAACTCCAAATTTCTTTTGCTCTTTTATGTAGTTCAAGTGGAAGCTGGACACATTCTGATGACACACTGCACCTCCGGACTATGCAGATTACACTGCTAGTATTGGAGCTCAGGGTTTAAATACAGTCATGCCATATTCCCTGAACTCAGAATGTATGTGGAAAACCAGATGAGATTTCTAGCACAAGCAAGTACAAAGTGCTGCACTTGAGCATGAGCATGAGCTGTGTGGTCATGTGGGCAGGCCATATTTGAATTTTCACCATCATATCTGATAGTGGGAACATTTCTAATGGCCTCACAGAGTGCCAGAAAAATCTCAGCCCTTGAGATCAGCACAGCTACAGACCCTCTAAGTACAGCTTTCCAGCCCCCAGAATTCACCACAAAAAGGGAAATCAGGCTTTTGCTTATCTTTACACTGCCAGAGTCCCTGATTTCTAGTTCATACCACCAAAAGCCAGCTCAAACCAGAGGTGAATCCACTTCATGATACAACAAAGGGCTATCACTGTTATTTGTCCTGTATGTTCTTATCTCACAGTTTGCAATTAATCACCACCCTGGAAATCAAACACTAAGGTATTTGTACATTCTCTTTGAAAAGACATTTCAATTTCCTTTTACTTGAAGTGCCCTGTCCTTTGCCACACCTGCTCTGTGCATCAATCTGCACCGCACACGCTGGATATACCTGAGGAGTCTGGTGACTCACACTAACAGGGAACATAATCACCACAGAGAGAACAGAAGACTGAAAAGTGTGATGCAATTACAGAGGGATACGTGTTCATTAGCAAATAACCACATTTGCATGGTTGAAGATAGTTACAATATGTTGTGACTGAAGACCAGGCTCTGTTCTCAGAAACACAAAGTTCTCTTCAGTGCGTGACCATATCAGCCACACGAGCAACAAGTTTGTACTAAACGCCAAAATCCTGTGCAGGAAAACTGTAAATCTAATTCCATTTATCTGGTATATAGAAACATTTTTTGAAACATGTCAGTCTAGCCTTTGTGAAATCTAAGTTTATTCTATCCTAAGCTGTTGAAATCTGTTTATTCTCTTCTGTCTGGAGGGATTTTGTACTTTGCAGAGAAGACAATTGGGAGAGGTTGATTTTATGGGAACAGCAGGGCACATGAACTGCTCTCCTATCTAACGTTTATAAGGAAGGTTTCCCTGGTTTCAGCCTAGCTCACAGGGGTACAGTTGAAGTACAGCTTATTTCTCCATACTGTCATTAAGTCTAGAATACTTGGCTTTGGAACCAATGTCTTCAATTCCCAAAGCCATCCTTGTCCTAATCCTGTAACCTGCAGGGATAGCTGCCTCACCTCCCTCAGGTCATGATGGGTTTATATCAATCGATTTTACTCCCGAAATATTTTTGCCACTCTGTGAGGTATTTTCACCATGAACCAATAATTTTTCATATTTTCAAACAGATGGCTCTCAAGATTGCTATGCTTCAACGTGTCTGAAGGACAGCCACAAAATTGCTTGAAATAGTCTGTGCTTATTTGTTTAAAAGAATCTAATTTCTACATAAAACATAAAAAAAGCCTTGAACAACTGGAAATGCTGAAAGCAATACTCAAGTCATCGAACATCCTGAGGTTGATTCAGTGAAGTTCTTGTCACAGATCAAAGTCATGTCCAGTCTGAGATCTCTTTGTTTGGCGCAAATAAGGCTAAAAATAAAGTAATCTATTGTATTTTATTCTTCTTTGTTGTGAGCAAGCTAAAAAAGCACACATTTACAGCCCTACTTTAAAGCATTACTTGTATTAATTTGGTGTGAAACACCACTTCTGAACCAATAGCTGACTGAGATCTGAGTTTGCTGAACCTGTGTTATGAAGGAAGGAAGGAAAAATGAACTAATACTTTATTCAGAGTTTTACTGGAAGTTTGTCTGTTCTGATGATTTAACTGTTATTTACACTGAAACCAACAGGCAAGAAGATTGTAGCCTATGACTCCCAAGGGAGCAGCTATGGAATTTTTGCACTCTGCAGAATGTTATGGGTTGGCAACCACTCCTGTGTGCTACACAGATCACTTCAATCCCCTGTGTTTATCCTATAAACAAGAAAGTGCTCTACACTGTTGTGCTAAAGAAAACAGCTGAAATCTAAAGCGGCTCAGTCCTGTTTAAGCTGTCCCCAGACACACTCCCTACCACGCGGGTTTGTTTTCCATTGATTTGTTAATGAAAGCTGGCAGCAAATGCTACACTTCTACTGAGCACATTAATCATTGAAAGAAAACAGTATTTCTTCAGCTTTGGCAATTCCTGTACTACACATAAATAAGGCCTCCTGCTTCCCTGTTAACCCTGCACACAATGTAGGATCTCCTAAAGCATTTGGTTTCTCTGCCGTGGTGTATTTCTGCTCTAAGCCTGGATGCCTGATGTGGAGTCAATTAAGATCTAAAAACATCCATGTGGCTTCCAACTCAGAATTCAACTTGTGGCAAGAAACACAAACACTGCACGCCTGGTGCTTGGATGCTTTTGAGAAGTACAATCCTGGTGCAGCTGCTCATTTTCACAGAACACAGTAAGAGCAACAACAGCTTAACATGACAGATTTCTGTCATTCAGAGCTACCCTGCAGCACTCACAGCAGTTCGTCCTGAATGCCTGCAAGGCTCCAGGGAATTCCTTGTGCCACATGTGCCCTTCATAGGCTCTAGCACAGCCACTTGTTCATCTTGTTGTAGGGTTACATGAAAGGGGTCTAAGTGCAGAGCCTACCAGAGATATAATTAGCTGTAAAACAGGCCTTTTCTTCTCCTCACCCCCAGATTATGGGTTTTGTTACTAATGGTTCTCTTCAGGCAACTTTCTCCCTTGAGAGCAAGCTACCCTGCACACACACTGCTCTGAGAGAAACTGCCTACAGCTCAATACTGGACCTGAAAGCTCCAAAAATTTAGTTTCATTGCACTATTAATTTGTGGCATGCAGTATGTGGCACTCTACTTGTGGAGACCTCTCCAGAAGGTAGGATGGCACTGTTTTGGTGGGGTAATGGGTCTTAATCCAGTGTTAACAATTCATCTATTCTCTACAGCAAGGCTGCATTGTTGCAGATGATAATCACAACATCTGTATTGTCACATCTCCACATTCAAGGCTTTGATCAGGTTTCCAAGGATGAAGAGTAAATCAGAGAAATGCAGTTCATGCACCTGTGGAGGCACCAATCCAAGGCTGAGGGAGTTCAAGCACAGGCTATTTTAAAAACATTTCACTGATCAAATAACTGACTATTCACATATAATTACTTTATCTCCTGTGATGGAAAAAAATCCTTGAGATTGATTAAATGCAATGGAGACATCAGTGATGACTGCAATCATCCCTTTGTTTCTATTATTTACTCTCCAACTTGCACAGAAGGATGTACCTGCTTGGTGACCAAATCAATGGTGCTGCAGAATTATGGAAAATTATTGCTAAGAGTTGAGCATAAGAAATGAGGGGAAAAGCAGTCCTTGGTGGGGGTTTGCACAGACTAGACTACAAACAACAAAGTACCACCAACATCTCTGCAATACAGAATATTGTTGTATACTGAATTAGGTATAAATTCTTTTTTTTGCCCTTCTAAGCCAAGTTTTCAAACTGCTTCATTAAATCAGTCCTAGGAGAAATCATTTGATTGCACATGTCTTCATTAGTTTCTGGAATGAATTTAATGCAAATTATAATTATAACAGGTAAATTAGTTTTGCTCTGGCCTACTTGGGAGCAGTTTCATTCACATTTATTCACACACAGGTACAGTAGCAGAGAACATCCTGGGCTGAAAACTGGCAGTGGCTGTCCCAGAACAGCACAGGACAGAGCAGGGCCAGCAGGCACATTGCAGTTCCTACAGCACCTGCAGGAAACACAAATTTCATTTTCTCAGTTTAGACACCTTGGCAACAGAGTCCCTGATAGATGGAAAACGCAGTGCTAGTTAATTATGCCTGCTTGGTCCACATCTCTCCAGCAGACACTGCATTCTCCAGCCTGCAACTGGTGTTTCCTAGTTAGAACTAGACTAATCCAGCTTGGTGTTTCCCTGAATTTTTGTGCAATCTCCAAGTTCATTATTTTTCAATCCATCTTCTAGTTTTCCTCTGTCCTACAGGTTCACCCTAAAGGTGCAAGTTTACTGTGAACTGTATTTATAATATGAAAGACAGTGGCAGTTGAAGCCCTTAGAATAATAACTATTTTATTTTATTTCATTTCTTCTTTTGACATGAATGTTCTATGATTTGTGTGGCTGTAAAGAAAATATCCCAGCAAATATTGACAGAATACTGATTCTTTTTAGTTCCTGTGGTCTCTAGCACAAGAAAATAGTTAGAAGTGACTAGAAAGCAATTTCCTAACAGTTTTAAACTAATTTTGCCTCATTTCCCACAGAAATCAAGTCCTAGTTTTTTACTACACTAAAAAAGTTCCTTCAAATCAGATCACCAAAAAACATGTTATTATTTGCCTAAATTGTTAGCTAAAAAGCTCAACTGGACTAGTGGGAAAGGATTAAGAATAACATTTTTATTTTTTGAAACAATAACTTACTTTTCCCACCTAAATAGATAGAAACTGTTCACAGAGAAGAAACAGCAGACTACAAAGAAAGAAGATAGAATGGAAAAAGTAAAATAAGATTATTTGTGATGTGTTTAATGAGCTACCATGACACGTTTGTGAGACTGTGAGCACAGAAGACACGTTTTACACACGGGGAATAAATGAATCCATTCTAGCCGATAGAATTTCTAGTTAGTCTTTACTTCTGCAGTACCACTCTTTGATGCTGCCTCAGCAGCAACACCCAACTTCTGAATGATGTTTAAAAGCAACAGTGCCTTGAACCTTCCAAAACGTAACCCCAAGACAACAAATTGAAACCTCTCTCAACTTGCAATTAGAAAATAGATCAGAATTACTTTGTATGCACAGCACGATTCCAAAGCCCCGAATTTCTGCCATTTGCACTCCCAGAAACATAGATTCTCACTTTTCCTGAACTTATCTCTAAACAAGGATGCTGGCATGGACTTCAGAGGCTGCCTGTGTACAGATGGGTTAAGAGCAATGACTCAGCCTTTCTGCTTTAACTAAAAAAGAAACAAACTTGTAAAAACAGTGACTTTTAGTGTATCAGACAAGGTTACCCAAATAAAACACAATAGCTGTGTCATATCACTAAAGCAAATTACTCCTAAATAACCACATAGAGAGGTGTGATCTGTTCTTTGCCAGTTACTTATTAACCAATCTTCATTAATCATAAAAAATGTTTTCACATAATTCTTGATTCTATAACTGCAATCTCCCAATCAGTGTTTTGCTCAGGTGGCTTTAGTCCAGCTACTATTTCTTCTGTCCTTACTAAGATATTTTGCAATAGCAACTGATGAGTTGGAGGTTCCAGATGACGTATCTTTGGAGTTTACAGATGAAATATCTTGTAGACTACTTCCAGATATTTCTGGAGTTTTTGAATCTTAAATTTTATAATTAGATACGAAAAAATTTTTCATTTACCAATTAAGCAATGAAAAGATCTTTTATTCACTTTTCATCAGAATATTTCAGCAGTTCATTACCTGGGGGAAAATATTTTATAATACTCTCTGGGGTAATTATAAAATGAAAACAAATGTAAAACCAATTAAATATATTTCATTTGTTACAAGGACTGACAAACAAAACTGAGCATAAACAAAAATCAAATTCTACATAAAGCTGTTTCCTTGCTTTTCAGACCTCATTCAAAGTCATTTACATCTGAATCAGAATAAATGGAAAAAAATACTACTATTAAAAATGCAGGAATCAAAACTCATTGATTCAGTGTTAATCCTTACTGCAGTACCATTGTATCTGTAGCCAGCATTCCAGCTCTGTGCTCGGTTTCATTACTTGCAGCCACATGGTATTATTCACAGTAGAACTTGACTTATCAACATAATTGACTTGTATCAATCACTAATCACCTTGCATTAACGTTAATGATGTCACAGCTGCCTGGTAATTTAAATAACACTGTGGGGCACCTCTTTCCTTAGAGCTATTAAGAAAACTGCACTACCAGCTCAACTTTATTCCTCAAACCCAACACCTGAGGTGTAAAAGACATCATCTTTTCCCCCAAACACTCCTCTTTGTCAAAAGCAAAGAAGCTCAGCCTCAAAGTTGCTTCAATACCTTTTCCTCTGACCACAGCTTTGTGCTTGCTGCTCTAACCTTGCAGATAGGCACAGATAAGAGGATGCTTATCTGACTGGCAGGAGGTCTGGCAAGCTGCTTTCCAGCCTCAAAAACAGGCAGTCCTCTGTGGATTGGCCAGCAGGACACTGTGGAGCATAAAGCTGGTTTGGGCCCTCCCCATGTCCCAGTATATCAAGGTTTAAGCTTCATTGACTCCAGTATAGTGGCTTTAATCAAGATTTTTCATGCCTCAGAGAACAGTACAGCTGCTAAACTTTCTTTAATAAGGGTTTTATAGCTGAGGAAGCTGAACAGGAATTAGCTGAAAAGAGTTGACTTACTTCTGGCCTTATTAAGCAGCAATCTATTATAACTCGGGCAGCAACATTGTTTTACTCTAACATGAAAGAGGAATGTTGGTTGAAGTGATTTAGTCAAGTCATTGATTCAGTTCCTGTCATTTCCTGCATTTTCTCTTGCAGTATCCCTCAAATTCAGGAAGCCAAATGCACTGTGGTACATCTCAGGAGAAAGTCCTACATTTCCAATTTCCCATCAGGTCAAGTAGATGCAGTCATCTTCCCAGGACTGAGTGGTAATATGGCCTTTATAAAGCTTGCCTTTAGATTTCACAGCTTTTTTATTTTGAATGAAATTCATTTCCTATTACCTTATTGAGTCCATATTGGCAATATCCAGATAAAGAAAACACTGATATAAGGCAGGCCTTGAAAAATGGCCACAGCCTGGAATTCCAGTGAAGTGGCACTGAAGACTCTTCAATAGAGTATATTTTACCTTTGCAGACCAGCATTACTTAGTAGATTTTTTTTTAAAAAAATCCCTTATTAGAGATCAATTTATCCATTTTTAAGTGGCACATGTCTGGCCATAATTCTCACAGCAATAGTCCCAGAGTAAACACGACTCAGCACTGAGGTAACACTGAGCACATGGGGCAATATTTTAACTGTTATGGGATGGCTCCATGGGCATCTGCTGCAGCAAAGAAACCTTGTCTTTCCTCCCACTAGGCAGGACAACGAGAAGGCCCAGCTGAGGCAGAACAGAGAAGGTAATATTTTTCCAGGATGGGACATTTCCACTGAGTGTTGGTTGGCCATGGGATAAGGTTATGCAGAGGAGGCACATTCACATCTTGATTCAAATCTTGAGACACCTGAGTCCTGCTGGAGTAGGGCTGCCAAATATTTCTCTTGCTAGCTTAAAGTTGCTTGATATTCTCAGCTTTTGACCCTTTGGATTAGGCCTCTGCCAGAGGTACACTGCAGAATGTATTACCCGCTTTTTGCCTTCCCCTTCCTCCTTTTCCCACACAAAGACAGATCAGGGATCAAGCTAAACAGATTATCTCCTGTTGGCACCCACAGCAAGGCAACAAATCCAACTTGTACAGGAAGTGTGTGCTCTGAAGACTCAGTAGTCTGGAACTGAGGAACTATGAAGAGGAGTTAGAATGTGTTGAATATATGTGATAACCTATATTTACATCTGCCTCCTGTCTCAGCTCTGAAAGGCTGCTGCTCATGTCCTCTCCACTGACCTCACAGGAGGAGAAGAGATCCCGTGAAATTGCAGCATGGAAGTGCAATTCAGCAGAATCTCAGCACCAGGACCTGGAAGTTGGTCACATTTCCTTTTTCCTAAGGCATGATATCTCCTCATGTAACCCTTGTGACTCTTAGTATTTCCTTAGTAATTGCCTCAAAGCTTCCATTCAGGCCACAAAGTTAAAAACCTCAAAAATCTGCCTATAATGAAAGCATATAAATCTTCCACTTGCAAATTGCTCATTAAGACTATTCCCACTGTTAGCAGAACCTACTGTTGGTGAATTCTAGGTCAAAAAGCTAATTCCTTTGCAGTCCTTTTACTGTCTCCTTAATGATTACTGAGAGTCCGGAAATGAGAGCACAAAGTATTTAATTCTTTATTCTACATGAAATTGTCTTGATTTATATTCTTGAAAAATTAATAAAATGCCTTTGAGACAGTCTATCTCTGCTTCCAGGCTTGCAGAATGTATCTGGTTTATCTGCTGAGCTGTGCAGAACTGTAATAGAGAATAAGACTTCTGCTTTCAGTGCTGCATTTACTGTAAATTTCCATTCTTCCAGGAAGGTTCTGACAGACATATTTAGCATCTCAGATCTGACTTGAACAGGGGAACTTAGCTATTATTTGTTCCACTATTACTTTTGAATAAAGACCTAATTGTTGAATTTGGTGGCAGGACTGAAGACACAGACAGGACTTTTGCAAGAGGCTGGAAAAACCAACTCCTCCTGGGCTCACAATACAGGCACCACCCAAGTATTCCTTCTGTACCAGGGTTCCTCTTTCCACAAACCACAGCACCATCCCATGCAGGCAACAGGACTTATTATTCCTATACAGAGCTTAGTTGGGTGTTGTCAGATTTACCCAATTCTGCCTAACAATCAGCATCCCAATTATCCTGTACTTCGTTACATGCCACATATATTTAATTTAAACTAGCCCAACATCTTGGTTATTCTTGGTGAGGATGGCACAGACTTTCACATCAGCTATAGACTAAATGGCATCATTAATAGGATCCTTCACAAGGGTCTCAGGGAGGGAAAAAGCAGAATGTGCAATTTTCAGGCTTTAACACTAGAGGTATATTTTCTTAGCGAGCCACTCATTTATTGTGCTGCTGTATCTTGTTCCCTCATGATCTTACTTTTCTCTCCTATGGAACTCTAGCCTGTCTTACCAAAGAGGAAATTGTCAAACAGGTACATCCACAAAGTTTAGGAAGGAGATTTACATCCAAGTAATATGAACAAAACTGTGGAAAGTCACCATGTTCCTAACATTGAAAACTTTAAGGAGGACTAAATGTATGCTCTGGGAGACTGGAGTTGCTGATCAAATATTCCAATCCTATATCACTGATAATTGTCTTCAGGTTCAGAAACAATCCTTGTTTTCTGACTTTCAAATAACCACTGAAGAAGTTAATCAGCAGCCAGAACTAAACAGCTTCCAGAAGGCAGTGACAGTGAAAATGAAGTCAAGCACAGTTGCTGCACCGCCTTTTATACCCTTACCTTTAAAAAGCCTTAGCCCTTAAAGACGGAAATGCTGTTTGCTACTCTGCCATGCTTGCAGCTGTACTGCTGAGTTAGAATTAGAATAGCACTCAAAATGCTAAACAGACCCAAAATAAAAACAATTGGGAAGCAGTTAATGAGCAATAAGCTTCTCTTACTTTATTACAAAGCTCCTGAAAAGCTCTCCTTCCAGTGGCCCACAAATCCAGATGCACACATATGCACAATGCACACACAGGTTCAGCCTGTTTGCATGTTTGCAGATCAGCTCAGTACTCCACAATCTTTATCAGGGATATGATGAAATGTCTTTGCAGACTTGCCTGTGACATGCTTCAGAAGCAGCTGGAATAGAGTTCTGGTTGCCAGCAGGCTTATCTTTTATCTTATACCTCTGAATAACACAGCAGAGAGCCTATTACCTGCATTTTTCACAGTCGGATCTTTTAAGTGTGATTTTGGGCAGCAAAGATATAAAGCAAATTCTTCCTTCTTTTTCATTCCTCTCAACTAAACCCACTCTTTCCTTGGAGCTTATCTGAAAGCTTGAAATTGAATTAATGAATATCTCAGGAGAAAACACAAACGGGACAATAAAATGCATATACAAAAGGCTCTGAGCATCCTCACCCAAATGCATAATTCAAAGAAGTTGAAACGAAAAATCTTTAAACTCTTCCTAACTTACCTGCGCTAATAAACATCAACAGACCATGCAACTTTGTTTCAGGTTCACCATCAGATGAACAAATGTTTCTCTTCCTGTGTGAAGAAGGGATTTCAGAGAAGGCCCCTTGGCCAGCCCTGCTCTGAGCCAGCAGCCCCCGCTGTGACTCCCACCCAGGGCACCTCTCAGCTTCCACAGGCCTTCATGTGCCAGGAAGGTTTCACAACATGCAGTGATCTCTAAAGAGAAAACAACAAAATATGTGATGTTTTCAATGTCTCACAACACTTCATTTCCCCATTTGCATTCAATTTCTGTTAGCAGCTTGCAGCATTTTCATCATCCTCCAGCCCAGGCAAACCCTGAGATTCCTGCTCCACTGGAACAAGAAAGAGAGCAAGAAGTGGAAGGTAACTGCTTTAAAGAGAGCAGCAAATCCATAACTACCCCTGAACTTGAATGCAACAAAAAGCCAAACTATAAAACATCTTTTTCCTTACTTCAGAAATGTTAGATTGGGTACAAATAATATAATTTATGATATAGGTGTTTTTATTTCCACGGCTTCCACAGATATTCCATGCAAACGTTCAACTGCACCAAATCAAAATACCAAACTCTGGACCATTTAATCAGTGAATTGATTTTCAGAGGTGGGAGGCAGTTTGTAGCTTTGCCTGCCCAATTGTTTCTTCTGCAGAAAGTAAGATGTAGTTCTGACTCTATTAGTTCATTATGCTGTAAATCAGAGAAAGAAGAAATAGAAAAGACCAGCAGGAGAAGCAAATATTATCAAGGTTGACAGGAATGTTAAATGAATTTTCTCCCAACATTCTGCTTAAGATCATTTCAGTAATAAGAGTGAAATAAATTCTAGACATTTTGTTCTTTAAGTAAAATGTTAGCCTTTCATTTTGCCAAAAACAATTCAAACAGAAAGGAAAGAAGAATTGCCAAAAGTTCTTAATTAACAAAGACCCTTAGTGAGGATGAAAAACCTACACAACCAACCTCTTGGCATTTATTATCATAGCTCCTGTCAAGACAGGGACAAATTTTTCAGCTATATTGCAGAAGGTTTTAATACAGAATCCATAAAATTTAATTCATAAACTTCTTGGCAACTGCTTTCTACTTAAGTAAAACTGGTTTATTTCCAGATCACTGATCTTGTTTTGTAGGTAATTACATTTTAAAATTATACTTTTTCTCAATATTACTTTGAAATATCTGGTTTTTAATAGATCAGTACATAAAAACAGGCTTCTCAGTTCTTCTGATCCAATTTTTCATCAATATTTAATTATTCTAGTTACTCTCAACTAAAGGGCTTAAATTCTGGAGTTTCATAAAAACTTTCACTGTGGCTCAGATTCCTCTGAGCCTTTTGTTAACATCTACAACAAAACAGATAATCAGATTTTTCCTTTTAAGGTTATCTTTTGAACAAGAATTCTTCCTTGTCCAAAACTGCTGGGAAAAAAATAAAAAGTAAATGCTAAGAAGAAAATATGTTCTCTCCTTGTTTACCTAGGAACTAAAATGGATAGAAAACACAAACACACTACCATATAAACCAATATCCTGCTAGTGTCCAAGGATATTAAAACTCCAGATATCAGATGGGTCTGTAGTGCAGAAGAGCCTTGGAATGTGTGTAGGACCATGGAGGGGCTCCTGGTCATTCTGGCCGAGAGACCAACCCCTCTTGTGACTCCTCACTGGAGATCACTGCTCCTAACCCCTAGGACAAATATTTAAAGAGACAAAGAACTAGTTTGTGAGCTTTAAAGCTGGGTTAATTACTGAATAAATATATAACTAGAGAAGATAGAGGTGTATTTGTCTTATTTGACTAAAAATTCAAACTGCTCTCCTGATCTTCAGCCATGAGTGGAGATAACAGAAATTTCTGGACACACAGGAAAATGTGTAGGACACAAGATGTGACTTGAAATCTTATCTTGCTTCCATTGACAGGCAGGGATGTCTGCTGGCTTTAACAAGAGCAGGGAAGGCTCCTAAAAGTCTCTCTTTTAAAACATTAATGCTCAGCCTGCATCTCACAGACTGAATGTTGCCCCATTTCAACACTGTTTCAGCAGCCTGTGGAGTTTAGTGACAACACCAGGCAAGAAAAGGAGGTGTAATCAAGGGAAAATCATCCAGCCCACTTCCTTTTACTGCCTTTAAGTCCAAGGTAAAAAAAAAAAATATTCAAAAATGATGCAGTAAGGGCAAGACAAAGAATTCAGCTTTTCTCATTCCTCGAATAAGGCAACTCATCTTTTCAAGGTGGCTGTGAATGCATAGATTCGTTCAGAAGAAGCGGCAAAGAAATCTAGAAGTACTTTATTCAAGCAAAGGCCCTAATTATCTTGCCACAATCCCAGTTGTCAGGAAATGGGGATGAAGATGCAGCACCAGGTGGTTTCTGCTTCCCAAAAGTTCTGTATACCTCCAGAAACAGGAGCATAACTACAGAATACATGGGTCTTAGTCAGAATTAATCTACAGCACTAAATTCAAGGAAGTCACCATTTCAAATGGGTTTTTTCATTAAAGAGTTGAGTATTTCCTAATATTAAGCACTATAACAAGTTCCAGTTTCTTCTTATCAGCTCTCCAGTGCCATTTGTGAGTGACACCAACCTCATAATTATCCCTTATTATTTGTTTTTGACCCTTTTCATTATCTCTTCTCTGCTTCTTTAGAAATTTCATTTTAAAATGACTGATCTCACTGAAAGCCTTGATGTTGCACTGTGTTCTCCCATCCCAAATCTTTACTTTAGCACTCCAGTTTTCTCTCTAATGAAGATTTCAATCACTGTTTGCTTTACTGTCAACCTTGACTGGCTGTGAGCACAATGAACTCCCTTAACCTCAGAGGAAGCCACTGCAAATCTGTCAGGGTTAATGGGCTCACAGGATGGTGATTTCACGGCATGCTGTCCCAAAGGCAGCGGGAGAGTCCTGCAGCAGCCTGACCTGCACAGCCTGACAGGAGTGGGAGGGCAGGAGGAGGTATGGCTGACAGAACCAGGCACGCTCCCGTGTTTTCAGTAAACACTGCCTGGAAAATGGGCCTGCTTTATAGCCCAGATTAGAGACTGAGATAGACAGATAGATAGATAGCAGCTGGCTGTGATGGAGAAGCCCTCTGAGGGGAACTGCAGGGCTCACTCGGAGAAGAATGTGCCAGGGAAGCAGGCAGCAGTGAGTGCACAGAGATGTAAAGCAACAGTGGCAGCTGAAGGTTGTAGTGAGGGTACAGAATTAAAGAAGTGGCATTCTCTGCTACCATCAAAGCTGTGCAGCTGCTCACTCCCTGCACAAACCTTCCTTCCTGCTTTCCCACAGCTCATCCTGCATCTGAGCCTCATTTGCTGCAGCTTCAGCTCCCTTTCTAGAAATCTGTGAGGGCATACATGTTGTAGGAACTGCAGCTCATCCAGGAGAGTCCAAACCACTGCCTGAAAGCAGGCCCAGCTTTTTGCTGTGCAGCTGCACTGCTGAGAGTGTTTAACTACCCAGCCCAAAGGCAGCTGAGGAAGACTACACAAACTGCAGTGTGTAATTCCTCCTGTCTCCACTATGAAAAGAGCCTGACCCAAACTGATTTGTCTCCAGAGAAGAGCAACATGAAATACATTTGCAGGCAAGACACAGAAAAAGCAAGGCAGGTTGCATGGCTGCTGAAGAGATGACCCAGCCTAACTGGAAGCATGGGCACCAATGGCAAAAGGACAGGACTTGTCCTGCATGGCAGATCCTCTGGGTGGAGCAGGATCTCAGTATCTGATCAATTGCTGGCTTAAACCTGGGTTTATTTTGTGATTTTGGTTGTTTAAATCTCTTACTTTCTTAGTTCATCAAATTAGATTGCGTTGTATAGGAATGTTGAGAGAGAAAACCAATGAATGACTCTGAGATATTCACCTGGGGGTGCAGGTGGTCATCTTGTTAGACTGTGATTAAAGATGTAGGAATCAAGGTCTTTTTCAGGAATTTCCAATTCATACCTTTTATTTACTTTAACCCTATGAAAGCTACAGTCTTTCAAATGTGAAAGGAACAAATGCTGCTATTTACACATTTCCTCTTTGCTTTCCTCACCTGATTTTCTGGCTAAGGTACCATCAAATAGCGAGATATCTAGAATGAATGCTTCAGCCACAGGTTCAAAGTTCTCATTGTCCTTCTCAAGAGGGTTATTGAAATCATTTCAGAGAATATTGGCACACAGTTTTGCCATCTATTTTTTTTTCTTAAACTTCTCTTAAAAATAGGCCAACACCCACATTTACCCTGCATTGGTGCAGCTAGCAAGGCTGGAAAAGCAGTTTTCCTCTTATTTTCCTCTTATTTCACATTGTACTGCAGACACAGTGTATTATATTCTCTACAGTCTCTGTGTCACATCCTCATTTACTCTTGCTGCCTCCAAGAGTAAAGTTTTTGAAAGCAATAGAATCAGTCTGAGTTTAAATTCCTCCACAGCACAAACTCCAAACCTGGTCTGGCTCTTAGCATAGGAGTCACAAAGGCAATTTGATTTTCCCTTGTTTGTTTTGGCACTCCCATAACAAGAAAGTAATTTCATATGCAGGGTCAGATAGAACATGCTGGCCAGTAAAGGCATCCAAAAACTGAACTTCAGTCAGGAATCTCTTAACTGGGACACTGATAATTGGATTTCACTTTTCAACAGCCACACCAGTCACTACAGCTCCTGCTCTCCTAGAAAATGAGGCACCAACCACCTTCTGTGATTTTGAGCAATAAAAGGCTAATTGCCACCTTCCAATGTCACATGCCAAAAGTATCCTATATGATGTGAATGCCTGGAAGACAGTTGTTTGCTCAGATGAAAAAAGGAAGTAAAATTACTTAAAAAACCCACCAAAACCAAACCCCAAACCCTGAGTAATGAATGATGTTTTTAATGAGCAGCAGAAATGCAACCATAGCCTAGTTCCCACTCTATGAAACAAGCCCCTGCACACACAAATAACTGCTTTAGATTTTGGGGGATTATGGCTACACTTCTCTAAGGTATTATCTATCACAGAATACTCTGGATTGAAAAAGAGCCTTGAGTCCAACCCTGAACTTAACACTACCAAGTTCTCCACTAATCCATGTCCCTAAGTGCCACACTGGCACATCTTTTAGGTCTGTTTTTTAACTATAGAATAAGGCTGTGTTTTCACTGAGGAAATAAAGCTTTGTGGATGGAATTTGCTATATTTAATCAGTTAGGTAACCAGTAAGTTTATACATTACAGTTAAACATTCATTATGGGAAAAAACGTGAATGGGAAGATTCTTTGGTTTGGTTTGAGAACAAAGCCTTGAAAAACACAAAGAAGTAGCTAAGCAAATATAATTACTACATATGGAGCAGAAAAAACAATAATTTCCAGGATACTTAGGCACATGTGGGTACAGAGAGTCACAGGGGATTACGACTTTCTTCTTTCTGAATTCATAAAGATGACATTTCACAGCAAAGAAAGCTCTGTTCATAGACTGATTTTGAAGGAAATAGCCTTGAGGTTGCTCTAATCCTGCCAGGGAGATTCAGCACAATAAGTCTCAGATTCACACCACTGGCTAGGAGAGCAGCTAAGACAATGGAAGCAGTGGAAGTAAAGGTCTCCAGCGGATTTATGGGTCAGGTCCTCAGCTACTCTAGACAGGCTGCAGTGCTGTACCTGCAGATCTGAGCTGAACACTCTGTGTTTGTGAGAGAGGAATGTGTAACAGCCCAGCAACTCCTCCTTCCTTCTTACTGCTATTTTTCTCAGGAAGCTTCTTACCATTGCTTACATGAAATGCTGGAGTGAATCTGGATCTCTGAGATGTCTCATTTTCCTTAACGCTCACAGTTAACTGAAATATTAAATATATAAAGTGCCATCCTCTTATTATTTAAAGCCTAAATTAACATAATTACCATAATTAAGACAAATGCTTTTTTCAGTCTATTATGTCTTAGCTTTTCCTGAAGGCAGATTCATTATCTTCGGGCCAGCTTTTATCTAACAGTGGAAGCATTATTGAAATTGGTACCATTAATGTTCATCAAGACATGCACATCACCACTTACCTTGATATTACTGATTTCTATCCCAATTGTCTAGGTGAAAAATTTTGTGGCTCATTAGAAAGACCAAGTATTAATTGGAAAAAAAAAAAAAGTTGAAATAGAAAAGGCTGTACTAGCAAAAGTAAAAGTACAGAAATCTTTAACACAGATTGAAAAAGTGCTAAACCAGTCAAAGCCATGAAGCCAAGTCTCACTATGTTTTCAGTTTGGAATTTACTTATACTACAAAAAAAGGAACAAAAGGGCTCACATAAGACATTTTTAACAAGCTAAGTGGGATACTGTTAGGAGATTTGCAGCACAAGGTTCCTCACTGGCTGTATTCAAGCCCACCTTGAGGTGCACCAAGGCCTTGCCTTGATGGCAGCAGACATGGGGATGTCTTGATTATGTGTGTCTCTCAGCTGCCATGATAAACATTTCAACATGATTGAAATTAACTCAAATCATGAAGGTCTGATGGGCTTCCCTGCAAAGCAAAATACCTGTGAAGCCACATTGCACATAATGGAGCTGCAGCACAGTGCCTCTGCACCCACAGTCAAGGACTGAGGTTACTCCCCAGTACTCAGCTACCTGGAACATCACTGAAGCTATCACGACACAGTCTGACAGCTTCCATCCTTCAGAAAAAAAAAAAAATCCAGTTTAACTCTTCCTTATAGTTGATAACTCATATTACAGCATGCACTCATAAAAGGAGTGCGATTTTATTCAAATATAATGTCTCAGTTACGGCAGCAGCAATATAAACTTTACTGAATGTTTTATTGTCACACAGCATTCCTTGCAATAAAGGCATCTCAGTCACCCTGCATGCTCCTGGAAAGGATTGCTCTTGTGTAAGATCAGGCTGGCAGTAAGCATATCTCAGTATGCCATTACCCTTAGTACAAGAAAGTCCTTTTTATGTTCCATTACATATTTTCTTCTTTATAAAAAGCCTAAGGAAGTGCTCAGAGGCCTGGGCAATGCAATACATTGCAGTACAAAAAGGAAAGCAGGAGGGTGGAACCTACCAGAGGGACGAGGGTGGAGTCACTGCATTGTCACTGTCCCTACACACCTCCAGGACTTTGAGGTTCCCAGACCACAAGTGTGCCCTCTGAACAATTCTCTGTGCTTGCCACCCTAAACCTTTTCCAGCAAACCTGAGCTCTGGCAATCAGACACTCAGAGAGGATCAATTCTGGCACCAAAATTAGTGTTCAGATTTTCAAAAAGTTTTACCACTGTGCTGAAATTCAGGGTCTTCATTTGGTGCATTTTTCTGCCAGCTGAAAACCCAAGCTCCACTATGAGAGGCTGCCCACAGCCACAGTGGCTGCCCACTGTCAAATCTGTCCTTACAAATTAGTTCTTATCAGAAGCCAGACCACAAGCAGAAAGTTCAAGTGGGGTCTTCGTGATCTGGATAGCTGCTTTCCATTTTTAGGAGTAAAACCCATTAAAATATTCTACCTCTATTTTCTTTTCCTGTTTGGTGAGTTTGTGGTATGCCAGGAATGCCAGCTGTTCATTTAATACCACTCATGACTGTATAGAGACGATATTTCTTTCACTGCCTCCTTACTGAAAAACTGGCAAGCTCAGGGTAGTGCAGAGCAGAACCTTTCCATGGTAAGGGGTGCTAGGCACAGAAGCTTTCTGCTACAAATGATCAATCTTTGTGGCAGCCACTTTGTTGGTCCACCTTGAATTATTGTTCAGAGATTGTTCATTTCTGGAACTAGAAGAGTTTTGTTAAATATAAAGACCAGAAACTGTTCTGACTGTTGTCCAAGGCAGTTTTCCTTGATTGCTGAAGTAGCCAAAACTCTATCACCTTTTCTGGAAGATCTGAAATGTGCATCTCTAATAAAACTTATCATGCAGATCTGGATTTGACAGACTTCATCATAAATTACCTCAACTTTTTGTTACACTTACATGGAGTCCTTTATCCCAGTAGACAATTATTTGATTGATTCTTTTCCACTATAAACAATCAAAACACCAACTCTCATGATTCCACTGCTTATATCATTAGGGCTTACTCAGCACAGCTGTTCAAACATTTGTTAAATCACTTCACAGCAAATAACAATATGGTGCAGCATGCCTGTTCCTCACTTCAACTTAACCATAGCAATATTTAGCATGCACTAAAATAAACATATGCTGTATTCACAAAAACAAAATACTTCATCTTAATCAAGAGCAGCCTGCAAGTCTCAGAGGATATTGGAAAGTTCCATAGGTAAGTAGAGACTTAAAGGCTATGAAAGATGAATAACTTCATTCATCCTGAAACCTAATTCCTAAGAATGTGCACCCAGAAGTTCAAACAGTCTGACTTTACACTTTGGTGCCCAAAGGCTGGGCCTGATTCTGCATCTATTAATTTATTTTGTATGTACTGTAGCAGAATCCACAATCCACTAAAAATACCAGGAAACTGTTGTGATAGAAGAAAACAGTGGAAAGAATGCCGAGCACCAGCACACCAATGTGAGAAAACAGGTGTGAAGTGACTCACTGAAAGGAGATCATCTACTAAGTCAGGGAGCAAAATTCAAGTTTTATGACTTCTTTGTTAACGTCCAAGCCATTGGACCCTTCTGGGCTCCTTAACATGTCCTGGTCTCCTACAAATTCTTCCTACAATTCTTCCTACTGCACCCTTAAAGTTTACATAAATCTGAAAATTTTGTCTTAATTACTGAGCTCTGTGTAAAGATATATTTCTCTCCCTGCATCTCTCCCTTTCCTACAGGGACCTTAGCAAGAACTTTATGAATTAAACAAGAAACGAGACCATCATCTCAACTTGCCCATGCCTATTCCACTGCTCCTGCTCCAGGACTCCAGAGCCTGGAATTTGCCAGGAGTGATAGAATCAGCAGCCAGCCCCACTCCAAGCTGAGACTGCAAACACACAGGGCTCCCTCTAGACACAGGTTTTAGACGAGCAGCTGCTTGGCAAAATATCAGAACCCTGTAAGGATTTTGCACAGGTGAAGAATTCACAGATCCTGTTTGCTTGCAGAGCTCTGTTCGGTCTCACTGATAAAGATCTACTGCAGCTTGCTACTTATATAAGGAAAAAGTAGAGATGCCTTCAGCTGGCAGCAGGAAACCACAGCTCCTTTCTCAGGACTGCTTTAACTACACACTCAGTGTCTTTGCAGAGTCCATCCCTACTTGTTTCCCTCTTCAGAGGATTCTGTTTTCCCTTTATAGCTTTACTATCAACTGAAAAATTTCCAAATCTTTCCATTGTTCTGTTTTCTTCTCTGAGAACAGCACAGGGCATTTTTCAGGTATCAAAATTAATTTTAAATTTCTGTTCCTAGGACAAGATTACAATATGAACACATTGCAGAGACTTCCAAATTATAAATAACACTGGAGGGTAAAAAAATCTAGTTGTGTAGAGCAGTACTTTTGAGCATTTAGGCTCACTGGAATTGGCTATTACTAAAATCTTTTGAACCATCTCAAAATTATAAACCATAGAATGTAGTATTTAACTATGAAAATAAAAAAGATTAGACATGACTCCTTTTAAGACCACAGTGGCATTTGTGACCTCTTACAGCTTTTTATAGAGTTATTTATTCAGTTTACAGTGTGTATTTTGAGTGTATACATAGCATAAGGAGTAGATCTCATGAGTGATACAACTTTGTTCTGAGGACGGAGGGAATCTGATATTGGAAGTTCTCCATTAACTGTCTGAAAAGGTTTTCCCCAAAGGTTTTTTGTGGGGGGAGCTAAACAGAAATGTGTAAATGCAGTTTGGGTTCAGCAAAGATCAAATCTATAATGCCTTTTCTATTTCAAGATCTCTATTTATTTAGAAACCTAATTTCTCAACCTCTAGTTTGCATGTCTTTGACAACTTTCATTCACACCATATGCAAATACTAAATGTGTTACTGTTAGGAGTAACATGAGATGATTTATTATTCATTTAATCAGATGAATCTGCTAATTCCAGAAGACTATAGTTTTGAATTCTACCAATATTTGCATTGCCAGTAACTGGAGTCAGCTAAGCATGTAGTTGGTTCAGTTTTATGGAGGGCTATTAGAGCAGGTTTAGTTTTGCATATTGAATGTAGACTCCTTTGGGATCCATAAGGAGACTGCTGACTTTCTGCTCTTTCCTTGGCTACTTCTGGCCACTGAACTGTTGGAGGCAGGACACTGGATGGACTCCCAGTCTGACTCCATGTACCTTATTATACATTACACAGGTATTTCATGGATAAAGAGCAGACAAAAGGTATTTACACTCTGTATTAGTAGGACTCTGTTTCACACTGAATATCATCCACTCTCCAAACCAAGGCTGTAGTTAGACAAGAATTGTTAAATAGCTAAATTAGTTGAAAATATGAGGTGAATCACTGCTGCCTCTCCAAGCACAGCACTTTTATGTAGGCTTAGAAATATCTTCTACTTATTTTTTGATAAACTCACAAAGGCATAGAGTTGTAGCCAAGGCAATGCAGTAAGAAGCTCTCCCAGAGCAGCAGGAGTGTGCAGGAGGAGCTGGAGCCAGGCTCAGGGGGCTGCTGGATGCAGCACAGCCACAACCCGAGGGCATGGGAGACACCCCTGAATGCGCCACTGCATCTCCATAAACACCCATTGTGCTCTCTCAATTAACAGCACATCTTAAGGCCGGGAACCATGAACGCCTGCGCTTGGAACATTTAATTTGGGAAACTGGGAAAGCGTGCCCATCTCCCTGGCTCCTTTTTCTCTATGTTCTTCCTTAATAAGGCTTCAGCATTTCACAGCCACTGAAGAATTCAAAGAATGCCATTAACCAAGATACCACCCTGATAATTAAAACTAAATACTTGTTCTGAAAGAATTCCGTAGCAAATCTCAAGTCTTACACACACAAACTCCTTTTCAAGTTAAATATTACAGCTTTTTGTTTTCTAGGTGATGTCTCAGCCTTTTTCTTTTTTTCCTTTTATCACTCTTTCCCAGTAATTACTCCATCACATTAATGAAACTGTATTATTATTCTTTCATAACTTACAAACCCCAGTTTCCAAGTTTTGGTCTCATGAGTTTGTTCTCTGCTGGCTGGGTTGCTTTTAGAGTGTGGCTATACCTGCCTTTATCACAAGGGAGAGAAAAGGAGAAGGGAAGAAGAGAAGAACTTATAAAGGGAGTGGTGAATGAATTGAGTTGCTGGAACTTATGCTCTCTTAGGGCAAGGAAAGATGTGTCAGTGGCTGAAAAAATAGAGAAAAACCATCAAGATTAGCTCCCACACACTTCATCTACTTGAAATGTGCATATTTCCTATACTTTTATACTTTTCTGGACAGACAGATAAAAACTGCAGCTCAGATTTGGTCTCTGGGAGTTGTCATACATAAAGACTCTGACCAGGAATCTGTTTAGCACCCCAGGACAGGCAGGAAGTCAAGAAAGCCTTTTGACTACCAGCAGTGAAAATGCTGCTGCATTCACCCTGAGAAACAAACACAGGTACAACATCTACACATAAATAATTCAGGAATCCTTCCTCCTCAATTCAAATATCTAAGCCTTGCCTCACTGCTAACGTTAGGAGGAAAAACTTATTAAATCTGTCATAAAACTCCACTTCCCTGAATACAGCCACCAAATGAATTTCCCTGAATACCCCATCAAAACTGAGATGAAATCACAATTACAAGTTGTTGATCACTATATAAAATTCTACATTTGTACCCTCAGTCTTGTATTGAAGCACATGTCACTGTTTCTGGGTACAATACATGAGTTTTATGCCTATCTGAATACAAAGGGTGACTGCAGAGGAAAATAAATTGATAAATACAGCCATATCTGAATTCTTCAGTTCTGTGAATTGCCACAGAAGTTTCAATTCTCAAGGCTTCTCCAATCTTGTTTAGCTGTAAGACTTCACAGAAGGGAAAGAGTTTGTGTAATAACTAAGCCCGGAGCTCAGAAACTGCATCTCATTTCAAAAATGTTTGAAATGCTTTCATTTAACAGTTTCTGAAATGAAATACAGCAGACTTCCAGGTCTGCAACATCTCATTTGCAATGCAAAGTTTTACAGAAGCTTAATGGAAATTAAGCTGTTTTTTTTTTTAAATCCAGAGAATCCTCCTTCTAGACTCTCAAAGTCTGGCCCTGGCAATGAAAAAGGAGGCTGAAGTACTTAATTTAAGTTAGATACCCAATCTCAGAGCAGTTTAAGACAGAGGAAGTACACTGGTACTTGCTGCTCATCATCTCAGTAGAAAATAGTTTACAGCACTGCCCTTACACAGACACTGACATGATCCTTCCAATGTAACAAATTGCTTTACATTTTAAAAGATGTCCACTTGCTTTCTTGCATCAAAATGAAAAATGTCTGGTGCATTGTTATGCCTTTTTAGTAGGTATATTAAAGTCTAACCCTATAGCTGTGATAACAACCTCTTCGCTTGCTGGCAATTAACGTTGAAACAGCACACGATATGAGAGAGGGAAACATGGTTTAAGATTAATTTTCCCATGTTATAAAATGCAGAACTCTCTCTGCTGATCTTACCCTTACCACATGGCTGTAAAATAGGAGGAATTTTTGTTGTTGTTTGGGCTTTTTTTTTGGTTTGGTTTTTGGTTGGTTGGTTGGTTTGGGTTTTTGCTTGTTTGGTTTGGGTTGCCACGTTTTCAAACTATCTGGCTACAGCACACTGAGAGTACTGAGATTCCTATAAAACAAGGGTTTGGATAATGAATTTCAATTTCACTTATTTCTGGTTTCTCGGGTTTGAGAGCTGTCTCTGCAGCCTATGAAGCCCGTTTGTACCATCATAAGATTTGTGATCTAAATTAAAACCAGAAGCTCTAAAAAGCAGAGAGATGCAGTCAAGCTCTAAAGAGACAAGATATGCTATGCTTTTGTTTAAAAAGAACAGTAAATTCTGCAGCTGAAAAGCTCAATTCAAACACCCTTAGAGTAAAGCCCCAGTTTTACTCATTCTTGTTCTATAAAACTGAACAGTGAATAATTCAAATGTTTCATTCATTTTGTAGGAACAGGATAATGTTAAAAGAGCACGAGTTTATGGCCTGAAGTGCTCGGTGCAGGGGAAGAAGCGAAGGCTTGGCTGGGGCTGGAATTCACCCCTTGGCAAGGTGGGAAGCTCCCGATCCCAGCGGAGGAGTTCGTGAGGGGAGCAAGGACAGCACTCCCCAACCTGCGGGGAAACACTGGCGCTGAAGGAGCACCAGGGCAAGGCAGAAGCAGCTTAGGGATATTTGGAACAATCTGCCCAGTGTTGTGCTGCTCATCACCTGCCCAGCGGCACAGATATCCTTTCCCTCCCCGTCTCCTGCCGGCTCTCTCCCCCTACAGCCCGGAACCGCCGCGTTCCATGAGCCATTGTCTGTGCGGACAGGGAGGGCTCAGGAGCAGGACCCTGGTGAGGGGAGGAGCGGTTCTGTACCTCGGCACACGCAGGGGCTGCTCTGGTCCTGCTCCCACACCCGGGACAGGGGACACCGGGGGCACTGAGGGCACTGAGGGCCCGGGCACCGCCGCCGCTCGGGGCCGGAACGGGCCGCGAAGGCGGGAGCGCCGTGAGGGGCTCAGGGGGAGCTCTGAGGGCAGGGCCGGGCCGATGGCGGTTCCGAGGGCTCCGTCCGGCCCCGGCTCCGGCTCCTCGATGGTCTCACAGCTCCCGCGGCTGCAGGGGCCACCAGTGCCTGCGCTGGGCCGGGGACACACACCAGGAAAGGGCCACAGCTCGGCCACAGCTGACGGCCACGGGCGGCTCTTGGTCTGACTTTGCTCTTAAACTACAGTGACAGAGATACCAGAACCTTCCTGCAAATCTCTTCTAGGGGTTTCAGCGGGCCCGTACCTTTCCTCCCTCATTTCCACCTCCAGACTCCAGAGGCTGATGTCCCTCCCCAGCCCCTGCAGCCCCACAGCCCCACTGTGGCCCCGTTATGGATCTGGCACTCCTCTCCTGGTGCTTTGGTGAGGGTGGCCTGCCAAGGACAAGGCTGTTAGACTGGTTTGGCATGGCTTTTTTTCCTGACAAATTCAGGTTAGCTGTGACTTTAACCTTAAAGTTTCTTGCCATTTGAAAGAGACGTATTTGCTAGCATGGTTGAAGAGTTTTTCTTGGAATTCAGTTTAGCTGGCTGACTTTTAAAGATTTCTTTCTTCCCTTTCTCTTAAAAAAAAAAAGGATAAAACTGTGTACCTTCCAGCTTTTGCAATGCTTCATCCATTTTCTGTGATAACCTAGAACGAACTGTGTCAAGTTTTATAAAATTAATGATTCGTCTTAGCACAACCTAGGTTGCTCTTTTTAGTTTCTCATATTTGACTTATGAAAAAAATTTCTAAGTTTTTGATCACAAAAAACACAGACAAGACTGGTAGGCTTTGAAAAAGAGAATCTTCTTCAAGGAGATCAAGTCTTTTTCTCATACTTGTCCATTTCGTAAATACACAAATGTCCATTTCATAAATAAACACCCACTGGTTTTGTTATACCAGCATTCTTTAGCACAACCTCAGCATTTTGGCTTCATGCAAATAAAATTCACTAACTCAGCAGCTGTAATGCAGCTTGCTGGAGTAGAAGTACTGAGTGGAGAACAAACTGATTAAAAATGAATACAGGGCTCCTGCTGGAAAAATGAGGCTTCCAGAGAGGACACTATGAAAGACAGCAAGCGTGATCTAGGCTAGAAGGGAGGGACAGGATTTGCCTCATCACATAATGTCAAATACAGGAAATATAAGCAGACTTAGTAGGTAAAATGGCGTGAAGTGTTCATGGTATGGAAATGAAGGAAATCTGAGCTGCTGGAACAAATGGTGTGTGGAGACTCTGCAGTGGAAGCTGCAATTCCTAGACCAGAGCTGGTTGGTAACAGGAACAGCTGAAATTTCACTTTTATAAGCATATAGTAATTATATGCAAAAAAGTGATTTATGAGAATGCTTCGGTGTTTACTGCTTATCTCCAACTGAGCTTTAGAGGTCCTGTTGAGAATAACATAAAGTGTAACATTTTTTTCCTGTGCAATAAACTGTAATTAGGAAGCCATTTTAATTTAAAGCCAGCTAGGGTTTTGCTGTTTACAATAACTAACAGACAATGACTAAGTGCACAGTATCCATGAATGAGAGATTAAAAATATTAATACTGAAGAAACGTTAGTAAGAGGACATGACACACTCAGTACAAATGAACACATCCTTAAATAGGTTCAACTACCTATTCCAGTTCCTAAGTAGGCACCACTTTAAGTTATACACTTCATCCTGCATCCTTTGCTTTCCATCCCAGTCCACCACATCACCACTTGCTTTTCAGCAATTATCTAGCCTCTCCTATCACCCCTAGTTTATTTAATTTTATGTTTTGCGTTGGTTTAAAACTCTGGAACACAACATATCTACTCTACTGAAGATCTAAGATGCCAACCTAAGAGCCTTTTGTTGAAATACTATTTTAATACTTTATTGTCCTTACTCTACTGCTCTGTGAATTTTCCAAACTCATTACTGAGGCAAAGTCAGTGTTTTAGCTCCCATAAGTTGTTCCTATGCACAGCAGAAAGAAGATCTTATATTTTAGTAATTTGGCTAAAAGAAGATTAGAGGTGGCATCTGTCTGTAATAACTCTCTGGATATATTTCTAAAGTGATATTTAGAAAAGACAGAAAGAAGACACTTTGGTAAGCTTAATTTTATCTTTCAGTTGCATTTTTTTGATGCAGAATTGTCTTCCAAGTATCTGGTTGGCTTCAGTGGGAAGCAATTTACTTTTAAATCTTCAGAGTGGCAAGTGGGGAATATCCTTTGTTCAGGAGACAATTGTGTTTTGTTTATTGACTGATAAAATCAGTAGCAGAATTAAAAACGTGGGTTAAAAATGAATTTTTGAAGGCTGGAAGATGGAAAGAAATGAGAGTTAAAATGAAGACAGCAAGATACTTAAAGCGTATCAGTGAAAAGGACCAGGAGGAAGTCATCAGCCAGTGATTTTTCTTGTAATACCTGATCTGCAGCAGCTTCACCATCTGTTGTTTAGGTCTAAAGACTGTAATTTTCCTGAAATACTGATTTATTTGTATTTTAAATGAATGCCTTCCTACAGCATTCCCACACAAAACCCAAGCATTTGCAGAGAGACACAGACGTGTTTCTGCCCTACCTAAATTGAACAAGATATTAGAAAACTCCCAGCTGTTTAGCAATGTCTGCCATTTCTGTGTTTTATCTTAGAATTCTATTCTATTTAAAATTTTTCTAAGTAAAATTCTTGTTGACTTTAGCTTTAGGTGTGTCCCTCTGTACCCTCCTGTAACCGGTGGTGGAGGAGAAGGAGTTCCAAAGCCTGACTGGTTTAAAACTAATTGGAGAGGAGTCATCAATACTTTGGAAAATTGGATGTACATTGGGCCAGTTTTGATTTGCCTTGAAAAAGTCAATCCACTAAAAAACCATGTATGCTGAACAACAGCAGAAAAATCAATCCTTCAAAGAGAATCACAGTAAAGAAAAGCACTTTGTCTTTTCACTAAATTTCACACTATGGAACTGCCATCATGACCTCATTTAGAGTAGAGCCACTGCCTTAGACACTGAGCTTCACAAACTTGTTTGCAAGTACAGTTCATGACCTATTTCTCCTCTTTAGTCCTGGTTTTAGGTAAAGGTCCCTTCTGGTACTATCTGAAAAAAAGCTTTTAGAGCTAGAGATGGTGTGTCTGTTATGTTGCCACATCAAGGATGTTAATGATACGAGGTGAAAAGACCACCACTAAAAAGTCCTCCTGAGTCCCCACCCTAAACCCCACCCAAAAAACCCCTTTGAGTTTTGCCACAGAATAAAATTGTCTCTTTTTTTATAGCAAACTAATGTACTTGTTGCATGGGTACAACCTATCTTAGATACATAATGACCCAAATGAGTCATTTTTTATAGCACTGAAAATAATCCTTGACGTGCCTTAATGCAACGGACTACTGTTTTGATTAAGGCCTAGATTGCCTTGGCCTGTCTGATAACTTCTACCAAGGGCTAATTTTCACAATAAAGATGGGCTTTTAATCAAAGTTTTCTACACCCTGCCGAAAAAGCTTCTGATATAACCTTTATGAGGATTACTGGCTGCCTCCTCCTGTGTGCCAGGTAAGGCCATGAGCCTCTTTGATCAGCACAGGAAGCAAATCCACTCTGCAGAAAAGATGTGACTTCCTAGTTCTCTACTGCTGCTCAGTCCCCTTACAGCTCCTTGTGGAGCAAAACTGATGCCTGACCAACCCCAAGTCTCAAAATTCATCTTGGAGACAGTCTCCTCTCTAGTGAAGGCAAACTGAGACTGCTGAGACTCTGTCAAGGTTTCACAGAACAGCAACATTCGTTGGACTCGGTTTCCTCTGTACCAGATGAGCCAGAGAAACAGCTTGACAGCACCTAAATATTTAATTTATATTTCATTATCAGACTCACTAGATATGACTAGAAAAGGAAACTTGAAGAATTACCTAATATGTTTAAAAATGAAGTTTGAGGATGGTATGCATAGTATAAATTATGTTCCACATTTAATGAATGACATGAAACAACTTTCTGGAGGAGTATCAGAACCTTGTATGACCTATGCCTCTTTCTATTTTATGGGAGATCCCAGGGAGAGTATTCTGGATCAGAGCAGCATGCCTGGTGAGTGAGCTCCCCTCACTGCTGGAATGTGACACAAAGAAGTCTCTGACACAACAGTGGCAGCAGAGGAAGGTGCACAGAGCAAATGTCCTGCACTGCTCACTGGCTGCAGGCCATGCAGGCGTCAGGGAGCTCTCCTGAAACAAGAGTCTGGGCAAGCTGAGAGTTCTGCTTTCCTGCTTCTTGGGCTCTGATCTGTGTCCAGCCAGCAGTCTGCTCATAGATCTGAACTTGAGTTGAGCCTGGAACTTCACCTTGCATTCCCTTTAGGTGGTTGAGACAAATCACCTCTCTCCTGCCCTGGCTGGTTTCCCTAACCCTGCGCTATCTCCCTGAGCTCTGTGTGCTGCAGCACTGCAGTGCCTTAGGGCAGGATTAGGCCATTTGTTTATATATAAACACGTGGCACACTCCTCCTGCACAAGTGTTTGTTTTTGCATAGCTGGCAGATAACAAGGCTGTAAATTTTATTGCTAAATATTATAAACATAGATGTATGCTTTTTGCCCCCCAGAATTGTGGTTTGGGTTGGATTCTGATCTCACTTTTGCCAATTTTTTAACTGATTTCCCAATCATTTACCCATGTGTGACATTAGATTAAAACTTTATGGGTTGCTTTTCAATAGCACTGACATTACTTGTGGGTACTATTTAACATAATATAAACAATTAAAAAAAATCAGGCTATTTTTCAGCAAGATGCAAATGAAAATGATTAAAATAATACATTTATTTCCATAATTTTCTCCTTAATACCTTATTATGTATATCCCTACGGTATAATGAACATGATATTTTTCTCATGGTTTTATGAAAACAATTATTTCTGGTTTTCTCTATTCTCTACATTACTGGAAAAATCTATCTGAATTACTACTAACACATATTTCCTTCCCATTGTTCTTCCTTCTAGAGTCAGAATTTACCACCACAGAGAACAGCTGCTGCTGCATTCTACTATTTCTTCTCCACATGGTCTCAAACTGCTCAGGATTTCATGAGGTAATTTCACTGCTGTCACATCACACTTGAAACAGAATATCTAAAATATGTGATAGGTATGCAAGAGTTTGCTCTTGTGTTCATGTCTTTGGACACCATGAAACCCTTTTCTGTTACCAGGACATATGGGGCTGGGCTATCAGGTGCTTCTTTGCACACTACTCTGAGTAGGTCAGAGGTTTTAATGCCCAAAATAATTTCAATTCAAATATGCCTTCCGAAGAAGAAAGGAAACAAAGTAAAACTGAACGCAACAAATGTTGTGTTCAGAATGGTTTTCGGTGGTTCAGTCAATATTAAACTGATGAAAATAATCTAAACAGACATGAACTATGTCAGAACACAACTTTACAGATTTAGAAAGAGGTTTTCAAAATGAAAATAAAACATACTGTGTAGTTCTGCATGTTTCACAGTAACTTTCAACATTCTAAGACCATTAATATGGATGATCCTATGTTTTTATGCTTAGATTCTTAGGTTTCATGTGCTGTCTATGTCTGAAGTGGCGTAAAAGGTTATTTTATTTGTGTTTATAGTGTCATCACTTGTTTCAGAAGTGTTACAAACAGCAGGGTAACAGAATTAATGCAGTTGCAGACTACATGCCATAAACAGGCAATACATTTACAGTTGTATCACCAACTCAGCACTGGAAAGCCTCTTTATAAATGTGCATCATCAACATGTGAGTAATGTCCTAGCAGAGTTTAGCTATTCCATACAGTTCTTTTGGGTTTACCTTTCAACTACCATGTGATACAGGCTGAATTAAGAACTATATTTTTTGTAAAGCTCACCTTTTATACCATGGCAGGTGTAGGGTGCTCCTGTTTACCAGCACTAATCAGAAGAAACTGCAGAATGATCAGGGCTCTTGAAATTTTGGTCCATTCTGAGAAGGTTTTCTGCCTAAATAATGACAGATGCAGAAAGTTAAAGAGAAGACAGCTCCTGCTGAGTCTAAAGCTCTGTATAATGAGGATAAAATATATATATGCATGTATTTTTGTAACCAAATTCTGTTATTGTAATTCTTTAAAGAGCCATCACAATTCAGCTTAAATAGCTCTGTTCAGTGGGAATGTGTGTTAAGTCCTTTCTGCAGAAAGGTAAGGAGGGCTTATTGTTTCCTTGGGGGCTGCAGCAAGGAGATAATTACAAGCTGTAAGATATAATCACCTGGACAGGGTATGGAGTGCAGGGCAGAGGGCTGATGGTGTTTCCAGCAGTACCTTTGATTGCAGGCTAGGGAACTGCATTGAGTTACAATTTTTAACCAAGCACACAATAACCCAGGTATGCTGTGTCCTTGTCCTCCCTGTGACTGTCAGCTGTCATGGTAACACTGCTGTGCAGAATAAAGGGGAAGGGATTTTAAATTCTCTTAAAAGGGACAAATCTGACTTTTGCTCATACCCTTGCCAGTGATTTTTTTAAGTGACCTCAAACACTCTTGTTTGTAACACCACCTTACTACCTAACCTCAGATATGTCCTTTCATTCCAAACCTCAGTTTCCAGATGAACAAAATGCAAATACATGCATAATTTGCAGAAAGCTGACACTTTGTAGGGAAGCATAATGAAGGCAGTTTTATAAAGCATTTTCCTTCCTTTAGAAGCAAACAATGCACTGGACACAAAGGAAAACATCAGTCTGCATTTAATACATTGTTTTCTGTCACGTATTAGCAGTGTTCAAACGTAAGTATAAAGCAGACAGAGTTTGTAGAGCCAATCCCTGTAACTGTAATTGCTCTGAGAGATTAATTGTTCCCACTGCAGCTTTACCAGGCAAATGGACTTCTGGGCATTTCTTTACCTTAATTGAGCTGTGCTGCTGAGTTCAGACCACCTCTTGCTTCAGCCCCCTTCAGTTCCAGCCAGGCAGGTTCCCCTTAAACAAACAAACAAATAATTTAGTGAGATACTAAGGAAAATCTTGTGTGCCTGGGGAAAAGACCTGGCTGTTGAGCTTTATTAAATGGCCTTTGTTTTTTCACTGTATGTGGAAAATGCATTCAATCTTCCCCTGAGTTGCTGGCATTTGTTTGCTCATTGTTTCAGACTGAACCCATAGGCTTTTAAACCTGGGCAAGGCAGAGGCTGCAGAAATCCTCTCGTTCTCCTGTTGTGGTCAGGGCATTGTGAGAGCATGGCAATGGCTGGGATGGTCTCATGATATCTTGTGCCTACTCTTTCCTGTCAGGAAAGTACAGACTGATGAGAGATTTCAAAAGTGAATAGTGGCTTTTTTAGTGTTTCAAAATTAAATAACTGGAAAAATCATCTAAAAACCTGGAACTTCTGGTAGAGTTTTCCAGAGGTCACTTTGCAGTATCAGACAAATTACTCCTATGCTGTAAGTGTGGGCAAATTTGAAAAAAGCAGTTCAAAAGTAGTTCAAGTTTCTGTGATGAAAAACTGGTTTTCAAGTGCATTTTCTGTTTAAAGTGTAATTTAAAGAAGGAGGATGTTCTTTTCTTTTCAATGGTGGAAGTCAAGGAATCATGTTATTGATCAGAAGGTGATTTCAGTTAGGTGCTGTAGTTCTGACAATGGGCTCCATCTGGAGAAACAGCTGAGTGCCATTTGAATGGCTGCAGCAGGAGCACATTCTCCACCTAGGTTTAACCTACAACAAATACACTTAATGAAATCCTACAGGTCCCCAGGATCTAGAACCCTGCAGAAACCCAGCAGAAGTGGATGTCAGTGTTTTTCACTGTGTGGGGTACAAGTGGATATGTTCACTCCACTTTAAATTTGTGATGCAGCTTTAGTTACGCTGAGAGTTAATAACCAGCAATTGGCAAAAGCAGTAAATTCTGGCCCTTTACATGAACTCTGGTGCAGTTTCATAAGCAACCTTTAAAACTGGTCTGTTCCCTAGTTTGTGTTTAATTACACATGCATTTAATTTTGATTGTTAATTTGTGCACGGCTCATTTTCTCTGTTCTATCAATGTAATTATCCCATTCTCATAAAATAACTGTCAAGTCCAAAGTGCCTCTGTCTCCTTTCCAACCCAGTGTGCATCTACAGCAGACGGTTAAAGCTTGCAAAGACCCAGGGACAGAGTGAATGGTGAACATTTGCTGCTCTCATTTCAGCTGTGAACCCTCAATCAGTGTCAGTTGTACTTCTCTGTTCACCAGGTTTAGGAAAAAATAGTGAGCAAGAAGGACCATGTTGAAATTTATATCACAAAGCCCATCTTTCTTCCGCTAACACACATCTATTTTTAAAACTTTTGGTGATTTGAAACGGCTTGAAATTTTCATTTTTTTTTTCCTGGAAGATGTGATGAAAGTGTCCCATAGAGCAGTTACCTAAATGCAGAATTAGTCTATAATTATGTGAGACCATGGGTGAAGCTTTGTGACAGAGACCTTGGTGGCAATTTTAGTTTAAGTAGTTCCAGAGTTATTTCCCAGTCCCTGTCTGCTCAGTTTCACTCTTGCTCCACAAAGTACTGCTCCTGCCATTAAATCCTCCAGCTTATTATAGGAATGTGTGAAGCAGTCAGTGGAGTCAGGGTAAAATACAGAACTCCCTTGCTTTTTTCTTTGGGTTGTTGTTTTTTCCTTACTGGGAAAAGAGTGAGTTCAACAAGCACAGCTTGGAGGCAATAGAGTGGGGCTTAAAATTTAATTCTCACAGAACTTCAGGAGTATTTAAAGGTGAGCACTTGCTTTACCTCATATGATTCAAATCCAGCCTGTGCATATCTCCAAAATTATTTGCACATAGTACACAGACCTGTGTGTTTTGTCCATACAACTGCCCACTAAAATCTAACATCAAACTTTTAAGATAAATTGTAGGTGAAAATTTCCTTTACAAATGCAATTTGCAAACTCAAACTAGTTAGCAGATGAATAATCTCACTAAATATATAGTAAAATATAGTAATAAAGCAGACTGACTATCTATCTATCTATCAATCACATAGATAAGAACAATGATACCCCAAATATCCCAGGAACTCTCAAAGTTGTGCAGAAACCACTATGACACTAAAGTTCAAAATTTTCAGGAAGTGGTTAATACTTCTGCTGTCACTTGTGTCAAAACCCCCTGAACTTGGAAAATTCTCAAGTTCCAGATTTTTTGTTTGCTGTCCACACTCCAGGGTTTAGGTCAGCCCTTTCTCTGTGGCTTTTGTTGGTGTTACTCCCTCTGTATTTGGGATAACAGGACACTCCACTTATCACCTGTCCCACATTCAACAAGGAAATAACAGGAGTATTAAAGGATTAATCTGACCACAACTAGTGGCTTCTGTTTCATTTGTGTTCCGGAATTTTTGTGTTTCTATCACTGCATTTCTAACTTTGCTTTTGTGCAAGTAGACCTGACCTCTGCTATCCACAGTCTGCTCGACTGCTTTATTTTCATATTATCAGTTATCATCAACAGATTTTTCCACAGCTATGACCTTATTTTTCCCTTCTCTGCAGGGCTAGAAATGTTAAATACACTTCAATAGAAGGGAAAAAAGAGTCCTGTTTGGCAGTGGTCTGAGGAATTTCAGCCTTTAAGGGCTACCTTACCAACTTGCCAGGGGATAAAAGACTTAGCCTCTTTGCATATTTATTTGCATAAATACTGTCTTCAAAAATTGCATAAAGTTACAATATTTGATTTAATGCTAACATCAAAAATCAATTGAATTTACAGTATTTGCTTTAAACAACATGCTATTTGAAAACCAGAAATTGCATATTGCAAACAAACCTGCAGGTGAGTTACATTGCCTTATCCTTGCTCGAGGGCAGGAAATTACGTGTTCTTTGCAGCATCTATTTTCTATCAAAGGGGTTTAAAGATATTGAAGGATACATGTAACAGCAAAACAAGCTCTGCATGCACTTATCTTTCAGAGCATATCACACTGTTTGGCACATGTCTACTTAAGGTGCATGGAGACAAGATTAGATAAATCCAAATGTGAAAACAATTGCTCCATAACTAGCCAGAGTTAGCTCATATTTACCTCTTCCAAACAGAGCAGGAGATCACTCTGTGGTCCTGTAAAAATGTTCAGGTTCTGTAAGCTTTGCATTTTTCCTTAGAAGAAATCTGGGATCAATGAAATATAATGCTTAGAGCAAATAAGAATTGACCATCACCTGATTACAAATGAGGCCATGTGTAAAGTGACATACATGATAAAATAGTCTCAGTGCAAAGCACAGCTCTGAGCTCGAGCTCTGTGTGTTGTCTGCTGTGGTGCAGGAATGGGGAAGGCTTTCTGTGCCCAGGGAACAACAATGACCTGAGTGTGCTAATTCTAAGAACCTGTGCTTTTAGAACACACAAGGCTGACTCTGTAACAACCCAGCAACATTTCTATAGGTGACAAGAAAAGTGGCAGATAAATTTTGCTCTAGAATTTCCTGTTATGAAGAGGGAGAGAGATTAAATATTCAATAGAAGTTAGTAAGGATCATGTAGCATCCCAGGAACCAATAGTTTTCAATATTTGCATGCAGGATGCATGTTTGTTCACCATCTAAGTGGTATTTAGTCCACATGAAGAGACATGTCCCCTTCGGCAAGCATGTTTGCATTGTCGACCTGATGGATTGCATAGGAATGAATCCAATAAAATTAAATGAAAAATAATATTCATTTTAGGGTACCTGTACCACTCATTAAAGTATGTCTGCTCAATTTAAATTAAAGAAAGATGTGTGATAATGCCAGCTTATTAATATTAATTTTTAGTCACCTGGGTAGAATTTTTTCATTAAGATATTTCCTATTAAAATATGTAATATCATAAAATAAAACCCTAAAATTTTCACCTCTGTGAAAATGTTACCTATTTCACTGCAAAAGGGAAATCATCATGCAAGTTCATGGGGCTAAAGAAGTATGAGCATGCCAAATGAGTCTCTACAGTCTGGCCAAATTAAGGAGCAGGTCCAGGAGAATTCCTCACACCTGAGCTAAACAGGGCTGAGGAATAGAGAAGGATCTGGCAGGCCTAAGCAGGCCTAGGATAGGGAAGGATCCTGGAATGCCCTTGCTGCAGCTTTAGCCACACTGACACCAACAAAGAACAGACATCAAGAGTGAATAAATATCAAATCCTTTATCATTTCTTCTTCTGTGCAAGAATTGTGTTAAACTTTTATTAAAAAAAAGAAAAAAAAACAAAAAACAAAAAAAAAACCAAACAAAAAAACACCAAAAAAACCAGTGAGACCTCTAACTAGAGATCTGCCTGCTTGTGATACAGTAAAATACAGGTACAACATATGGGCACAACAGTTTAAGTCAAGTTAGATGATGGCTTTATCAGCATTAAATAGCCAGGTTCCCAGCTGACAAGGGAAAAAGATATCCCTCTACCTTCTTTGAACTTCTTGAATTCTTAACATTCCTTTTATAAATCATTTAATAGCTGCCCTATTCATAGGAAAATGGATTGCTGAAGTTAAACAGTGGTTTTTCTCCTTCCACTCTCATTGGAGAGGAGCATAATAAATTATGCCTGATTTGCATGCAAGTTTGCATACACAAAACCTTGTCATGAACTAGCAAACAATAAGCTTCTCATGTCAGAACACATTGTACAAACAACAGCATCAAGTAGCTGCTGAGCTGTATTATTACCCTGCTGTGCTGTGGTACTGAGACTTCTCCACACGAATTTACAGCTCTGCAAAGGCAACAGAAAGGATAAACTCAGCAGCTTTGTGTCTGTTATCCTTTGCAGTCCAAATAACCTCCATTGCTTTGTGGGACATCCTGATTTGAGTTCTGAGGCCCAGATGAACCTGTATGCAGAATGTATGAAAAGGTTTCCCTGATGACACAAGTCAATTTTCCATGTGGTGCCTGGAAGCATCATTCAGGTACTGGGCAATGCCCAGTTAGCTTCTCCGTGTTGTGTTGCCATGAGAGTTATCAGCATTACAATGTGGGCAGATTGGTCCTGCAGCTGGGGCTTTGATGAAGTGTGTTCCTAATCCAGCTGGACGTGCTGATGTCACAGGTCACCTACACACAATTTGGAACACTATGAAAAGCTCTCCTGAGGTGTTGTGTAGGTACAGCAGAGCTTCTGACAGCTCTTCATGCAGAGTTTGATGCTAACACCTGTTGCTGCCTGCCTGCCTTACTTACCTTCTGGAATCTGCCAGTGGAACAGAAGCAAGGGGAACTAATTAGTGAAACTCATCACTGGTAATGAGGAGCCATCAGGACAGAACTTCAGCTGCAAAGGATTGAATGAGAGGGGTTGGAGCAGTTCAGGGTGGTTACAAAATCAAAGCATGCCTAACATAGTGAATACCCCTGGCTGTCACATAGTGAAAGCACATTTGAAAAGATTGGAATGGCTACTTTTAGAGTTGCCTCAACTTGGCACCTTCCTTCTCAAAGTGCAAAGGATATCATATGCTGCACAAGGGTAAAACCTCTTTGCTGCAAAGACATTAGCAGAGGAATGATTTTAGGATTTAAAAAGAATCAAAACCATGCTGAGGTAAAGCACAATTTGGATTGCAATTTAGCTAACACAAGACATGTAAAAATTCATTTTAGAGAGGTATTCTGAAAATTAATTTCTACAGAGTATCAGCAGGCAGGATATTGTGCAAGTACACTTAGGAAGGGTTGTTTGGGTAGATCACAGTCCTTACCCTCTTAGAACTAGACTTGCAGCATAAATAAGAAAAGCTGAAGTGTCTTTCTGTCCAGGTGGTGACAGCCCTGCAGGTTTCTAGCCCACAATACGCACTGAGATGTATTTAACAGCATTTCCTCCAGGACTACAGCAACACAGTCTTGCAGCTGCCAGCACTTAAAGCAGGGATAGCTAGAGGTTCCAAGAAGTGTACAGCAGGCTTTTGGTTCATACTTCACAGACCCAGAGGTACTTAGGCAAAAATCTACACAGGTCCAGGGCAACTCTTCCTGAAATCCATGACGAAGAGTTGTAAGGATTGCTGCAAAGTGCTACAAACTGAAAGTGTTAGGAACTGGCAAATCTACTGGGAAGAAGTTCGTTATTTTCCTCCCCTTGGAATGCTTTCATATGAAGCAACAAAGAAACTATTGACACTACTAAACAGTGAAGAGTTTCATAGCATATCCCCTTGTGAGGGAAAGCTTGGTGCATTGTAATTCAGAGTGAATCTGGCAAAGTCCCCATTGCTGTTTATGGGAGAAGTAAACACTGGGAGGCCTGAGATGTGATCCTCCTATGCAGGGGATACCTGAACCACCTCTTGGTGTCATCTTTGAACAGGTTGTAACATTTAAGCTCTTCTCAGTTTATCATCTGAAAGCTCAGGCATTCGGAATACTGCAGTTAAACCCAAATCTTTAAACTTGGTGGCTTAAATGTCTTGAATTGTAGATGGGGCTCCAGTGGGACTGCTGGGGCACAAAGGACCTCAGCTAAACAGAACCTGTTACTGCAGGACTCCAGCCTTGCAGCTGATCCCATAACTCGGTGGAACAACCCTGAGGAAGTGGTGCGAGGGATCCCTGTGTGCCCAGACCTCTGCTGTGAACCCCAAATCTCTCCTCTCCCTGGCTCTAGAGCCAGGGCTGAAGAGCCACAGACTCCAGGGCTGCAGAGCCAGAACTGGGAAACTGTGGAGTAAGAGCTCGGAGAAGGTGTTTCAAATGGGATCAATGACAGTGAAGCTGCCCCAAGGATTCAGCAGCAACATAGCTCAGACTTATGTAGGAACTTGTTACTCATTAATCATTAGTCAAGGCACACTGCCTGCCAGTGAATGTTTTTAATATTTGCAGTTTTGCTGTGATATAGAAGGAAAGCAAGGAGTAACCTATTCTGGCACTTCATGGCTGGATGTGTTTGTAGTGAGATTGGAGCAGCCTGAGAGGGTTCACATTTAAACCAGGAACAAATAATTGCAGAGTCATGAAACACAATGTCCACGGTGGTATGTGAAGACAGCTTTATCTCAACACAAAACACACTCTAAGAATGAAATAATCAATCAAGGATCTTAATAGAGAAAACTACTCAGAGTACTTGGAGCCCAGATTCTGTTTTTGAGAAGCATCAGTAAATATGTTTATTAATCAGACTATAGGTCTATAAATATCAGCGATATTTAAATATATTTTAATTTTGGGTCCAACTTTCGTGACTTCATTAACAGCATAGTTAAAAACAACCAACCAAACAAAATAATAGGCAAAAAAGACCCTAAAAACCAGATGCTCTTCCATCCAAAATCCTTACACTGATCATATTGATGAAATATGGGAATGGGAGCATTACCTTTGACAGTGCAGTGCTGCTGCACATACAAGAATAGTTGCCAAGTTTCCCTGCAGGTGCTTCACTCGTGTGCAGGAGCTCCAGGAATGTATTGACATGGCTGGTTACCAAAACAAATTCTCTGAAAAACACAAAAATACAGACGAAGATTTATTTTGTTACAAAGTAGTTCTGTTTTGAGGAGAAATAGGATTACAATGCATGCAATCATCTTTCCACTTCTGCTCAAAGAGCAGCTTCAGCAGCTGAGCTGACTCAGTGAGCTGAGCAGCCAAGGCAGCTCAGAGGTTGCAGGGGAGCGAATTCCTTGGTGTTCAGGGAGAACCTACCTTTGTCTGTGGAGAACCTACCTTTGTCTGTGGGGAATGTACCTTTGTGGAGAACAGGCACTTTGGCAGCACTTCCTCAGCATGGAGAAGCCAGAAGTGGTATTGGGTTGACAGCATCTGGGAAGCAATGGGGCACAAAGCTTGTTTTTATGCACACCTATATGGAGTTCCTGTTATTATTTGGGATTGGGAACTGGGAGAGTCAATGCTGAGTGACAAGGGAGTTTCTTTTTACTCTCTGCTGTCACTTGGCAATGTCATTCTTCTTTATTTTCCACCTTTATTTTCCCGCACTTTTAAAGTTCGTAATGGCACATTTTCCATTTCAGCACTAAAGAAAACAGTTCCCCTGAGTTTGTGGACCATATTTTCTACAGGAACTGTCTATCTGAGCAATTTTTGGCGTGTCTGCTGAATCCAAAGCATAAGCACAGTGACTGAACACATTTCTCAGCTGGAACATCTCTGACAAATGCTGCCACTGTTGAGTTGCAGGGCATATTTCAGCCCACCCAGCAGGCTGAGATTCTGCAAGGGTTGGAAAATTCCAAGGGCATGAGTTACAGCTCAGGCCTCAGCACGTGCCTGACTTCAGAGAAACACACAGCGATGGCACAAGGACACCACCAGAAGGGCATTTTCTTTTATCATTGAAAAAAGGTGTTAGTAGTGTAGATAGGCTTCAACTCCCAAGTGGAAATTTATTATAGTGGATCTAAAACTAGGAAAAGTCAGAACAACCTTGATAGTGAAAAACTTGAAACATAAAAGAAATTAAATAATAAATAAGAATGCAGGAAAATTGCAGCCATATTGGCTAACTGACCTGTGAGAACAGTCTGCTTTCTGAAATTTTAAATGATTGGCACCACTTTGCTCCAGCAGGGAAACTCCAAGGGTGATTTTTATTTAGTGATAGAATTTTGCATAATAGCAGCCAATTGTATTTGCCAGGCATGCAAATGCTGGTGGCCTGGACATGTCACCTCAGTATCTGACCTGCTGCCATTATCCTGCTCTTCCTCACAGAAATTGCTCAAGTCAAACTGGTAAGGAGACTTTCAAAGGCATAAGTAGCACAGTACAAGTAAACACAGGTAGACACTCTTCTATACAAACGCTTTATTAAAAATGCTTCTGGGGTGGCCTGTAGCAAAATATGTAGAGTTAAAAAAGAATCAAGACAAACTGGTATCTATTACAACACATTGATGTTTTTTATAATTCCAAAAGTCTGGTCAGTGGCCAGATGTGAGCAGTTACACTTGCTGCCTATGTATGCTGCAGATTATCCATTTTGAGATATTACTCTACATAAAATTGGAACTTGAGTCAAGTCTTGGTTTAAAAAAAACTTCATATATATTTTGAAATGTTTGTCACTACAGTAGAGTGTAGGAAAATAAGAATTATTTCTGATATTTACACAAGGAAAAACAGCACAGACTTTTACAAAATGAAAAAAAAATACAGTACAGAAACTTTTTACAGTGTCTGCAGTTGATACTCTGAAAGATCCAGCCTTTGGAACTGAAATTCAGAGATTGCTAAACTTCTTGCCTCCCTTTTCTTCTTCCCTCACCTCCCACCCCAGTATTCAAACCCTTTACTCAGTAGAAATGTAGAATGTTAAGATATAACAAATTCTTTCATCTCAGAAAAAAACATATCTTAAAAATATATATATATTCAGGACAGATCCTGTTTCCCTTATGTCACTAGATTTACATGTGTAAGAAATAAAATTGACCCTGTAACTAGAATTGAAAACACAAAGATCCAACAGCAGAAGACAATTCCAGTGTATTTTGTTATGCTTCCCTTCAGCTTCAAAGTTCCTGTTGTGTCCATGATGATGTCAGTTTGCTGCACAGCCACATTCCCCCTGGGACTGGAAGGGGTCAGGCTTTAGACAAGGTCTGCACTGGTGTGAGAGAAAGCCAAAGACAGCACTCACCATTCGAGTGTTGGTTGTTACTCACTGTACAGTGGTTTTTACAATGGATCCTGCAGTGTTCAGAGGAGCTTTGGCCAAATAAGAACTTGCTGAGCATTTAGTACAGGCAGCCTGTTCCTGAAGACAGGATATTTAAAGATACAACCACATTTCTATTATCACTTTAAAAAGCACAGCAATGTTAGTGCCATGCCAGAAAGAGCTTCCTGCCTAAGGCAAACTGTAACTTCTCAAGGACTCCTGTAGAGGACCCTGCTTGACAGCAGTACAAGCAGTGTCTGAGGAGAACTTTTCACTATTCTTGCTCTTATGATCCCTGAATTTTCATGTGGAGCTGCCAAATGTGAAGTGTTTGTGTTTCAGTATAATGGGTAACGAGTTTGTAGCTGTCAGAAGGAGGATGCAGTGTGGTCCTAGAGACAAGAGGCTACTGCTAATCACCTGCCCATGGATCATTTCCTCCCATAAATAATTACACTTTGGTGCCCTAGATTCCTTCATTTAAACCTCTGTCCCTTCCCTGGAGTACAGTGTGTTGTTTGTGCTGAGGCTGCTGTAAAAATGGCTGTTAAACTGGTTGAGCACTGAGTTGCTGTGGCCAAGGTGACCTGAAGGCATGGAATTGGACCACTCTCCCACACCATGGCTGGGGATACCTGAGAGTGGGGAGTAGGAATTGAAGCCTACCATGTTCTGCCCCATTTTGTCAATGGGTTCAGAGCTGAGTCCCACGGGCCCAGAGCGACTCCCTGAGCTGGAGCCATGGACATAGGCAGTCATGCTGGAGAGGAAGTTACTGAGGCATGGGCTGCTGGAAGAGGGAGGAGGAGATTCTTTCTCAGGTGAATTGTCAGTCCCAGGAGATGAGTTCTCCAAGATATCCTGATGCTCTACAGCTTTGGGGCTGCCAGTCAGGGTACCGTCCTCAGATTTCTCAGATGTGAGAGTAGCAGCACTGGCCTCAATGTCAGACTTTCTCTTCCTCTTCCTGCGAAAGTTTCCATTGTCAAACATCTTTTCACAGTTTGGGTCCAGAGTCCAGTAATTCCCTTTTCCTGTCAAAGGAAACAAACCTACACTCTTAGTTTAAAAATATGCACACAAACAAAAAAAAGCAGTCATTTAGGGCTTTACAGTGTTTCTCTCATTTAATGGAAACAGAACAGTTGCATGACCAATACACGTGTATTTTTAGTCACTCAAAAGTAGAAGTCTGTTGAATTCAGAAAAAAAGTTTAAAGTTCTGGGGTCTACCCCTTAGCCCTGACTCATCACACAGGCAAAACTACAAGTGGAGTCACTAGGAGGGCTTTTGTTTTGTTTTCTTGGTGAGGGATGGAGGTTTTCAGTACTTAGCTGGTATTCTGAATTTATGGCAGAGAGTAATCAAGTCCCACACTAGGCTGCTCCTCCAGATTCTAACAAGACAGAACTAGATTTTTGGCCCTTGATTGCAGAATAATTTCAATGAGTTTTTAATGTTCTCAATGGTTCTTAATTGCTATTGATAGGAAACAATGAATAAAGGAATATCTGGCAGCTTACCAGCCAAGGGGTTGGTAATGGCAGAGATGTGGTTCCAAGCAAAACACTGATTGAAACAAACAAAATAAAAGCAGCCTGCTCTCCTCTCGAGAATTAATGCTGACTCCCCAAAGCCCATTGGCTTTCTTTGACAAATCCCCTTCCCTTTAATTCCCAGTTGAGTTTGACATAAGACATGCATTACACCGAATGGGTCTTGAGTGTGCCTTGCCCAGGTAAATGTTCCTGTGCATGCTGAGCCTCATGCTCAGCTCATTGATCCATTCTTGGGAAGAACCAGTGCAGGACAGAATTCCCTTCCCTCCAGAGATGTCACAGCAGCACTGATTCACACCTCAGCTATGCACAGCTGCTTTCTAGTTCAGCCTTTTGAAAACAAAGTGCTGCTGTGTCTATGTCCTATATCTGGCTACTGTGTCTCTTTACAGTGCACTAGGTATTTGAAAATTAATCAAGTTTAGTTAGAGGTGGGGGAAAAGGTGGAGAAGGCTATACCTGGATCATCTTCATCTCGAGGCACCTTCTTGAAGCAGTCGTTGAGAGACAAGTTGTGCCGGATGGAATTCTGCCAGCCAGCTTTGCTTTTGTTGTAGAAGGGGAAGTTGTCAGCCACATACTGGTAGATCTGGCTCAGCGTCAGCCTCTTGTCAGGTGCCCCGTGGATGGCCATGGCAATGAGGGCAGAGTAGGAGTAAGGTGGTCTCACCAACTTCATGAGCTCCTCTTGGGACGGGAGGGGAAGCCAGCCAAGGTCAGTTCCTCCCAAGCCGTGCATATTAGGCAAGAGCTGCCTCTGCATCCCATATGACTGAGGAACGAAGGGACTGGCATTGGATCCTGGCAGATACGGTGGTGGGGTAATGGAAGGTCCATTTAGCCAGAGGTAGGGATTGGGAGTGGCATTGTAATCCGTCGTCTCAAAGGTGCTTGGTCGCTGGGGACTCGGGACGTTCTGTGGATGGAAGAAGTTCTCGTAGTAGATATTCATCTCCGGAGGTTCTTGGCCGATATTTGGGAACTGTGGGCTGCAGCGTGGAGGGGAGTGCGTTTGTGGGTCAAAGAAGCTCATGCTCTAACCCAGGCAGCTGCTGAGCTGTGACACACCTGTGCTAGTGCTCCTTTCCCGGGACAGGTGCATCACCTGTGCCCTTCCCTAGGTACTTATGCACCTGTAAATGTTTCAGCCTGTGCTGCAGGCTCCACCCCACAGCCCTGAGTGGCTGCAGATGAGGACGATATCCTTTTTGGAATGCTGGCAGTCCCAGTCAGTCACTGATGTCACATCAACCAAACGTGATAGTTATAACTGTTTATCTTCTTAAATGAATGAAGGAATTTTCCACTAATGTGATGCACATGAAGAAAGCCTAAGGCATCTTGAAGTTAAAGCTCAGACATCCTCCTCTTTCTGCCTTTCACAGTGAAGCTTTAGCATTTAGTAATTTTTTTCTTATTAAAGAAAAGCCATTTTGTGCTGCTGTTAGTAACACCTCAGAATGCAAAAGTCTGTCACTGGTCAATGTAAAAAAAAAAAGAAAAGAAAAAAAGAAAAGAAAAGGTCAGACCTTTTCCTTTTGTAGCTTTAATTGCAGACTTGCTTGTACTTCCCCCTAGGCAATCACAGTACTAGAGGCAAATTCTGTAGCTGCTTACTCACGTGAGTAATCTTACTGATATAAATGGAATTAACTCCCTAAACTAAGGATTAATCTTGTGAGGAAAAAATTTCAAGCTTAATAATCAAACCTTTCTTTAGAGCCTTAATTGGTGAGCTGAGATGGGAAATCATTATGTGCTGCTTCCTCTTTGCTGCAGGATTGGTACAGAGAGCTCATAAAACCTCAGCACAGTTTCCAAACAGGAAAGCAGTGGCAGTGTTCAGCACAGCTCTTTTTAGCCAGGTTCCAATAACTTCATCTGTATCTAGACACACAAGAGTCTATTCCTTAAAATTAAGTAATAAGGAAAGACCTCTAGCCGTTTTATGGTTTGGACAAATCCTTGCATGGCACCCTGTGTGTTTGAAGAAGGAAAAGGCAGAGCTGCAAACTCACCACCCTTGTCTGGGGATGGCAGCTCTTCACTGCATGAACACCTGCATTGGAGTTAGAGTAGAGTTGCTCTAACAGTGATATTTGCATTATTTTTTTTGTGATTAAAGCACATACATAATTTAAAACTTGCCTCATCCTTAATATCCATGCACTTAAAGAAGGTCCAGATATGACAGGGCCTTCCAGATAGCTCATATCCTACAATTTCTGCAGAAACACCAGTTTTGACCCATGGGTTTGAATTCCTGGCTGTACCAAAGGCCTTTTGCTTTGTCACACATTCATCTTAACCTTTTGTGCTGCAGCACAACCACCGAGTCTCCCTGCTCCCTGAGAATTAGTGATTCACCAATGTCATGTCCATATTGTTGCTTTGAAAGGTATGAAAAACAACTCCACTGGAAATAGTGCTGAAATATTGAGTACAGAATGACAAAGCAAGACAATTTGCCAGCTCAGAAATGCAGCTCTACAGCTGTTACTTTAAAAATGCATGCTTTCACTGCACAGAAAATCATTTGTACCACAACAAACAAGCTGCTACTTTTAATTTGAATGGCTGAGAGCTCAGAGTATGTAAATGCTCAGTAACCTGTGCAGAGACACAGATTAAACAGACAACAGTTAAATGGAACATAGTGGGACTGGCTTGTTTTCTAAGTGACAACTGCTGTGCAAAAAAGACTTGGACAAAAAAAGAAAGAAAAAAGATATTTTTCAAGAACTAATAATGTGAGTGCCTCCTTCCTCAAGGAACCAATCTGAAATAATTCTTTTCACCATAAGAATCTAAGTTTCAGAAATGCAAAATGCTATTTGAACAACTTTCTCTACAGCTTCCTAGTTAACTTACTAACATATTAGATACATTTTAAAATTATATGTGTATTCCTGCAAATATTGGTGCAAATATTGGTACAGATATTGCTAATAATCCCCCTTTTATTTAGAGAAGAGTCAATGGAACAAAACATTTAAGAAACACTCACACGAGTAAAAGCACATTTACATTAACTAAAGTCCCAGAATATAGTGAGAAAAGTAAACACAATACATTTTAAACCTGCTCAACAAATTAGATTTTTGCCAAAAAAACCCTTGAAAACAAGAAAAACTTGTAAATTTATTCCAAGGAGTAAAAATTCATCTAACTGCATCATGGACTTTGATGAGTGACATCCAAATACTTATTCCCTGAGGTGCTCTGCATGCATAGTTAAAATAAAAGTACACTCAAGTGGGTGCTGAGTGAATATAAGCTTTGAAAACAGCTGAGGATTTAGAATGGGAAAAAGCATTACTTCTGCAGCCAGCGGCTGGTGGAGCCTGTAAAATCTCTGCAGATGACTCCTGATGAAGTTCTGTGCATTAGGGCAGGGTGAGCCCGAGCTGTGCTGTGCCTCTGCCTGGGGATGCAAAGCCCTCCCAGCCCTGCCCCACGGGACACCTGAGCAAAGTGTCCCACAGCACCCAGCGAAGCAGGGACTGTGCTGAGGATGGCAAGTGCTGCTTTTGCAGCGAGGAGCTGCAGAGACACCTCCGGGCTTCTGCCACAGAGCTGTGAAAGGGGGTGCAAAGTCTGACCCCTCCCCGGCAGGTCCGCGCTGGCACAGCTTCCAGCGGGGACACGATCCCATCAGCAACACTTCCCTTCGCCTGGCTGGGCCTGATTTACTCCGATCAGAGTATAAACAGTGCCAGGAAAAAGGTACTTTGTCAGTGCTTCTGGGCACACCTTGCTGCTGCAGTCAGAGCAGCACACGCTCCTGGGCAGCCCTTCTGCTGCAGGTGCTCCTTTGCAGGCAAGGAGGCAGCAGGGAGAGAATCAGCTCTGTTCGAGCTGTGGTGACTGAATCAGAGCTGGAGGTACTTGGGTCTAGCCAGGAATATTGTCCTGGGCTCCTCACCACTGAGAGTCTGCTGTTTGGCAGGGCTGAAAGAAGGTAGCAATCCCAGAAGTGGAGAAAACAGAAGGAAAACTGGTGAGGCTTCCACATAAAGAGGCTGGAAAAAAAAAGGCATGCTGACTAAGCTACACCAACAGATCTTGTTTAAGGCTGAAAAACTCTGCAAATAAATTGGAGGTTGCTGCTGGGGACAGTTTAATGATCATTATTTCCAAATGCATTGGGTCAGTAAGGTGTGACTAGGCAGGATGCTTCATGTTTTCAACATTTCTTTTTACTGCAGTACAGTACTGCACGGCCCTGTGTGCATGTCTCCGCCAGCTGGAAGCCTGGTCAACCACAGACTGTTGTCAAACCAAAGACTGTTGACAATTCTTGCATTATGCAAATATTTGCTCCTCTCAATTTCCTAAGTGAAGCTCCAAAATCTGCAAGGTTGAGGCCAAGCCCTGGCAGAGTCATTGTTTTCCACAGGTTTTTTAGGTCAGCTCCTGTGTACCCCTCTGCTCCAGCCAACAGTAATATTTCTTTACACTGAAGACCCTTCCATAAAAGAAAAGATAATATCTGAAATCTTGGGTTAAGAAGGGTACAGATTAATTTCATTTAAATTCGGATTCCTCAGCATTTCCATGGATACTCCAAAGTACCCTGGACATCCAGTGTTTCTGAAATGCAGTGACTTGGGAGAGGTGAGTACACACCAGCACACAGTTCATACAAACTATTCCCGTGGTCACAAAGAAGAGGGGAAAATTGTTTTTTAAAAGAAAAGAGTCCATATATGAGTCAATATACCAAGCAACCCACCTTGTTCCAAACAATTCACACCCTGATTTCAGAAACAGCTCGTCAGTTAGACATTTTCACACAGTGAAAAATCCTCTATGTTCTCAGTTGTCCAGTAGATTACTTTTAGAAGTCTTCCTGTCTTATTCCACTAATCACCTGCCCAGCATATCCACAAAATAAACCACACCATGAGAAGGAACAAGGTGTAGTAGGCAAAGCAATGTCATCTCGAGGACATTACAAAAGCATAAGAAATGTAAAATACAGCATTGCAAAACAAGGGAACTGAGCTTTATTTCTAGAAAGGCAGGTTGAACATTAAATTAATGGAAAAGGCAATATCATTTGGATCTGTGCCATAAGTGCTGCAATTCTAGAACGCCCTTAGACTTTTTAAGTCTTCCAGAACAAAATCACTGTGGATTTTTGAAGCAACTTTATAACTGGGTTTTTATAAGGCTGTGAAACCTTGTAAGGGCTCATGAGAATTGTGATAATAAAAGTAGTCATAACTCCTACCTGCACAAAGGCCTTCCACCATCTCCTAACATATAATAAATATGGTAGAGGGGATTAGGTATCCCCTTGACTCATGTATCAGCTGTGAGAGGCCATGGGCAGGCAAAGGCTCCACAGCTTCCCTTTGGCTTCCTATGGGATCTGCTGTGCTGAGGGACACAGATGTGGTCACATCTGCCACAGAGGGGCAGAATCAGCCTGTGACAAATCCTTCTCATGGCAGAATCCGAGGTGTCCTTCTCACTTATAGGAAATGAATACAGATATAGACACTTGCATCAATCATACTTTGACAGCCTCACTGCTGCTGCAGCTCACGAGCAGCCAGCAGTGCTCTCTCTTTCAGATCCTCTGCTTGTTCTGCTGCTCTCACCACTAAATGTGTGCTTATATGAGAAATCAGTGGTGCAAAAATCGAATGAGGTCTTGTATGAACATCAACACAGGTACCAGGAAATTAATCTTTACACCCTTCCAAAACCCTTCAAAGTTTAAATTATTGTGCATTTCAATGAAATGAATTTATTCATTTCGATGCATTTCAATGATTTATAGAAAGATAAAATAGTAACATGCTAATGCTTTTGTTTCAGTCGCATTTCAACATCAAGGTATGGATAAATCAGCTCCTCCCGCTCCTCAATTCAAATGGAGATCTCATGGAAAGGACATTTTAGAACCACAGATTTTTCTTCAGAAAACGTAACTTCTTTTTTTTTAAGGAAAAAGGTTTTCTTCTGTTGTTTACACCCTTTAGTACTTGCACGACACAAACACTTGGGGAAAATTAATTAGAAATTAAATCTGAAAAGTGGATTGGTTCAAGTGCGGGGAACTTCTCTGTGGACACACCCAGCCACAGATAAACTTCAGGTTGTTTTATTGCAGCCAGGGTTTGAGAGCAGTAAAGTGAGATAACCTGACCTGCGAACAGGAGGATTTGGGGCGCTGCTAATCCTGGCACCTCCAGGGGCTGCGCTGGCTTTTCCGGGATGCGGGAGGGGAGAGCCGGAGCCGTTCGCGGTGCGGGCCGAGTGTCGCGGCTTCCTATCGCCCCCTGGCGATGGCTGCGGGGAACGCACAGCTCCCCTGCCCCGCGAGCCTCGGGCCCATGGGACCCTCCTGTCCCGGAGCCACTGCCCAGGATCGCCTGGATACAGGCTTGGAGAACCGGCATCGCTAAAAATAACCCTTTCTGTATGTAAACATTTTAAACTGTTTCGTATTAGAATCCTTCGTTTGCTTTGGAATTCTGTGTGGAAATTGTGATAGATTTGGAGAGTTATATCTTCGTTTTAGATTAGTTTTCTTTACTTATTTTTGTTTGCCAGTTCTGATCTCTTTTGTGTTTCTCTTTTCCTGTCTTGTGAAAGAAGTCCAAATGCAGTTGTGAAGAAAAAAAATCTACAAATTCAGGGACTGTGCACTAGTGGCACTGAGTGTGTCAAAGCAACTGAAGTAAAGACTTCACACTCCTCAGTGTTTGTAGAATCCAGGTATCCAACCATAACACACTTTAGTGTACAATAAAATACCATTAAAAATACAAGGTTAAAAGATCTGCATCTAAAGCTACTCTATCCAGGGCTGTTTTCTTACATCTAAACACATATAAATAAACACTCTGCAGAAAGGCTTCTGTCAAAATATCTGTTAAACATGGAGAGTTGTTTAGAGTTTTTCTAGTTACAACAGCACAAGATTCCTACAACTTCACCTACATAAGTCTTTTTTTGGCTGCTGGCCTGCCAGGGCATAGGTACCTTAAATGACTGTTTTCTGATCCCTGTCTCCTGTCCTGTGCCTTTTGAATCAATCACCATTTAAACCCATGGTGAGACCATCAACAGCCATGAGCTGAACTAATCCAAGCAATGGCAAGGCCTATCAAGAGCTAACTGTGAATGAGAGATCTGCCATGCCTGTCACATCAACCTGGGAGTAAATGCAGGTTGAATCCCCCCACACATGGGCCATTTGGAGCTGCAGAATGCATTAATACACATGAAAAAATCATTATCACAGACACTGTATTTGATCATCCTAGGGTCAGCCATAGGAATCATCCCTCATGGCACACAGAAGCTGTCAGCTATCCTGGAAGACAAAAAACTGCATTGAAAAAGGATAAATCTGTGCAAAACCCAATCAGATCAAACTGTCCTCACTTTAAAACCTTGATTAAATTTATCTAACATTTAAAAGTTTATGAAATCTGTGGCCTACCCGAGGTTTGTTTGCAGAGCAATTCTTCATTTACAGTGTTAATCTTTAGCACATGCTGCATCATGAGAGGGAATCAGAACAGAAAATTACACACTGAGTCAATAAAGAACAAGTCCTTTCCTCACCCCAGAGCAGTAAACACTGCCAATGCTGAAGTCCTTACAGCTGGGGGCAGCTCCTGGAGTGTTGCTCAATGTTGCCCACCAGAAGGACCTTGGATGCCTTAGAGCCAGTAGGAACTGAGTTCTGGCAAGGAAATAATCAGTTCCATGCAGTGACTACTCCAAGGCACTCAGGATAGGAGATAGCTGCAATTTTCTTTCATGGAGGCTTCCATATTCCTAGAAAACCAGAGACATATCCAAAAGGAGGGACATATCTTCATCCAAAAAATAATGAGGGAAAGAATCCTTAAAATGTTTAGTTTTCCTCCTCCTCAGAAATGTTTTTTTTTTTTTTAAAAATGGGTGCTGCAAAACACAATTGGCTTTAAATCCTCTGATTTCTTTTGCTTTCTAAATGAGAAAGATGCTGTGTTTGTTTAAATTATTCCTTTTATCTTCCCCCCCTCTGAAGAATGGATCTGTGCTTTTGTTTTAAACAGAATGCCCTCATTCTGGATGATTCCCATTGATGCTGGCATACATAGAACCCAGTCTCTGGGATAATTGTTCCATCATTTGAATAGTTCTGTACCGACACTGAAACAACAAAAAAAAAGAAGGATCTTTTGGTGTTTTTATGATAGTTAAGCTAAAATTCTTGAAAAGAGCAGAGGAAGTGAGCATTGAGAATTATGTGGTTGGGTGCCTTTAAACACAACTCCTGGACCTCAGTTGACTTAAATGGAAGCCAGATTTAATAAAAACCAAAATCACTTTCTCTTTCCTACCCTGCTATTTAAAAAACATACTTTACATCTCTTATTTCTAAAAGTGCCCTCACCCCATGATCAGGGTGGAACAAATGCAAACAGAGATCCAGTGATGTCTAATGTGTCAGTGAGCACCTTACAGGATAACCAGTGTGGGACCAATACCCCCACTGGGGCCTGGGCATAGTCAACCTTTAAGGTCTTTTCCAACTCAATCCATTCTATGATTCTACTCACCCACAATTTCTACTGTCTAATAAAGCAGGTCACAGACTGTGTGTGATAGGATAAAAGTTCAATGTCGAGCAGGTACACAGGCCTATCACACATTTATGTTCCAGAACAATGTGTTCCTAAGGTCTGTAAAATCTTTAATAAAACTCTCCTTCCTCCTCAGAAACTTGATCCTTGTTGACTTAGACTCTGACCATTATCCTATAACTCACACCAGCTAATTTTTTTTGAGATTTTGAAGAGCATTAATTTCCCCCTAGAATGAATATTTAAGTCACAATTAAATAGTAAGAATTTAGCATGATTACATAGCACAGACAGGGGCAGGCTGGAGACCCCAGTCAGGTGAGGATCCTCCCGAGGACCCTGATGTGGTTAAATGCCAGCATTTGCTCTGTGTGGCCAGACCTTGTGCTGCACTGACACAGCAGCTCCTGGGGCTGGACCAGCACCTCTAACATGGTGTTACACTCTAGAGAGACACCCAGTACCTGTGTCTGTCTAAAAATGAGATTTCTGCTTAAACCGAACTACAATGTGCAGCTTAAATGCATCTCAGGTCATTGCAGTGTAACAGCTCAGTGCAGGTCAGCTCATCAAATCTCTGCTGCATGTGCAGCTTTCCTGCCCCTGCAAGCAGCTCATTAATTACAGACTCACACAACCCCATCATTATCTCAATGCCACATGAGAGCAAAGCAGACTGTCACCAGCCAGACTGTTGGAAATGTTGGAGAGAAGAGAAATAACTGATACAGAAAAGCACTGAGAACGTGGTTGTGTTCCTGCTCTGCACGGTGAGAGGTGGGAGGGCTGAGAGCTGAAGCCATTCCTGCTGCACTAATTCCCTTGACAGCAGCCAAAGCCTGACTCTGTCCTGGAGGAAATTTCTGCCCTCTCTGCTTCACCTCAAAAAATGTCAGATACAGGTTCTGCCCCTCCCCTCTGCATACATGGACTGTTGAGCTTGTGACAGAAAGGGCAGCAGTCCGTGCTGATTTACATTTTTAAACAGATGTTGCCATACAGGCACTTTATTATCCCAGGACATCATTTGTCCCTCATGCTCTGCCGTGTATTTGGACTAAATGTCAGTATCCACAGTTTCTGGAAACTTGTGAAATGCTGGAGCTTCTTGTCCAAACATCCTTAAAATTCCAGTTCTGTGAATGCTGTGTTCTTGGCAGCTATTTTTTCTTGGTTAATTTTGCTTTTCTGCTCAGAGTTGATTGACACGATTTCAGGCTTGAAACTTGGGCTGGCAAGAGGAGGACAATCTGTGGTCTGGGACAAATAAAAAAATTATTGCTGATATTTAGTAAACTAAATGTGAACCTAAACCCTTCACCAAAAACTGTACTAAAACCTGAGCAAAACACAGGCACAAATCTTGAACCACTGGCTTAACACCCAGCACCACACTTCCTTTAGATATCATGCTCCTGCCTTCCTGGCATTTGTTTCTGGGCTCTTCCTTCACTTCCATTCTTTCTATTTCTTTATTTTGTGTTGCAGTATTTCAATAACAATTTACAATAACAGCTAGAGGTTAAACTCTATTACTCCACTCACTTGAAAACATATCTGCAAGATACAATAAACGAAAGGTAACCCTTAACAGGAATTTTTACAAAGAATAAACAGTTCCTGAATCATCCTTTTCTTACTCATTTCCAGTAGAACCCAACCTTTTCTTCTAAAATACTTGGTTTTTTGTGCTATATTCAAGGTATCTGCAGATTATATTGAAGGACAGCTTTGATACCCTCCTTCCTCTTCCCCCAGCTTAGCAAGATGCTAAACATGCACCCTTCAACCTTTCACCTTCACTCACAGATAACCTTCTCTATTAAACTTAAAGACTCTGTATTAAATTTATAAACTTATTTCCTGGAGTTTTTCCTTCTCTAGCCTTTTTCTTCCTCCGTGCCTCTTCAGAAGCATTATCAAGTTGCTGTGGAAAGCAAATGAAAAAAAATGAAACAAAAAGTCTATCAGAATTCATGCCAAACTGGGCCCATTTCGTTTTGCTGTCTATGGTTATCCTGGTAAAGGTGCAGCATTAGCTCCAATTGCAAATATTCCAAACCTCTCACAGAAAACAATCACTAACTGTTCCTGTAGAAAACAGCTTCACACTGACAACTTGCAGAGTCTAAATTAATAAAACTAATTTATTCACACTGTATGTTGATAGAAAAACTTAATCTTAAACAAACTGCAGATGTCTTTCCATAGATTCAACTCCACAGCAAGGAATAACTTTGACCTCTTTGTCTTTCCCAAACCCATAGAAATGGCAACAAGGCAGTCCCCCCATCTACAACACTAGGCATGAACATATTTTATTTACTTAGTATAAACCTATGTAGGTGTCTGAAACATAATGGGATGAGTGCAGGAAATCAATTATTCACTTTTAGACCCCCTTCCACCTGGATAAAACACTTAGAAAGAACTGACAGGTTATAAAACCCCTGAAGTGCTGACCTGCAGTGCTGTGGAGCTTCACACCAGTGAGGCATCACCTCCCAACTCTACCTCACGAGGTGGGAAGACACAGAAAATCAATCTACAAGCAGAAAACTTGGGCTCACAGAATTTCACTTGCTGTCAGTAAAAACCTATTACTTTTTATATGATGATACCTGGAGATGTCAGGGAGAAAGGATCAGGGCAAATAACCAGATTTGTAACATTTTATTGAACAGCAGAAAACATAGATTCTGTTCATCGTGCTGCTGGATGTGAGGTCAATTTGTACATGTGTAAATAAACTTCTGCATGTTTTCCACATAATAGCTGCTGTTCTGCAAATAACTCAGGCATATGGTGTCAGCCACGGACATCACCCGGGAAAGACAGGATACAGAGCAGTGTGCTGGGAGCAGCAGAGGGATCTGAGGGCTGGAAATCCAGCTAGAGCCACACAGTAAATTGTCAGTGGCTCTTTTGTGCTGAGCCATCTGTTGCCTTGGCTACACTGCCAGCGAGGGTTTAAGGATATCTGGAGTGTGTCTGTACAAGCTCCAGAAAGCAATAACTCCACTGCAAAGAGCAGACCCTGACTTGTGTTACACAGTGAGCATTGCAGTCACCCTTCCAATACACCTCACTGAGGAACAAGCTTTGTCCCCAGGGAATACAGAGTTCCCTTTGTACAACCAGAGGCTTCTCTTCCAGATCCCAGTGGACACATCCTGCAGCATTTTCCTCAAATGTTATTCCTGTATCTGTATCAGATGTAATTTATCAGATCCCATGGGTGGTGTTGTTCATATTCTCCATCAGTGCCTTTCTTTAGAGTAGATGGTGCTCTAAAATGGAATATTTGTAGGTAGATATAATTCTTTTCAGTTGAGAAGTGGTCTTGTAAGAATTGATCACAGATCTGTTGAAGGTTTGAAATGCTGCTCCACAGACTGCTTTCCATCTTCCAGAACTTTGGAAATGCGCTGGAAAAACACCAAAACAGATTTTTGTAGGTTAAAGGTGATTCTGTGTTGGATTCAGTAATATGTATATGAATTACTTGTGGCTTAAGCTGTAGCTTGAGAAAGAATACATTGACCAAATCCTTCATGTTTTGAATTCATTTCTCTATTCTGCAAAACCTTAAACCAGTCCACATGATTCCAAACATGCTGTGAAGCACTTCACAACTGGATTTTTAGCTTTAGTAAGTCATTTTTCCACCATGTAAGAAAGAACATTCTATCCTCTGTATTTTGTATGCTATTTAAGTTTAAATATGATGAGATAGCACTGAAAATCTGCAACTCCTTGGTCTGAAAAGAGCAAGTATATGATAAATTGAATGTAAGTGAAATACTGCAGGCTTCAAATTGAAAGGTTATTCTTGTTCCTACCAGAAAAATATGATTATGAACACATTTAAACTGAAGGTTTTCTGAAATGTTACTCTATGGTCCCTGAAGGCATTATCCTTTTTAAAAAAAAAACCCAAACAACATTGCAGAAAGTAATGAATGTAAGCGAAATCTATTACCTAGGAAAAAAGAAACCAAAACATAAAATCCTTTTCATTGAAAGATCAGAAAAGTTGACATGTAAAATTCTGCAAGTGACCCAGAATACTCATGCAGTAATGCATACTGGTAGCTACTTTCATCTGCATTAAATGTCACCCTCCCACCACCTGCAAAGTAGGAAAACTTTCACACTCTACGTCCGAATAGCTGCTCTGGATATACTTGTTTTTGCTGTCAAACACTGCGGTAAATGAAACAGTTTTACTTTTAGGAAAATTTCAGACATCTGTGAAACGTTTCTCGCTGTAAAGGAAGGCAGCCAGCTTTAAGCAAAAATGACGACTCCAGCGGGAGCCGATTTCTACTTTCCATTAAGCATCTCCATTAGGTATCTTCGCCCTGTGCCGTGATCAGCCCGCTCCGAGCCCGGCGCTGCCATTCCGGCCCCGTCCGATCCCTCCGGGAATCGCCGCTCCCTCCTCCGCTCCCTGCCGGCACTCGGCGGGCCGCCCGCGCCCTCTCGCGGTGCGGGAGCGGAACTGCACACGCAGGTACCTCCCTGCATCCCTCCATCCCCGCATCCCTCCATCCCTGCCTTCCTTCATCCTTACATCCCTCCATCCCTGCATCTCTCCATCCCTGCCTTCCTTCATCCTTACATCCCTGCATGCCTGCATCTCTCCATCCTCATATCCCTCCATCCCTGCCTTCCTCCATCCCTCCATCCCCGCATCCCTCCATCCCTGCATCTCTCCATCCCTGCCTTCCTTCATCCTTACATCCCTGCATGCCTGCATCTCTCCATCCTCATATCCCTCCATCCCCGCATCCCTCCATCCCTGCATCTCTCCATCCCTCCATCCCTCCATCCCTCCATCCCTGCATCCTTCCATCCTTGCATTACTTCATCCTTCCATCCCTCCATCCCTGCATCCCTGCCTTCCTTCATCTCTCCATCTCTCCATCTCTCCATCTATCTCTCCATCTCTCCATCCCCACGTGCCTCCATCCTTTCAGTCCTTCATCCTTCCATCCCTCCATCCCTCCTCCTGGAAGCACTGCCACAGCCAGCTTTGCTTCCACATTGAGCTTCCACCCCCCTCTGTCTGACAAAAGCATCAAACAAACAAAGCAGAATTTGACTTACGAGCCTATTCATCTCAAAAATACTTAATTTTCATAATTTTTGAACACATAGCACTTCCTTTTCCCCCACACAAACACACAGAACCCACCATTGTTTTAAATAACTGGTTCACTTTCTTTTTTTTGAAGGTTTTCTTGTCACCATCTGAGGTGGTAGGAAACACTGGCTGGCTCAGCCTGTGTGAGGCAATTGTTTCATCGGGTGCCACAGTGCTGACAGACAGAGTTAATCCTGAGAATGGAAAAGATATTGGTTACACAAAACAAAAGCCAGAAAGGAGGGCCAGAGTGTAAGAAAAAAGGGAACTCAAAATAATGAACTACTGCAATGACTAGAAAAAATTGAGACACTTTTAATCTAACTATAACCTTAGAGTAAAAAATTAAATAATGGGGAAACAATAAACTTCATTACATTGAAACTAAACAGTGAAAAAAAAGAACCAATCTGGCCAAAGAATTAAAAATAGCTGAACACATGACAGAGAAGTGGACCATGGCAGTCAGTTGTGTTGTGCTAAACATCTGTTACAGGCATCTGGAAAGAGAGGGGGAGTGAGAGGGATAGATGAAATGCAGGCTAAGAAATGAGATGTCCTATGGAACAAGGGGTTAAAAGATACTGAAGCTGGGCCTGTTTTCTTACTATGCCCCAGCCTAGAGATGAGCTCCAACTTTAGTCACACTTCCACACAACCACCCAGCTGTGTTATCTTGCTTCCCCTGCCTCCCACAGTCAGGGAATCTGTGGGATTCCTCTCTGGCTTCACAAGCAGAAGGTGAAATCCTGTTATGGGGAAACCTTTGGGGATATTCATCCCCCAAAGCAAAGCATGGAGCATTTCTCCCTGTTTCACACACTGCCCTTGGCTGTAAGCCCTTGTTTCTGCTTACAGAGCAGAGAAGCTGAACAATCCTTGCTTCTTTCTAGGCAGCAGGAATGCTCACACTGTGCAAGGAAGTGAAATTTGGAGCTCTAGGAATAACAGTTTTAGAATTTCCATGTTGGCACAAGGTACTGTGGTGTTACCAAGCATTTGGAGCAGTCCAGCCTCACATGCACAGTACACATTTCAGTTATAATCTTTGTTCCAGCAGATTTCACAAGGATGGAGAGAGCTGCCAGCCCTAGCAGCAAACCCTTCATTGCTTTTTCCTAACATCCCAATAAAGTTCAGAACTCTCCCCCTAGTGTAAGCACCTCACCTGGGATAGTTGGCATAGAACGACTGACAGTGCTCATCTGTTTGAGGACAGAAGATTTCTGAGGTGCCACCACATGTTCTGAGAGGTTGGTGTCACTCATGAACTCATATTTCCTTGACAGCTGTTAAATAAAAAAACCCAGCATTAATGATGAATTTGGACCTTAGTCCACATATCATATTGCACACAATCTAAAAACATGCAACAATTTTGCAGATAATTTATAGTTGGATAAAAACTCATTCTACATAAAGAAAAATTATTCTAAAATAGTTTCAGAAGTAATCTGTGCTCTGAAACCTGAACTTCTACTCTATCTTTGGCATAATACCATCAGACAGCTCTGGGTGTGATCTGCAAAGAAAAATGAAATTTTGAAAACATTTTTCCCTATCGCATTAACATACTCAGCTTGGCTGCTGCAAAGTCTTGTCACTGCTTTTTTGAAGCAGAAGGAAGTTCTTTGACTCAACACACAGTGGGATCCCCACAGTCTGGGGTATGTGTTATCTAATTTAATCAAAAGCCAAAGGTGTTCCTTGGTTTTGTATATCAGTGCTTCTCAAAGCATGACTGTGCTTATCTCTCTTTTGCATAAGGACATGCAGTGTAAGACAGTCATAATCATCCCTGAGTTTCTCTGTGCTTCCCCAAAGAATTTTGGCTTTCTACTCAATTCATTTTACCTTTGATGATTCCTTCAAACAGTTTTGATCAAATTATTTATGCTCCCTCCATGTAATTCAACAGTCTGTTACTGCCTGATGTTTTAATTTAGATGGGGCTTTTGTACCAAGGGGCTATATACCAAAAGAAAATTCTCCTGAGGATTAAATGATATATATATAAAAAGGCCCAGTGTAAGTTACATAAGTCATTGTAATGATCCAGCAGTGCAGTAAAAGCACTTGGATGATCTATGGAGCGAGAGATGCCAGTGCTTCCAAACTTCAGCCTGGCACCATTTAAGGAGCACTGTTTGCAATCTTGCAGTTTCCTACCAGCTGCATGTTCCATAACAAGGTACAAAACGTACAGGGCTCATCACTTTTGAAACAGCCCTGACTGCGAGGAGCTGCCACGGAATGTCAGCACAGTCAATTGCCTCTCCACAGGAAAGCAGCTTAACCCTCCCAACACAGTGCTCCTTTTTGAGCTAAGCAGGCTTCAGAATCTGCAGCCTCAGAGCTGTTATCTGTCACCAGAAGCCAGGAGAGATGTTCTGATTTTCTCACTGATTTGTTTCCTCCACAGCATCTTGCATGTGTCATTCATGGCAGGGCAGATCATCTCTGCATCCTGCATGTGTCCCTTTAGGACAGCTGCAGTTCTCTGGGACATAATTTTCCTAAGGAATGGAGTAATGTCCTCTTTTTCATGGATTAGAAAATACTACTCTAAATCAGTAACATACACATTTAAGCTCAGTGATAGAAATATCAGCTGCTGTTTTCTCATCAGCAAACACCACACTGCTTCTTTTTGTTCTTTTTTTGGATCTTCTCATCTTGACTTCAGGAGGAGGATTATTTTGCGGAGCAGTCTCCTCTGATTCTGCTTTTCCTTGCTTTGGTAGCACTGCTTCCAGATCAAAGCTGGGGGAGCAAAAGAAAGAAAGTACAAGTTGCTGAGTGATATTTTAAAAGCTGCTGATATTCTGATGTCATTTCCCCATGAAATATAAATGCAGGTCATTCTTTCCTTCTACCTTCTAGGCAGCCTTGCAAACTGCTGGCAGAAAGTATAGGATGTGCTTCAGCAGCAGCTGGCAACTGGAGATACAAATAAGATGCCTGCAGGCAGAATGACAACATCTTAAAATGTAGTGAAGAATGTAAAATATTAAAACGATCTCAAATCCCTCTTTAAAGATTTGTACATCAGCTTAAGAACTCCTAAACTAAACAGAGCAGAGCTCACATGGTGAGTTGATGTGTGGTGATGTTGGTGCTGAAAGCAAGGCATGCTCTCCTGGTTGTAAAAGAACCAAAGTGGAACAGAGTATTGCTATTTGTTGCCATGATTTAAATGCATTCTCCTATTCATTTCATCATATTGGACAAAAATGCACACACCCAGAGATTAACCCGACTGCCACCTTCTCTCTTCCTCTGATTTTTACAGTTTAAAAATTGGGATAGTTCTCATTTAAAAAAAAAAGCCCATGAAATTGGTGCTGGATTTACTCCCTTCTCTGCTGATGTAATCAGCTTTTGGAACACGGGACTGAACTTATTTTATAACATAAAAATTGATAAATCAAGTAGTGTGGTGAATTGGTTGGCCTGTGCTTCCTAGAAACAAATTAGCATTCAAAGAATTAAAAGCAGGGCCATGATGCAGTTGTTTCAGTGAGCTCGTCAGGTGTCCTGATTTACTGCAGCACACAAATGATGTTTGTCTGCTCCACCCTTCTGGAGGGGAAGCTGAAGGGTAGGAGGAGCAGCCTCAGGAATTTCAACGTGTGAGGAGTGTTCAACACTGAGCTGGCCATCAAACATGCCAGAAAAAGGGAGTTCTTAAGAACCAACACTTCTACATTAGGGCCATACACCACTGGACTTTTTCAAAGTGAACTACTCAAAAAGGGAGATCAGATGTTTAAAAAATAATCAAACACTGCTCAACATGTTCAGTTTTATATGTAGCTTGTTTGGGAAGAAGATCTATGTGCCTGAAAGATAATTTATAAAGTGAACAAAACATTTTATTTGGATGGAAAAGCTATACCTGTAATTGTTCTCCAAAACTTTAAAGTCTTTTTGTTTACCAGTGCTGCACTTAAAGCTCATTAGGCAAAGCATTTTACACTACTACAGATTTTACTAAAATGTTCCACCTCCTTTTCGAGTTTGTAAAGGTTGTTCCTTTCCTATTCACATTTTACAAACAAAAAGATGCTAAATAAGTTAAAACTCATATAAAAAGAAACTTGTAACACCCCCCAGATTTTTGTAAATTTTTGAAAAGTAATTTAATTTAAAAAGTACTTATTTTCTGAATAGGAAATGCCACTTATTTTTTTCAATAAGAGTTGAGTACATGTTGTCTATTAAGATTGAAACACTTTAGTTTTGAGCCTGGAGGAAGTGGCAGCTACAGTTAAAAATAATGTTGGTATTGTCTGAAAAGGGTGCTGGTGGTCTTCATTCCTTGTTAAAAATCTTTCTGTTTCATCTCATAAAACTGATTAAAAAACAGGAACAAAAAAGAATTTGTACTCTATTTATAACCAACCTTTCTGAAGGAAGTCTTTTGGGAGTGCTGCAGTCTGAATTCATGGAGCACATGGAGATAAAGGATAACTGACGATAGGATTTCAGCATCGACCTTGGCCGTCCAACCCTCTTGTCATCAAAGTCTGGCTGCAGGATGGAAAAGAGAAACACATTCTGTCAAAGAACCCTGGGAGCTCCAATTCATCCTTTTCACACCAGGTCTTGAAGATGGCACAGATGTTTAACACTTGGCATGAAAGAAGTTGTCTGCTCCCATTAATTACTCTGATTTATCCTGTGGATGAATTCTTACTCTTCAAACCTCCCAGATTCAATTCACAAAGCACATTCTTTGCACAATTTTAAATAGGTTGGGTTTTTTTAAGTGCTGTTCCCAAAGAGTGCTGGAGGGTTCAAGCAAGAGGCAGGATTGCTGATTGTGGGTTACACCCTCTATTAGTGCAATTATCATTGCAATTACATAATTTCAAGTAAATTATTGCAATTACAGCCTCTATTATTGTAAAATAAAAACCATATTCAGATAGATATATAGAATTTTCATCATACAGGTGTATAACACAGCACATATCCAAAATTTGGGTTAGAAACTTGCTACTTTCCCCCCTGTAACAGAAGAAATAAATCCTATTATAAAATCACCAATGCTGAAAGCAACAATATAAAATAATTTCCAAAGTAACTGGTGTTTAATCATAAAACCCAGGCAACATCATTCTTGCCAGCCTGCACAAGTCAGATAGAATATTTTATTCTATCAAGAATTGTCTGGGGAGTTTGTATGGAGAGTATTGAAGTTATCCTTCAATTCGCAGATATTTCAGTTTGTTCTCAACTAATATTTATAGTATTATACACATGACAGGTTTTACTTCACAACACAGCTGGAAGTGGCTGGCACAGGGAGACATCAATTGCAGATCAAAGCCCTAAACCACTAAGAAAAATTACAAAGAGAACAAATATAAGAACTTGCTTTTACTTCTTCAATAAGGCTGAAAAGACTTGCAACTCTAAGTCATAATTAAATATACTAAAAATCTTCCAGAATGAGGAATATTTGATGTGTCAGAGAATTGAATCAGCTCTTGGATGATGCAGCTCAGATCCTACTACATTCAGAGCACAAGAAAAACCACAAGCAAAAAAAAAATAGCATCTTTTTTTAGAACAAGATGTGTATTAAATAAAGGGAAATCGAGGTCGAAGTTAAAAGGAGACTCATACCAATTCTCTGGCTCCATATTGTTTTTCCACTTTAACTTTTAAGTGCATGAAACATTCCTCCATCCGGTCATGGAAAGGACGAAGATTATCAGAAACTCTTCTTTCATGAATTCTAATTCCTGCCCCAAGGAAAGGAATCTTAGGAGGAACAAAAGAAGACAAAAGGTGAGACTCTTCAAGTGCATCCAGCAGCCTCTCTGGCTCTGTTTAAATGATCTGGTAAATCAACTGAAAAACTCCTCCTGTGACTGGCAGGCGGATTTGTCCATTGATCCCAGCTTTGAGCAGCAAGTACAAGATGGAAAAGGCTCATGGAAAATGAGTTTTCCCAGTAAATTTCTGAAAATATTGGCTGCCTCACAGAGGCTGTTTTCTCTCCTCTATGTATTATAATGTTATGAGATTTGTGTAAAACACTTTTAGCTCCCCTTCTGCCACTAACCTTTTCTAACTGCTTTACTTCAGCTTTTAGCTCTTTACATTAATATCTGGGATTTTTCATAAAATCCACTTAGATTCCATGCTTCCTCTTTGTGTTCTGACCCAGTAAATACTGTGAACATTGGTCCACCCATGGCATTGATCATATTTTATGGAAGTTAAATTTCAACAGAACTTTTAAAAATGTGGCATTAAAGCCCATCTGTTACTGACAGATCTGTTTGTCCTCAGAGGGATTTACAGGGACAGGTAAAAATTACCCCTTATTTCCTAATGCCAGATGGTGTTATGGCCAGTCAATACCACTAATCCACTGATTACCTCTTCTGATGACCAGAAAATCACAACCTGCAGAGGTGTGGTGGCAACAACACAGAAGAAAGTGTAAAGGTACAACTCAAACTAATAACCAAACTGAGATGAATCAAAATGAAACAGGAAGAAACTTCAAAAACATTAAAAAATGCTACAAAGCAATTCCATTAAAACTATTTGGAAGATTCATTTCAAGGCTGACAGAGGAATAAACAGCAGAATTTTGTTGTTTCTCATCTATGAAAGAGAGACAGAATCGTAGAATTGTTGAATAGTTTGGGTTGGAAAGGACCTTTAAAGGTCATCCAGGGCACCCCTCTGCCATAGACAGGGACAAGTCCATGAGGCTCCTCAGAGCCAACCTGACCTTGGATGTTTCCAGGGATGTTTTTGTGAATAAGTACAAAGAATAAGACACAGATCATGAGGAGAAGCACCTTGAGCCATTCATTCCTGATAGTAAAATCCCAGATGAACTCTCACTATTTTACCATCCCTCTATCTATCGATAAAAATGATTTCTATTTTGGACTAGATAATGGAAATAGAATGAATAATTTTTGAGGTAATGTTTTTCTCTGCTCCATTATCATTGTCAACTCAATAGAAAGAGCCATTTTCTCTGGAATCTCAGCAAAAATTGAGTTTTTTCTGCTACCACCTTGCATAGTTGCATTTCCCTCCTTGAGGACAAATGGGGTTCTACAGGCTGGTTGACTGCTTATATGCACACCATATATATACAACAACAAATAGTAAAACCAGATATCTCAGTGCTGCTAGTATAGGAAAAATATTCAGTTCTCCTTTGGAGATAATAGCTTAAAAATATCTCCTAATAGTCTTCCATGCTATTTGCCACACAGAAGACATAGCAGCAATCCTGAAGGGTCATTGAGCATGAAAATAATTTCTGAGAGCAGCAAACACTCCATTAAGGTTTTTAGTTTAAAAATAAAAATCCTCCACAAAAAAAAAAAAAAAATACCCTGGGATATAGTTGTTCCCCAAAAGAATGTGTGACATTTGAACTGCTCTTGCCCAGAAATTCATGAAATCTTTATGACTTTGTCATTCTCTCAGTTTTGTCTTCAGGAATACAGCCCAAGTTGGGAATCCTGGCCCTTTTAACCATAAATATAGCCTGCTATATGTGGCTTTTGATAAACCATTCCAGATGTATACAGAATACTTTTCAGAGCGTCAAATAAAGTGGAAATGACACAATCATTTCAATTCTATCTTCTCCTGCTAGAGAGGAATGGAACAAAGGAACCACTGGTGAAGCCTCAGTGGCAGCTCTCAGTGAGAAATTACCTGCCAAGCAATCAGATCTTTGAGTCTATTCAGCTTTTCTTCATCCTCTGGATGGTCTCGGATATATTCTTCTGTAAAGAAAGCCTTAGACAAAAAAATAAATAAACACAGTCCATCATTTTGACAGGTAAAGAAATCAATCATGAATCCACAGAGCCCAGCTGGTGATCTCAGTATTGGTCATCAGAGAGGAGAGACATTTATTTGCATGGTCCTTAGGCAGATGCTGCTGGTGATAATTCCTCACTCTGTCAGCTGGGAGCTGAGGGTGCCCTTTTTGGTTAAAATGTATTAGGTCTTTATCCAACACTTCTGAGTTTGAGACCCTTATTATGTAACTCAATTATTGTTTCTTTTATTAAGTTTACAGTGAAACTAAAAAGGCAAAGATTTGGAGTATCATGATTTACATCAACTAATAGCTTCAGTTATTCTGGTTTGCTTTCAAGGACAGAGGTGACCAGGAAATGAGGATATGAGGATCCCTTAACTGATGGAATTATAGCTTTCCTATTCCCCATCCACACTGTACTGCCACTTGAACAAAGGATGTAAGAGGATTATGAAATGATGCACCTGAGGATGTTCTTTGCAGTGACTCAAAAGCTCCTACCTTCTCATACTTAGCAAAGCCACCCATGACAGCTGGATCAACGATTCCATTCAGAAGCATGGAAAGTGGATTAATAGGGAGGTTCTCATCGCTCTGGTACTGGTTAATCATCATCAAAATTTTTTCATTTGTCGTGGACATAGTCTCAATAGCATTCTCTAAAGGACTAATCGTGGACTGTAAAGAAACAAAAGACTTCTCAGGTTCATTAAGTTATAAACCTGTCTTTTTGATTTTATAAAAATCACATACATGAACAACAGTTTTGTAATTCAGCAAACTCACACAGTTCAATTCTCCTAGGCCTTGGTCCTGAAACTATAAATCAGACATAAGATATATTGATCCTGCATTGAGCAGCAGAGAGATTAAAAGTAAATAACAACAGTTTTGTATGTATAAAATAAGTAACAGCAGCCTTGTTATAATTTTGCCAGCTGGTTTGTACATGAGGATTCAACAGTTGGATGATACAATACAAGCTGAATGGGCTCTGAGCATGTGAATACTCACATGTGACGTGGTGACCACCTCAAACCAGCGCAGGATTCCTGGGAGCTTGTAGGCTGTAACGAATGATGTCCTCTCAATCCACATAGACTATCAAAAAACATAGCAGGAGAAAGTGATACTTCAGGATTGACAATTTAATCCTTTCTGTCTTCTGAGATGTCAGAGTGAAATGGATGTAGATGGAAAATATATGCATATTTTTGCATAAAAAGACACTGCAAACTTAATCTAGCACAGCAACTGGCACAAACAATTATTCTGATTTCAGATTAGGCCATCTTCAGGCACAAAGCCTGCACAAAGCAGGGGAAAAAGAAAATTACCCTTGAATCTTTTAGTCTGTATTCCTATTTTTGCCAGTACAGATGGAATGACTGTCATTAAATGAACTGTTCTTGCCTCTACTAAGATTATTCTTCCTCCCTCCACATTCAAAATGTATTTCTACAATTAAAAGCAGCAATACCCTATAACAACTTGCCAGCATTCTGACTTTGTTTTTGTTCCTCTCATTTTTCTTTTTTGAACAAGACTGGCTGTTGGTATTTTAGAATAGTTTGGAATAGTCACTGTTTCATTTATCCTGTTGCTCCTTATTTCAGTATCAGCTCATCAAAACTGCCAGTACTGATAAATACCATAACAGATGTAATGAAGACACTCCAGCTATCCCAGTTCCCACCTCTTTGACGAAAACATGCATCTCATCTATTGTCATCAGCAATGAAAACATCAACAATTTAGTTTTTGTAAAACCATTTCTAGGTATATTCATAAATGGGCTCAAAACTCTCTAGTTTGGAAAGGAAAAGGTATATCCTGAGTCTTGACAATACATTCTAGGATGTCAGGGTAGAGTTTGTGTGTGAAGTGTTGGTTTAACAGCAGGTAGGAAGCTCTTACATGGAAGTGTTGACTCTGCTAATCAGCACACACATAACAGAAATTGTACATTTTGGAAAGAAATTGCTTTTCCCATCGGTATGCCAAGAGCACAGCTTCAGCCATAAGGATTTGATGGAATGCTTTTCAAAACAAACCATAAAATACCAGATACCTGTAAAATGAAATTACAGAAACTTACCACATTTTTATGCTTAACACTGAAAAGTAATTTATGGTGGTGTAGATTTCTGAGCATATTTGAAGAGTGAAGGCCATTCCTCAGCATTCCACCCTTAGGCATGGGAGTAAAAATGACAGAGGCAACTCTCTCATCAGCTGAGATTTCATAGGACTGATGAAAGCAGACAACACTCACCTCATTGCCAGGCTGGCAGCTGATGGAACTGTTGCAAACTACAGGCAGCAAAGCATTGGATATTTATTTATATGTCACCTTGTTTCATAATGAAAATCTGTACCAGAAAATGTTATTGCTCAACACAAACATGTTGAACATGCTTAGCTAGACAATGTTTACCCACAACTGAAACAGTGATGTCTAATTAAGTAGACAGAAGTTGTGCTGAAATAGAGAAGTCTTGCATATGGTTTTTTGAACCAGATCTTAAGGTGTCTGTAATGAGTAATCTGAGGCTAAGAAAGGAGCTAGGATCGAAATTCAGTCACAGTTACCAGAACTACATCCATCACCTTGTCATTAATTTACTTACAGCAAATTCATTTTCAGGGTCAACAGATCCTTTTCTGACTGGTCTTGAATAGTGGAACCGTTGCACGTTGTTTGACTTATAAAAGCTGAAAGATTTTAAAAGGACTATTGTAAAATACAGAACCCAGAAATTAATGGATCTTGTTATCACAGACAAATATTTCATTTTGAGTAGCTGAGTTTTTAATTAAAAGCAAATTTATTGCTCAGAGAAAAAGGACTTTACTGGAAACTCAGAAATCATCCACTTTACTTATAAATCAGGGTCAATACACAGTATTTTACAAGTATTAAGTGTCAACTTGTGACTGGGTGTATTTCCCAGGTATAAAAATTCCAGAACTTCCAGATTAATGTTCAAACCTACAGAAGCAGGACTAGAAGAGATTTTTCCTCTCCCATCCTCTTGCTGTGGCAGGTGCCCTGCTTGCCAGCTTTCTCCTGCTTTATGAAAGGAGTCTCTCATTGAAAACCACTGACTGAGCAGAGCAGGTGTTTTCACCTGGAGTGGAACACAGCATGTGACAAAGCACTTTAATCCTGCCTAACAATCCTGCTCACAATGCTGAACAACAGTCAATAAATTAAACAACTGAGGCCATTAACAATGATTTCTTGTGATAATAGAACCTATAGAAGTACTTGTAGAGGAGTACACCAATGTAAAGAATCCTCTGCAAATTCATGTTGTGCTCTGTTCTGTTCAGCCAAGGATTCATTCTCCATCATTGTGAGCACATCTTTCCACTAAACTTGCAACCACTTGGCTTTTAGCACTGGGTCTGAGGAGCTTTGGCTAAGTGTTTTGCTGTCCACAGAAACACCTCTCCTTTGGGTTTTTAGTATTTGTTTTAAAGATGAATGAAATTTAAACCCATGTTAAGCAAAAGCTAATTTTGCAGAGAAAAAGAAAGTATCTTGGAAATCTCTTTCAGTAAAACTGAACTGTGTTTTGAAAACCCAGAAAAACAAATGGAGAAGCCTCAAACATCTGAGTTAAGCCAACCATGGTGTGTTAGCTCATAGGAAACCATGATTTCTGATCCAAACTGCTAAGATTTTCTTCATCAGTAAAGAAAGGTAACTGGAAAATACTGCCACACTGAGTTAGATCACTTCATGCAGTTCCATGTGAAAGATATTTTGAAGCTCTTTGATAGAATAAATGCATTCTCATCACCAAATGTAACAAACAATTAAATGCCCAATAAAATACACCCATAAAAATAAATCTCTAAGACCAGATGCAATCAGCAGTTTGGTTGAATTCTGCAGCTGAGACAAACCATTACAAAATCTCCCACATGAGCAGAGATTGTACTTTACATGGAACACTTGGCTACATAAACTACAGCAGTTTGAAGTGTGGCTGGCTCTGCACTGAAGTCTGGTCAAACAGGACAACATTTCTAATCTATCTTTCAGTTACTGATTTTAAAAGGAATCAAGCTGAAATTAGGACCACGATTTTTTCATGGCTTTTTTGGGTTGTGTTTAGTTTTTGTGTGTATGTTTTTGTTTATTTTAAAATCCTGTCACACAAGACCTGTGCTTGTATCTGCTTTATTTACTTTGGTGTATATAGGGAGGTGACTTCTATTTCCCCTTTGAGTCAGTTGCTACTTCAGCAGAGATTCCACAGAGAGGGCTGCACACCAAGGGCACAACTGGTTTGGAAGCAGCTCTTGGCCAGTCTGTTCTCAATACACTTTGGTCAATTCATTTCCTTTATTCCTTTACAAAACCCACACTCCATAGCACCAGCAGAAACCAGTTTGCCACCATTATTCTGCACTTTACCAGACAAGACATAATAAGATTCTTCTGTTCAAGAGCCTTCAACTCAACCACTCTCACACTGCCAGTCACATCCAAGAGCCCTCTCTCCACCACTTGTCTGAGATGCTGTGCATAAAACCCAAAGCACAGATTCCACCTCCCTGCATCCACCAGTTGTTTCTTCAGTTGTTTCTTCAGGCTCCTCCATGAAATTCCTGGGTAATACTCAGGAGAGATTGGATGGACCTCTGAGCAATGTCCCTGGAGGATTGGACTGGGCAGCCTCTGAAGGTCCCACACAAATTGTTCTATGATTCTATGAATATGAAAGTTAGTAAATTAAGACAACAAAGACTCTAAGATTCACTGGAAAATGACTGAATTCACAAAATAATGGTTGTCAGTTTAGGAATATGGACTGATTTTCATTATACTATCTACTACTGAGATTCACTTACTTTATGATTTGGTCAGGAACTGCCTTATTTTTGAATCTAGGCTGCTCCTCCAGGACTGGCTGCACTGTAAAACACTGGATATCTGAAATTGTGAAAGTTAAGGTCATGTTATTAACTATTAGTATGAAATAATGGAGGCTTCAGGGGAAATAAAATAATAATAACAAAAAAATACATTTTACAATGAAAAATCTGAAGTGGTCAGGGTTTCTTTTCTGGAGTTTCCTTGGCCAAAAAAGGAAAAATTTGCCAGTAGTAACCAGTGAATAAATATTAATTTTGACTGCATATTTTTATTATTTCCTGAGCTTCAGCTGAATTTATCACACTGACTCATTCATTAAATTTTTAAGCTCAGGCAACTTACGAAAATAACATCAACCACATCTGATGTTAACAGTTTCACTGTGTAGCTTTAGGCATGCATAGAGTCATGATGGTTAACACTTAATTCTGAAATCTGTAATTGAACAGCCCTTTTACTTGAGATTTCCTTTTTCTATGAAAGTGCTGCTTTTTAAATCTGAATACTGTATTTGTAAGTAAATGTATCACATTCTTGCATATTTCAGTATGTTGGAAACTTGTGCCCTCTGGTTAGATCCTTTTGCATAAGTGCAGAAGTAGAGTCCTTGCAAATAGATGAGCAAATTCTACCTTAAGGACTGAAGCATGTGATCTCCAAAAAAAATTAATTAGTTAAGACACAAGACAGACTTGGGAGAGCTTGGCTTACAAGCTTCATGTACTGTTTTAGACAAGATTGTAATATTCCCACTTCAGCCCCTACAGTGTGAATAAAAAGTATTCCCTTTCTCCTCCAGAAGATTCCATCAGAATAGACTCAAGAGAGTATGTGAAGTGTTACAACATTACCTGGAAAATTAATAAAGGAAAATCAGCATGCAAAACCAAATGTCTGATACAATGAGGTGATCCCATATCTGCTCAGTCAATAATGACTCAGATCAGAAGAAAAAGATAATCAGAGTTATTCTAACCAAGAATAATTGAGGCCATTCTAAAAGTTGGTTAACAATGTTTGTGAGTTAATTTTCCTAAGAAAATTTCTGAGGGACTTAGGACATGTTTATGTTGCCAAGAAAGAGAAGTGATACCAAAGTGAGGTGCCAGTCAGAGCAATGCTCAAGAAGACATGAATTTAATGTCAAGACACAACAGCTCTGGATGGGAGCTAATAGACAATTTGCTGCTTTAACCTGTGTCCCTTCTAATGTGTGACACTGGTTTTGCCATTTGAAGAAAATAAAGTTAAACCCTGTATGAACTACAGCGAATTTCCTTCCCCAGAAGGGCTGTCAAGCCCCAGCACAGGCTGCCCAGGGAAGTGGTTGAGTCACCATCCCTGGAGGGATTTAAAATGCATGCAGATGTGGCACTTGGGAACATGGGTGAACAAGGTTCATGGTTGGACTCAATCCTAAAGGTTTTTTCCAACCTAAATGTTTCTATGATGAATGAAAGAGACAGATTCCTTAGAACTGCTAGAAAACCAGGAGCTCTCTTAGGAGCAAACCATAAAACACATGGAGGATGTTAAGTAAAACTGCAAACTGAGCTGCCACATCAGTAAACTTTCAACCTTTCCAGGAAATTATTGTTTCACACAGATAAGCTCATGCTAAGAACAAGGTTTCCCAACCCTCATTCCCTCTGCAATCTCCCACGTGTCCAAGGATACATTGACCAGGAGAGTTCCTCACATCCTCTCCGGGCTCTGCAGTCGTGTTCATCTTCTCAGCACTGGGAAATTGGCTCATGAGATGGGCCTGGAAATCCTCCCTCCTCTCGTACTCCTTCCCACGGTAGATGAACACTTTGTTCTGCAAGGAATAAGGAGTTGATTCCTTGGCTGGGTGGTGCTGAGGCACCAGTTACACGTTCATGGCAATCAGCACAAAGACACAGCAGTGCCCACATTTTGGAATGGCTGTTTCTGTTTTCTGGATATTAATCAACTCTAAAGCCAAACACCATTTTAAACCAGAGCTGGAAAGCAGCACTGACTCTCCAGACACCCTGGAGTTTTATTATTCAAAAAACAATAAGACTGGTGTATCCTTTCACTGTTTTCCTAATGTTTTCAAGGCAGCTTTGGCCTTTAAACTGGGAAAGAAGGGCCTCTCACTGCTTTCCAAGTGTGAAGAAAGCCACCCTATTCATTATTGTATGTAAGAGGGGGTTGTAGTAGTAAGAAACATCAAATATTTAGGTTATTTTTATGCTCTGAACTCATGCACTACTGTGGTTAAAACCATGACCTTTTAAAAAACTACACTACAACCAAGTTGTGCACTACTTCCCAAGTTTTTCAGGTTTCTTGAAAAAAACACCCTTTGGAGTCTGGATTTCCGTCATGGCAATCAAAACTGGAGACAAGTAAAGAAAACTGAGTAGATTCAGCATATGTTGAATAAAACCAGTTCAAACTTACCATAATTATCCAAAAGTAGGAACTGTTGCCATTCAGGAAAAAACTTAGGGCAGTACAAGACAGTTGGTATGAACACATCAGCTCAATGCATATTAGAGGTCAAAAAAGGAATCTGGACATTAATCATGAGGAAAACGGGAAAAGAAAAGAAGAATTAAAACAGAAGGAAAAAAAATTTAAACAAGTTTACCCTTAGAAATGTTGGGAATCCTTGGCCATAATATCCAACAGCAAAATAGTCTGGTTTAGGCCTCAGAATTTTCATGATGTTTTCATAGAACTTTGCTTGCTGGATCTGAAAGCAAAACCAACAATAAGTACTTGTGTTCAGGGGTTTTATCTATGCATTTTTAACCTCTACTACCCATGCAAGAGCTATCAGCTATCATCTGATGAGCTATAGCAATAATCAGTTATCACACAGGCTGCTGCTGGGGGACATGAAACACATTTATTTCCAAATATGATACACACTGAGATGGGTATGGCTTCAACTTTAGTATTTGACCTCAGAACTGGGCTTACCCTTAACTTAGGAGAAAAGCAAACACCAAAGTCATCCTTGGGCACTGATATTGTTACTGAAATAACACATTTGGAAAAACTCCCTGCCTCAAATATTTCCCGAGGAATGGGATCAATTCCAGTTTTACTGCAGCCTCGTGTTAAGGGCACACACCATGTGAAGGGCTTAGAACAATTTCCTCCATAAAATACCAAGTGTCATTTAGGTGTTATGTCTGTAAGAACACAGCACTGCAACTTAAACTGGCAAAAATATCTTTTGGTTCATGAAAAAAAACAAAATGAGCAAAAGAAGCTTTCTTTACACACAGCACCATTCAAGAACATCATGTTTTGATTTCCATAGTTGTTATGTTAAAGATTTAGGGATATCTATTGAATGATAATAGATAAAAAAATTGTTAAACATTATACAAACATGAAATACTGGGAGTAGAAATAAAAAGCTTTGTGGGGTGTGGGATTCTTTTTGGATTCATTCAGTTTTAATGGAAACAAATAACTGAATATTTTCTTTTCCTTCAAAATTTTCTGTCTAGCCTTTGGACCTAGTTCTAATTCCTTGTGCTATAATACTTCCACAGTCCTGATTAGGACAGAATTCTTCAGGCTTATCAAGATCCAAGCTGCTAAAATTTAGAGAAAAATTTAGGGGGAAAAGTTCATCCACCTTATTTTCTACCTGAAGGCAGTACAGCAGCTTCAAGACGTGGCCTTTAAATTTCCCTAGGTGAGAACATGTTTATTTCATCTACAGACATCTCAAAATACCTCAAAAAACAGATGTTCATGCAACTTTAACCAACAGTCATTTATGAACCTTTTCTTTACCACTGGATTGTTACAGTGAAACAGCAACTCTTCAACAAATGAATTCAAAATCCACTGTAGAGCACAAGCTCATGGGCAGCTCTTCTGTCTGATAGCTGAAAAGCACTAATTTCTGGACTGCAATAATTTGAAAATCTGTATATCATCTTACCAAGTTTTGACTTAGAAGTTCATAGTCAAAAACTTCCTTTTCATATTGCTCTGCAAGTTCTTTGCATAAAGATATGGCTTCTTCCCACATCTGCAATGCAACCATACATTCAAAAAGTAAATCCAGTACCAACAAACAAGTTTTTAATGCATCAGAGTTTAACTGCAGTTTTATTGATTATGCTGTCTTTAAAGTGCAGCCATTTATTAACTGCACATTTAGAGTGGAATACTCATGACAATCATAAACTTAAGGAAAGCAGATTAATGTGAAAAAATAAAAGTGTTTTATGCTTCATTACAGGAAGGAATAAACAAACCTACTTTATTGTTAGAGTACCATTTAAAAAAAAGTCACCTAACCTTTCAGATACCCCAAGCACAGAGCAGTTTATGATGGGGCTGACACCTGCCTGTCCTTAAAACACCATTTAGCAAAACATCCTGCAGCATCCCTAGTCATAGGGAGCCTCTCATATGACAACTCTCATCAGCTAAATAACCACAATTCTTAAATTGCCACTGGCCCAGAGTAGCAGCTTCTTTCTTTCTGCCTCTGACAATGACTCTCACTGAAAGACCAGGACTGCTTTTCTCATCTGCTCTGGGCACTTCACAAAAGTGCTCTTAAAGCAGGAACAAGCTCCCTCTCGTGAGGATATTTCTCAAATTCTGTCTCCTCACCTAATCAGAGCAGAGGAGATGAAGGGGTCAAAGAGCAGAACTCTCTGACAGGACAGTGCCAGTCACTATCAGGCCACTCTCCTGTGCTGCCATGTGCTCTTCGGCCACGTGTTCCTGGCCCTGGCTGCTGCCTCCTTGGCCCTGGGGCGAATCTCAGTGCTGGGTGCTGCACATCAGCAATTTGCTTCTCCTGGGACTGCTGCAGTGCAGTTACTGCAGATGCCAACAGAAAACCTGAGAAGCTGAAGATGAAACTTTCTCCCTTGTAAATGACAGGAAGGACTTTTACAAGAAGCAGTAATGAATTGTCTTCCCCCACCATACCTTTGGCTGCAGCTGAACAAGACATAATGACTTAAAGGTCTTATTGGGTCATGAGATTAATTATCTGGCACTGCAGCCTTCTCCCTGCTTTCTAGTCCTTTGCTTTATTTCCAAAATCCTCAGCTCTAATGCCATTGCACTGACAGGTAATTTTATCAATATTTTTTTGTCTTAAATTGAACTAAACTGAGGTACTGAACATCAATCCACTACATATTAAGTTTAGAATACAATTCTCAGTCCTCTCTGAAACAAATATGTCTATTTTGAACTGTCTGAGAGTTTTTTTGAGATAAGAGCTCAAAAAAATGGTTTAGAAATGGAATCTGTGTAGTTCATACTCTTTTCTTTGTAAAGGGAAGCAGATTCAACATTTTGTATTGTATTTTGTTGGTACTTGACAGAGCTGCTTGTGACAATGTGCTGAAACATTAGTCCTCTTTCTCTGTGAATGAGGTTACTGAAAGAACATGTTCCTATGGAACAGATATGCTCTGGGAATAAGCCTGCAGGACACAATTTTTACTTGACCCACATTTCAAAGAAGCTTTTCCTCACAAATGTTTTATACGGGGCACATTCATTAAACTCGACTATTCAGAGCCGCACAGCAGAGAGATTTGGAGGGGAAGAACTCTCCAGACCTACCTTTCCTTTGTCAAAGTATTCTATGATCTTTTCATACAAATTCTCTTTCAAGTGTCTGTAGGTCTGTGAGCACTGGAACTCTGTAGACATGACTTGGGGTGCACACTGTTCATCCGACCACTGAGAACGAGAACACATCAAAAAGAATTTTGAAGTTTAGTGTTTCACATCAAAGTCCTCACTCCCACAAGGTCTGGTCCCCTGAGCTCTTCTAAGGGTTTTCTTTCGAAGTCTTTTTTACCCATCCACAGAGAAACTGAGAAATGCACTGGAGTTGCATCCACTGCCTCTTCAGACAAGTGCTGTATTTCATGTATATATTAAAAAAATATTTTGAAATGTTATACCTGCCCATCCTTGCCCCACCTACAAATTTTATATAAAAATCTATGTGAGAAAATTAGTTTTTGGTTTTTTTTTTCCAGTGGTATCATCTTGACTGACTTGGTTTTGATTTTTTTGTATTAAAATATTTAATATACTATTATCTTTGTCTATACCAATACACACAATGTATGTCATATTTGTGCAATCATAAAAAATAAAAATGAAGTTTAAGCAAAATAGCACAAATTTATATAGTTCTGCACTAAAGTAAATTCCATGAGAAGTATCAGATTTTTGCTGAAGAACATTTAAATTTGGAATATTCTCTTGTAATGGAAATGGATCTTACTGGCCATTTCAATGATACTATCAGATACACTGGTAACGAACAATAGTTGTAGTGAAAGATAATTAATTACCAGCTACAAAAGAAAGCCAACATAACTTGGTTATGTAACACATATTATTTAAAATGAAAAGTTAGATGTCCCCTTGTGATAGCTGGAATTGTGTTTAATTTTCGTTACTGTTATGTTAGCAATATCCAAAATAAAACTACATTTGTAAACAAGGTTCTCACTATAAAGGAAAACTATTTTTGCTACCATATTTAGTTTTAGCAATATATGGCTCTTAATCACCTACTGAAAATATAATTTCAGCAATTAATGTTAATTTTGTATGACCTACTGCAGTATTTCTAACTAGAAACTTGACTCCTGTGGAAAATAACTAATATGCAGTAAATCAGAGATTAAGACATTCACTTTAATATATAAAATTGAAAATTGCACAAGCTTAATTATCTATTGAGTTTAGAAAATCTAACCTTCAGGAGCCACGTATGGAGTAGAAGGGTATATGCTGCTTCTGTGTAATTCTCACAATCTAAATGAAGATCTCGCAATTTGTACAAGTACCTGATAGAGGAGAGAGCAGGGATTAGGCTGGGTACTGACATGAGTGGAATGGTGAGTGTCAGAACGTTCCAGATAACAGAAACTCCACAGAAGCTGCTCTGTGACTCCCCAGAGAGCCCCCAAGGACACCCAGGGGGGTTGGTTTGCTGTGCTCCTTCTGTGTGCTGGAACTTGGGGCACAACAGGAGGAGAAAGAACCATCCTCCCTCAGTGAGCTGTGGTCAGCTCCTCCTCCAAGGGGAAGGATGGGGTCTAAGAGAGGCCTCCAAGTCCAATATTCCTGGAGGGTTCCTCGGGGCAGGTGCCTTTCCCTGCAGCACTTCTCACCTGCAGGCACACAGGCTCCATGTGCACAGATGCAAACACAGCAGAAAACAGGGGAAGGGGAAAGTGGAAAATAGCAGCCCGGAAAGGCAAAGCAGTGCCTGTACAACCTGTGAGGTGCTGGGGGCAGAAGAGTTCTACGCTGAATGTTCTCCTTGATCCCCAGGGCAGCGTTGCTGCCTCCAGCACAGCCACTGCCCATCGTGGAGCTCGAGCTGCATCTACTGCAGCCAGGAACAAACACTGCATCCTCTGACTCACACCAGGGGTTCTGAGCTGCAGGGGCTCTCACACCTCGCTGTGGCACTTCAAGGCACTCCCATTCCCAGCTGCCAGCCCAACAGAAAGTTTCCCCTCGGCAATGCCCACAGAGGGAGTGTTGTTCCCCCCAGCTGCTCCAGCTCACAGCTCCAGGGATCATTTCATCTGCAACTCTGGGCTTTGTTCTGCAGATTTTGCAGGAGAGGAGAGGCAGAAAACAGAGCTTTTGAAGCAGCAAGATGTGCTGCAGCTCACATGCAGAACTCTTGGAGACAGCAAGAGGCCATGTCACATCTGAAGGAATTTGGTGGTGTTCACAGCAAATTACAGCCTCAGCTGTAACCCTGCCTGTGGAGTGATGCATACTGAAGGAGATTCAGCAGACTGGGCCATTCTACAAAACTAGAATGTTTTCTCTGCCATCCTAAATGCGTGATACATGCTCCCTCAAACCTCAAATCTGACTGCACTTCCTTAATTTTGAACAATAGGCAATGAATGTTGAGGGATTTGATCAATTAAATGCTAATTCTTGTGGAAAAAAATGCTGCTGTATGAATATGTAGCATAGATCCCCAACTGCTGGAAGCTAAGCTAACAACAGTGAGAATGCAGGTGAGGCCAGAGCTGCCACAGAGTCATTGTGGGTGGTAAAGTAACATTAAGTACAGAAATCCAAGCCCAGTGATAAAACCAGAACTCACAAGACAGTATTATTGCCCCTCCTAAAGAGATCCAATGGAATGGTTGCCATACCTGATGTACATCTCTTCACGGTTAATGTTCTTGTAGAAATTCTAGGGACACAAATATTTAAAGTTACCTCCTAATGACCTTTAATAAAATGCTATATACATATGTGTATATATAAATATATATATATACTGAGATTTTGTTTTTCTTGCTAGTTAGAAAGCATAGAAAGAAGGAGAAATAGATTATTTACAGACTATCTGAAGTTTAAACCTGGAACTACTTCTTCAATTAATATTTTTATTAATTATATGTGTGTTTTTATATGTACATACACTTCTAGCTCATAATGAAATCATTACTGAGGGTTTTTCTATCGGAGAAGAGGAAAATATGGTTATCCAAATGAATTAACATAACAAACCACATGCTCCAGCTACACTTGGAGGAAGATGGTATGTATTGAAGCAGATGTGTAGCCCTGTAGTTATGGAGCATTGTTGTGCAATACCTCTAAAGGGGCCAGTTCCAGGAATAAAGCTCATTTTTTGTCACCATAAAGTGTTTCCAGGTATGAAAGTTGCTAAGGAAGTGCAAAATGTATGACAAGAATTGTCTCTTGAAGAGTTGCAGGAATTTATACCACATTGCACAGGGATTACTGAGGAACTAAGAGTGTGTGAGTGCAACACTTCAAAGCTGGCAGAGGTTCCTCCTTGGCTTTGAGGAATTTCCTGGAGGAGGAATCTCTTTATGCCAGATCCTCATTACAAAACAGAGGTAGGAAGGAAGAGAGAGTGGCCTAGGACCAGATCAGAGCCTCAAACCTCTTGGCACCCTGCTGCAAGGGCTCCCTGCAGGTTTCCTGCCCACATTTGAAAACTGTAGCTATTGAGGTGCTGAAGTGGGTCAGTTGTGGATGCTGACAAGTAGTCAGGAGGAAATTTTCAGTTCTCAGCTCTGGCTATGAGAAAGTAACTTTCTCACAGACAGAGATGAGAATTAGCAAAAGTTGTGTAAACTATTTTGGGTGCTTTTGTAAACTATATTTCATAGGTGGTGCTTTTTAAGCTTTCTTATTCTAACTTCTTGTTCTAAAGTAGTGTTGTAACTAGCCAATGGTGCTAAAGAAGTGTTCACCCAAAAAGCAATCCTTGTTTAAAAAAAACCAATGTTTTCTTAATAAATAACTTCTCTTCATCTAAAGTCCTTACCACATTATTTTCTGTCCCCAAAACTCTACAACAGCAGTCAGTTCCTCATCACAGCCTGACTCTGTCAAGAGCCCACTGTCCCATTGAGCCTATCAATAGGAACAGGCAAACTTCCTTAAAAAGTCCTTAAAAAAAAAAAAATAGGAGCAGCAAACTTCCTTATTTGTCCATTGAATCAAAGTGGATAAAATATACAAACAAAACAAAACAAATGGGCGAATGTTGCTTTCAGACTCATGCATATATCCATGCAAATAATGATAAAAATCTCTTGCCTTGGAGTTTGAATCACTACGGAATGTTGTCACCCACTCCTGTCCTCAGGGAGATTTTCCTTTATGTTTAATAAATGGACTCTAATGCTCTCCCCTCCCACCAGAACCCCAGCAGAGAAGGTACCAGCAGGTTCACGGTGCAGCTCATGCGGTTGTCCTTGTTCTCGTCGTTCATCACGGTGCGATAATCCAGCAGCCTCTCCAGCAGCTTTATCACCAGGCTCACAAAGCTTTTCACCGAGCTGAAAATGCTAGGGTGCTCCTTGGCACACTCCAGGAGGCTGCAAACACAGAAATGGTGGTACCATTCTGAAGGAAAAATACTGAATCAGGCCTAAATCAACTACAGAATGTGCTGGAAATCCCCTCTGTGAGTCTGTCATTTAGATATCCAGAAGAGAGATGCATATAAATCAAAGGGGAAAAAAATAAAAGACACGTTTACTTTTCCTGTCTGAAAATTATTTTGAATTCAAGGGTGTAGCCACAGCTTCAGGACAGAGTAACCTGCATCAGTGCTGTCACAAATTAAAGTCTCTGGAATGTCACACTATTGCAATAGATACTGTACCTTCCTTTCCAAAGCAAAAAATGCAAAAAATGCTCTCCTTCTCTTTTTCTCCTTCTCTGTTACATGTGAGCAGAAAGTTCAAACAAACAAAAATTACAGGGTTTTTTAGCTCAAAAAAGACATCACCAGAGTAATTTTACTTTGAGAAATAAGCACAACCAGACAATCAACTTTCTGCAGGTTGAAAAGAGCAGCTTGATCTCTACTGATGAAAGTAGAGGAAAGGAAATTTTATATTTTGGCATAATCAGATTCAGTTTACATTAACAAAACATTAGCATATACTGTTTCTAAAAAGTGCTGAAGAGATTTAGGAGTAGAGATTTCACTTTACTGTCAGAACTTTCTTTTCAAAGTTTAACCATTTAAACATCATTAAGTGATTACATGCATCTCATTGAGGATTATTTTATTTCTTTGCTTAAGAGCTTGTTTCCTCTACTTAACATTCTGGTTTTCTATTGGGATTCTCTGAAAAACTGCATTATATATACAAATATATATACACACACACACATACAAACATACATATATTTTCACATATATAATTATAGATGCAAGCACTGGGTCAGGCAGAGATGTAGTTAATTTTCCTCAAGGAAGTCCTGCTTTGTGTTGGTAGCTGGGAATGTTCTGACCTCTTAGTCCTCAATTATCAATTGAGCTCTACATCACTGTTTTCCAGACACCCAGGTAAAAAAAGAATTTATTATTAATCTTTAGGCACAACATTTTAAAAACTTTAATTACAAAGTTTACTGTTTCAATTAATAGTAAAAATATTTTTTTTTTACTCCTCATAATCATTTGAACCTTCTTCAGAAAATACATATTCATATTGAGTTCAATTATAAAGAAATCCTCGAGGCTCTGGCATAGAATGGAACCTCTGCAGAATAGCCAGGAATAAAGTTCCAAGTCAAGCAAAGTAAAAGCAGCATCTAAAGTTTATTCCTTGGATTGTGCAGCTCCAATGGAGTTCCTGTGTTGAGACAGAGGGAATGTGTATGTGGATGTGTGAAAGGACATTTATATTGTATAAGATAGGAGGGACAGAGGCCAGCGGATAAAACCAGAATACTACAATTGCTCTGGTCTGACTGGTCTGAAACTGAAATATTTAAATCAAAAACTGACACATGGCTTATAAAATACATTGCAAATGGAATGGAAACACTAAAGGGGCTGAAGAGCTGACAACTGACAGAAAAGGCTGGAGCACATTAAATGATGTTTGTGGGAAAGAAAGGAAGAAAGCCTCAGAACCACATAAGAGACTGGAATATTATACAGGAAAAATTATGTTATTTTACATATACAAGTATCAGAACTAGTGTGAGATGCTAATGAAGGGAATGCTAATGAAGTACAGCCACTGTTTGAGTGACTATTATGGATTTCTGCCACAGGTTCCCTTGGAGTAACAGCAAACAAGGCAGAGCTGTGAACGTTACCTGAGTGCACAATGAACATGAGGCACCAACACATCACATTTCCTCCCAGCACAAGCAGAAAAACATTGACATGAACCAAGAGCTATTTCTGTGTCTCACCCAGCACAAAGTACATAACTCCAGTCACTAAAGAAAGGTGAACCAGAGTACACATAAAGGAGAACTGCAAAAAGAACAGGAGAGAGGAATATCTGTCTCTTGAGGGAAGATTCAAAAAGTCGTATTGCTCAGATTTATACAATAATCCCAATAAAAAGGACCTCAAAATCTCAGAAGATTTTTTTACCCCCAGGAGGGAGGAAGAAACCTTTGAATTTTTAAACAGAGCTTGAAAAAAACCAGAAAATTTGAAATAAAAAAAATATTTGCAATAAGGCTTGGGAAAAACAACTGCAGAGCATGGGCCACTGCAGTGATGGGGAACTGGAAAGTTGCCAAATGCCATTTCCTGTTGTGCCTACACTGGAAACTAAAACATGCTAGAACTCATTTTCTGAGCCTGAGGACAAGTGGCACAACTTGTGTTTGTGGAGCTGGACTGATTCTCCTGCCTTTCCCCAGGCAGGGCAGCCTTGTCTGCTCTGCCTGTTGAGAGCAGCCTCTCAGCTGTCCCACAGCACCCCAGCTTCCCCTCAGCACTGCCTGGGACAGGGCACAACCCCATCATGGGACATACATTTAGGTCTAGGGACAAATGCAAGTGCTTAATTAAACTTCTGATGAACTTGTTTAGTTTATCCTTGTGGGCATGGAGATGTTCCCACCAGCATGGGCAAGTGTTGGTTGCAGAGGTGAGCAGCAGCAGAGCAGTCACTGAATGCTGCTACATACCTGCCCCCAGGTGACACCTGGAGCTGTGCAGGAGTGCAGACAGTTACAGGAGATCAGCTGGGGAAAATACTGACCAAATGAATAAATGTGGAACCAAATATAACTGTGTCTCGTTCCAGCTGGAGCAGGGAGTTGGGGACAGAGGCTTGAAATCCCTGCGTTGAAAGGTGTGAAGGTAGGAAGATTTAAACCAAACCAGCTGAGAGAACAGGTCCTACCATAGGCAGGTCACCAGTCTCTACTTCAACTGCCCATCTACAGGTGTCATTCAGCAACTTCAAGGATGGAAGAAAAAATATTATCTGAACATAAGATGAAGTGTCATCTTTAGAAATGTGGAAACTTTGAACTTGAGGCCTTCTAGAAAGTGGGACAGTACCAAGAGGAAAAAACAGATGTGTCAGAGCAAGAAGGGGGCCTTGGCAAGGCAGGGAGATCAAAAGCTCTGTACTGTGTTTGATGACACTCCTCGACCACACTGCTGAGAGATGGGCTTGGACTGGGTAGTGCCACTTTCCAAGAACAGTGCTGGAATGAAAGAGCAAAGTGCAAACAAGGCAAGCAAACAATGTTACACAGCTCAGAAAGAGTGAACTTCAAAGAGCCTCATACACAACATCTGAGGGAAGTCTTGCTTTTTGCATAGATAAAGTCTCAGTTTGAACACTCCAGCTTTAAGGCAATGTAGTATTTCAAAATAGATGAAGACATTGTAGGAACGTCCAGAAAACCTTCCATATGATAAACTGAAATACTGGGGTTGTTTACCCTAAGGGAGAGCCTGAAGGAAATTAGACAGCAACATTCAAATTTGATAAAAGCTGTTGCAAAAAGAAACAGAATAAATGATTCTTTATGTCCCCTGTGTGTGTACCCAAAGCTTTCATGGTTCATCAGATGAGAGATGTGACTTTGCAAAGACTTCTATCCCTACACAGACATAAAACCCATACAGGGTAGCAGGCTTTGAGGAAGTAAAACATGCACATGATATCACAAAGTCCTATTTAAATTCAGACAGTAATCTCTTGGAGTCCAATCTAGACATGTAAAAATGCAGGTTATAACTTCTTCATAATTTAGCTGAAGCACAAAACAATGAAAAGCAACCAGGAAAATAATTTCAGTGAGCAAAACTGCAGTTCAAACCAGGTGCAGTGAAACGTGGTACTTGCAGTCCCTTCATGACAAGCAGTTGGTAAGATTCTATTTCAGGTGAGGTTAGCAACCTGAGAATTGGAAACAATAAGATAGAAACACATCCTGAAGGCATTTATTCTATTTATTTTCATGCACTACTTACATGGACTCAAACAACTGCATGTAGTGCTCATCACCTCGTCCTCCTTCCACCTCATGATCCAATTTCAAAATGATTTCATTTTCAAACTAATAAAGAAAGAAAAAAAAAGTCAAAACACTGAGCAGCTATCCAGAGGCCAACATGTTTCAACAGGGAATCAAAATTTTACCTTTGTGTAATTATGTCACTTATTGCCAAGGGTTAAATGCTTGAGCATATTCTGGTCTGGGCTTTTAGCAGGGCTGAAAGCCTGGACACAGATTTTCACAAAGCTTCCCCTGCACTGGGTTTGTGAGACACAACCTCAGAGTCTGTGTGCAGCTACAGACAGTCTTTGTCCTCATGCAAACAACTGCACCTTGTTCAGAAGGAGTAGGAAAGATCTACCTCAGGGTTCTTGACAAGTCATTAACACATCAAGAGGCACAGAGAGAGCATTAGTGGAGACCTACATTGAAATAAAGCTCAGTTGCTTTACAAAGATCTATTTATTAAAACCACTGTAAAAATGACAGAATTCATTACTGTGCTAATGCAGCAAGTTTTCACGTTCTTCTTTGATACAAAATTTCACACAATTGTCAGTACATGAATAATTCTGTTTTTCCCTGGAGTGTTCCTGTGTAATTGAGAGCTTTGGCAGGCTGGGATCCAGATCATCCCATCAGAGAACCGGAAGCCTTTCATGGTACAAAGAATTGCTGTAGTATTTCAGATATGGTACTTTCAGATAACTGAAATGCAAAATATTTTACCTTATTTAAGTCTATCCTCATCAAAACATTCAGCTCTGAGCTGAAGAAGCCAAGGCAGGGTTACATAGAGGAAAATAGTCCTTCCTCTTAGAGCACCAAGCAAGTCACGCATCTCTTCAGATGTGTTTTTGAATTTCTTCAGTTTTAAAGAACATGACATTCTAAATGAAAATATGTTACTATGTACTTCCTTCAAGTTTGTCGTGATTCAAGCTCTCTACCCAGAAAAGTGATTCATCATTTTTCGAGACCAAAGGCCAAACATTCCCCTCTTTCCTCCAGTGTCCAACTCAGATCTGTTGGCCACCCTGATCCTGCAAACCACTCTTGGGGTGAAACAATTAAGTGGCTGCTGCTTCTTTCAAAGAGCTTGGAAACAGAGTCTTGAGCATCCAAACTCCTCCACTGCTCACACCAAGAGCAAAAGCTGGGCTCAGAGAAGCAGCAGTGCAGGCACATGCTCCTCTGGAACGGGCAGGGAGGAAGGAGCCATTCCCACCACTTTGTTACTCGCAGCTTCTGCTGCTCTAATACTCCTTTCTCTGTAATTAGAGCACAAATGAAAGACTGCCTGTTGAACAGTACCTACAATACTAATATTAGAGAATAAAGAACTGTCATTGAAAAATAGCTTAACAGAACAAAATAAAATTACTCTGTCTCATCCAGGCTTAAATAGAATTTTAAAGGGTTCTGAATTAATTTTTTTGTGCAAGCAGGATGTGTATTAGTATTTAACAGGGGTAACACAGGTGCATGGCAGTTTCAGGACAAGGAAATATTGAGCAAAAACATCCAATCCAGCCATTTTCTGTGGGCTTACTGCAGTAAGACAAATCTGTGAATATAGTGCAGGTCAAGCACTAGTTGAAAATCATCCACCTCTTAAATCCTTCCTAGTACTTATTCAGCAGGTAGAAATTGATTACTTCTCAAAGAGGCAATAATTTCACATTGCTGGATCTGAACAAAAAGCTCTCCCTAAGCATCTTTCCTGTAGTTTCTCAAAAAGCTGCAAGAAGAGGAAAAATCAGTTGCTTGGATCGAACCAAATAAAAAAGTTGGCAGAAATATAGAATAAAGTTTTAATGTTTCTGTGCCAAAATTAAGCTCTGGAAAGTGCCCTTCTCCTCTCACTTAAACAGAGTGTGCTTAATTGTCCCTGGCACAAATTTAGCTCTAAATCCACCTGCTCCTCCAATAGATCTAAGGGATCTCCCCAGCTCTGAACACACCTCGATGCCAAACACAAAACACATCCATGATTTCCCCAGGGATCTGTCTGGAGCACCAGGCTGTACAAACTCAGTCTGCTGCTGATCTCACATCCTTCTGAAACCCTTACACGTAACAAGATTTCAAGAACTGAGAGAAAGAAATACTTAGAGGAAATAAATCTCCTGTGCCAGAGGAACTTGCTGAGGACACCTCAGTGACTCTCAGTCACCTGTGGGAGCTCAGGACAGCAGGACACTGGCACAGGCTCAGCAAGAATCAATGCCTATCCTCTAAGAGTGAGTCTGGAAAGCCCAAGCACACAGCAGCAGCCAGCTCTGCTTTCTGACACGGTCCCACTGCAGTCAGGGAGGAAAGCAAACCCAGAAAACTTCCCCAGATGGCTCCAGCAATTGGCAGAACCCACGAGAGATACTGAACTGCAAATACTAAACACAAACAGAATGATTTATTTGAACAAAAATATAAACACAGAAGAATTAATCTTTCCTAAGCCAAGTTAAATCCTCAACGTAAGTAAAATCCATGTTTATTTAAATGATATTTTCATTTACTCTGCAAAGGGCTAATTTTCCTTGTTTGTTTGTTTATTTGTTGGTTTTTTTTTAAGCAAGCATTTTCCAACTCTTGGCCTCAGATCACAGCTAGAACAAGCAGTACGAGGTCACTTCGTGATGTGTCTGCCTTTGGGTAATCTTAATAAAAGGCACAACCTGACCACTCAAGGAAAGGACAGGTGGGTTATCAGCACTTGTTGGATGGGATTTTTTAACCCAGTGTGTCCAACACATAAAAAAGAGCTTCTCTTTTTATTTGAAGGAGAAAGGGATACATTTACAGGACTGAGTCTATCCACAGACACAGAGGGATGAATAAATTGGCTTTCTAAGATTCCCAGCTCTCTGAGCTCATGATAGACAGAGCCTTGATAGCTAAAATTAGTAGATATTAATGGCTCCCTCTCTACATCTTCAATTAGAGTTAAAATTACGAGCTTATATAACATTGCTCTGGGTGAATGGAAATTACATGGGCAAAGTAAAAGAAAGGATTGCAAGAAAATGCCTTACTGTGTCCTACACCTACATACAGATTCCAAGCCATTAAATATTTATGTGGAGCAAGTCATTCTTGAGACAGCCACAGGTGGAATTTTGTTTTCTCTGGGATTAGACCATTTCCTAGAAATAGCTAAATAAAATAAAATTCCTGCTTGATAAATTTAAATGCCTTTATAGCCTCACTGCCTGTGTGTTGTGTGCACAGAGCAGGCCACAGCCCCCAGCCCCAGCACACCTCCTGTGCCCCCCAGAACGTAGCCTGGCCCAGCACAGGGCATGTTAACAGACACAGGATTTTTGGGAAAGGTTATTAAATCGTGTGGGAGGTACCAGACAGGCTCTGGTTCCTGTGCTGCTACAGGCTCAGCTCGTAAAGACATTTCTGTTTGTGCTTTTTTCCCCTCCTCTCTCATTAGGGAAGATTAGATTAGAAATAAATTATTTATTTTTAAATTTCCACAAAATTATGTTTTAAGTGAACGTCATTCTGGGCTCCTGAGTGCCCCAGGCACCCTTGAAATTACATGTTGTCATTCTCAAAATTTTATACTGAAGCTTTAAGAAAGCATCCTTAATACTACTAAATGTCAATTTGCATATGAAAATTGTCCACTAGCAAAACCTGGAGTTCAGCATTTGTGCATCCAATAATTATCCATTCATATGAATTATTTGCCTCTTTAAATGAAGATGGTAACAATTTTAAAACATAAAACTTAATGTGCCTTTCCTTTAAAATATGTGTTTTAAAAAACTTACCAGGATGGCTAAACTTACAGAAGCAAGTTTTTTATCTTAGTTACCTCATCTATAGGGAAGGAGAGGATAAACCCCATGATTCTTGATGAGCAAATGATCCCAATTCCTAAAGCAGAACATTAGAGTCCAATGAGACTCAGCTGCTCAATTATGAAATAGTTTTTGCACCATTTGATGAAAAACTCCCTCTTTTCCTTAAGCTGCAATAAACCCAATGTCCTTGTTCCTTGGCACTGTAAAATGCCACCTGAAAGTTATTTTTATGGCAGGAGAAGTGATTCAGTGGTCACTGGAGGGCCTGGCCTCTCCCAGGCTCCCAAGCTGCTCTCCTGTTAATCAGGAGGGATGACTGATGAGTTTTCAGGATTTCTGGTCTGTACAGATCTGCATGTCTCTCCCAGGAGATGAGGTATAAGCCACGAGCAGGAAAACATTTTTAAGAAGGCAAATATAGGACTATCAGGACACGGAGGGAACAGATGCACAGAAACAAAGTGGTTTTTAATCTTGGCCTTGAACCAAAAGCTTTGCACTGTGGAATACAGACCAAAATGGAAATTCCATCTGCTCATTTGTTCCACGCTTCATTGACACAGAAATGCCCCAAATGATTTAAAGTATTAAACATAGCTGGGTATATGAGATATTTACATTTACATGTGTCCAAAATGATTCCTTTTTGTTTGTCATTTTCCCTTACTCAGATTGTTCTGCATTAATTGTTTGTGCAACTACAAAGCTGAATATCCAGTTCATAATTTACTGCGGGAGGCAAACACAGAATGAAGCAAGTCCATGCCCAAAGAGCTCGAGGAGAATGGAGATGTGACACAGGGATGGAGACTCCACTGCCCAGGCAGACACAGCCAGCAGTGGCAGGAAATTTAGATTACAATCTCTACTGCCCTGCCTTACCATCTCTATTTCTGTTGCATCAATGAAAAATATTTCAGTTGTGACTTAAAAATTCTTTTTCCTTTTCAGAATGACTGCAGAAAACACTCCAGGAATTTCAGTTCTTCACAGTGGTTATTTTTTCTCACAATAAACATTTAGAAAAGTCACAGTTTCCTGATAAATCTGATAACATATAATTAACTATTCACTGCTACTCCTGTCAGATACTCTGTAGTAAATCCTGGAAGTTTTCTGCTTACCAATATCTATGTCACAAGGAAGGGGGATAAGGAAACATTTGGATTACAGAGGATCCCTAGAGGTAAATTAATTCTATCTCCTACTTAATGAAGGGCTGACTTCAATTCAAGTCTTACTGCTCAGAACTTTTCCAGTAAAATCCTGAAAATTTGGATTAAGATCCTGCAATCTCCCTGGGCCCATATTTGCTATTCCATCTCTTTGTTGCTGTCATTGCAACAAGTTTTGCCTAAATCCAACTAAGTCTCTCTGGAGATCCAACACCTCCTGCACAAGAGCTGTTCCTTCACTTCTTAATATTTGGGATTTCACTCTGTGTGAGCAGAAAAGTTCTCTTGACAAACATTTACCAGAAATACAGAGCACATGACGTTTAAATGCATTTTCATGCAAAATATTTGCAATTACCTTTTTGAATTCTCCTGTCCACTGATATTCACACAGCATCATGTCAAAGAAAATTGGGATTGTGGCTTTTCGTAGTTCAACTTCTGGAATAAGAGTCATTTCCAAGATGGGCCCAACCATCCCCGGAATAAAGCAAATTTTATTCTGGCCTGAAACAAAACCACAAATTGAATATTTGAAGAGAAAACCAAATATTTTTAGGAAAACATCTAGGAGCTGTGATCATTTAAAGCAGTGTTTAAAGCTGTGTTGGTCAAGTCTTACAACTCAGTCACTCTCCTCTGCTTCTTCTCAAAAGCTGGGGGCATGTGAATGGATACTGTCTTCTTCTAAGGTGCTAGAATTCAGGGCCAGGAATAAGCAGGAATGCCAGAGGAGTTGATATTTTCAGTGAAGAATTCAGTTTTTCAGCTTTTGACATTTCCTTATAAGTATTTAGAGTAGAAAGTAATATATGAACCTAAGAACCCCCCAGACTCTGTCAGCAGGAGAGGACCCCACGGCAATGTCACGTGGTGAAACCTTTCTATGAGAAAACTATTACTTGCTTTTTGAATAAAATTAGACATTGAAAGACTAAATCAAACCAACCAAGACATCAAAATCACCAGCAGTAGGAGAAACACCATCAGTACAACCCAGCTGCTAAACACAGAATTATCTTGGAGCACCTGAGTTCCATCAGCCACCAACAAAGACCCAAATCTACAAAAACCTCAGCCAGGCTCCAGATGTGGTTCAGACACTGCCCTGACACCTGGAGCAGAGCAGCAGCAAACCCAGGGACCTGTGGGAGAGTGTCAATGCTGCCTGGAGCTTGTAAGGAGACAAAAACCTTCTCATTAAATATGAGACTTGTTCCATAACTCCTTAAGGAGCATTCTGAGCCTGATGTTCCTCTCTGACGTGTGCCATGTGAATTTTCAACACAGATGCCACACAAAAATTTTCTGAGTAAAACAAAATACTCTGTCTAAGTTCAGTTAATAAGAAATGATCCCAAAGGAGTTAATGAGAAACTCCTAAAGGAGGAGCAGCAGAACCTGGCCAGATGACAAATGTAAAAATCTTTTCAGAATTTTAATACAAACAGATTTCAAATCTGAGTCTCCTAAATTCCAGAACTGCAGGTTCAGGCTGAGCAGTAACCTTGTCAGGGAAAACTTATCTGGTCTCAATTCCTGCAAAACAAGGTTTCTGAAATCTGATTTCAATCATCTGAGGGAAGGTGGGAGTTATCTTTTAAATAAAAACCTGGCAGTTGTCCAACTGCATCTCATGTCAGCTCCAAGCTTAATCACAGGAGTGAAAACATACTTCAAGTTCAAATAGAGGAAATATTTACAAAAGCACTTCATGTCAGATATTTTTCAATGGAACAAACATTAAGTGACAGATTCAGTTGCAGTGAAGCTCAGTTTGCTACTCACCAAGTTTGTACCACATGTCACGGATAGCAAAGCCAATCAAACGTCTCATATCTCCATATCTAGAGAGACAGGAATGTCAAAGGTATTTTTATCATTACCTTTTTTATCATTACCTTTTTTATCATTTTGCTACAAAATTAAAGATATAAGCCAAAGTATATATTTTGCTTACTTGTTCTGGATTTTGTTGTATTTTGCATGGGAAAAGTTTTCTAGCTGTAGTGAATCTTGGGTAATAAAAGCCACAGCCAAATGAAAATAGTTGTTCCACAGCTGTAAATTGAATATAAGGAAATTATAATAATTTTGAGGAAAGCAGGAATAATATTAAATGATGCATAATGTGGAATAATTTATGAAACCAAATGATGCAAGCAATATGAGATTTTTATATTATGCAGAGATGTACATCATTAGTATTATGCAATTAGCAGAAAAGCAAGAAAGATGAATTTTAATAACCACTATTACACATTTGCTTTTAATAACAGAGCAGCTGAATAAATATTGCTAAAAAAAGATTCACATGAGATTCATTAGCCAACAACATTAAACCCTGAACCAAAGCAGGACTGGGGGAACATATTACATGCTGGTGAATCTTAACAATTTGGAGCTAAAGGCACCAATGTAATTACACTGCATTTGAGCACCACTTCAAAAGGCAGCTCCTGCCTCCTCTTCGGATCCTAATTCAACAACCATTTGTATGAAATTCCAGTGTAATTTGTGAAGAGCTCTCCACATGAAAGAAGGACAAAATACATCCCTAAATAAGAGCTGATAGTACTGAGCTGTGTACTTGAAGCAGACAAAAAGCCCCCATGCTTCCAGTGCACAGCCCTTCATTCCTGAAAGCAAATTACTTGTTCTGCAGACAATCAAAAAGAAGCACTTTTCACACGCTAGAAATGGGAAGGGAAACGAGAAACTTCCCTAGGAAACACAATTTCAAGGAAGGAAACACAATTTTCAGAAGCTTTTAGGCAGTGAGCAACAGCTTTAGACACTTAAAAACGCAGCTGTAGCTCAAACCAGTGGTAGGGCTCAGCGAGAGAGCAGAAGGCAATGGGAAATGTATTCAGTGGTGATTCAAAGGATGGAACAAAACATGGGACAGAGCTCTTCATTTTCTATGGTGCAATACAAGCCTGGAAACAAAATGTTCTGTCAAAACTTAAGTGGCCTCTGTCCTTTGTAGCCTGGAAAACTCTGGTGTGCAAATAACCAGGAAAAACAGATCTCAACACACAAAACCACACCCAGAACCACAGACATTTCCCATAATAAATACGATTCTCAAATGTCCTCTAGGATTTATAGATGATCCTGAAATTTATTCCTCCCTTGGAGGCCCAGCCAGGGCTCTCCCTAGCAGAGCTGCTCTTCTCAGAGCCCTTGGAGGGCTGTGGCTGAGTCTGTGTGAGAGCACAGCTGGCCCTGCTGCAGACACACCAACCCAACTCTGCAGCCAATTCAGAGCCTTGATCATCAGGAGAAATGTTGTTTATGCCCTGAAAGGCCTCTTTTCCTCTCTTACCAAATATTTTAAGAGATTATTTTGACTAGTGTAGAGTTCTCAGCCCCTTGAGAAGCTGTATTTATTGATGTGCAGGGCACACGCTCTCTATGTGTCATTTATTCCAGTGAAATGGAAAATTTCTCAAATTGTTCTAGATTGCAGGGAGAAAAATGAAGGCTTATTCCTAAATGGTCTCTTTTTAAATTTAATAGCTCCAAGTTCAGTGCCAGCTTTGTCAGAGACACACCCTACAGGCTCAATCACCTTATTTATAAAATACTTTTCCTTCCATCCTCAGAGTACCCCAAAATGGCTAAAAAATTGGGATACTTTCCCTTGCAACAGCATATTCAAATTAAGGACACACAAGATTTTAAGCACCAAAACTGACTTTAAAACATTATGAGACAAAATAGTCTCTTTCTAAAGTAAAAACATATAGAAACACACTTTAAAAATGCAAAAATTATTCTTATGAGACACATTTTGTTTTCCCTTAACTCCACAATAACATTCCAAGACATTTTGGACATCTGTCGAATTGGAGAATGTGGAATTAATTTAGTAGGAAATTTCCAGCCATCTCAAGAAGAAGAGATTTGGTAGCTATCCTAAAAAATCATCCAGGAGTAAAGGCTGCAGTCTCCTCCTTCACACACCTCTGAAACCAGCCATTTGCTGGTGGTGATGCCTTAGGTTTAGCTTTTATATTGTTTCCAACCCTGCAGTGCCCAGAGTAGCTCTGCAGTTCCCTGGAGCTCGTTCAGTGCTGTTCTCTCATGCTCACACTGACATAACAAAGCCTCTCCAGCTCGCTCTCCAAGGACACCCAGACCCTCCTGGGCCCAACAACTGCGAACCTTCATCTTGGGGAGAGGGGGGCAAGCTTGGGGAAATTCCATCCTTGCCTGGCTTCTGCTTGGGCAATTGATGCTGATATCAAAGTGGGAAGAACTCAGGAGCTGTCATTGTCCATTTTGGGATGCATTGAGGCAGGAGCCTCTGGAGCCCAGAGTGTGACCTCTGAAGGCCTTTCCAATAAATCCCTCCTTTATTCCTTTATTCCTGTCTAGTCTCTGATTCTAGGTAGCCATTTAAGGCATCAGTGGAAGGACCAAAGATCTTCATTTTCTATGGTGCAATACAAGCCTGGAAACAAAATGTTCTGTCAAAACTTAAAACTTTAAACTCTGTAATTTGATATTTTTCAAATGTGCAATATGATATATAATATATAAAAATCTAACACTTTAATATTTCCAGTATAGCTAATGAAGCTGAATTTCCCAATGGTTTCATTCCCTGCTAACCTCTGCATAGTTTCTATAGTGTCTGTCACTGTCATACGTAGATGTTTGCACAGTGTGTATTTCTCCTCTGTATATTTTTAATGCACTGAGGGTTTTGATTTTGGGGTTTCTAAAAGGAGATTTTAACATAAAAAATAAGCTGCACAATTCTGTTTGTCATGTTGAAATACATTTCATTACTGCCGAGTTATTAATGGAGCCTAGCTCACGCAAGAAAGGTAGGAAAACATGAAAAATAAGCATTTTCTTTCATATCAGACTGACATTAGATTTTGGAATGTGCCTTTTATAATAAAATTCTGTGGCATGAGTGATTAATATATGAATTATAATCGCCATAACAGCACAGATTTAGAATTATAAACCTTTCTAATGCCCTGTAAATACAGTGCAAATGGAGGGAAGGGAGGAAGAAGCTGGAGTCAATAAGGCTGAATTTCCAGAGCAGAGGCTCTACAAGAGCTGTGCCCGAGCACCACAAAACATCTGTATTTGTTCACCCTGCCATGCCCCGGGGGTGCCAGGCACTGCCATCTGCAGTCATTCCTGAAGGAATGCTGCACAAAACTCCGGCAAGGAAGGGACACCAAGGGCAGGGACAGGCACAGGGCAGGGACAGGTACAGGGCAGGGACGGGCACAGGGCGGGGATGGGCGCAGGGCAGGGACGGGCACAGGGCAGGGACAGGCACAGGGTGGGCACAGGGCAGGGACGGGCACAGGGTGGGGACGGGCACAGGGTGGGTGTGTTCCCTTCCTGCGTGGAAACTCCTCCTGCCCATAGCAAGGCTCGAAACCAAAGGTGATGGAGCCAGGAGGTGAGAGTGCCAGCAGAGAAAAAATACTGTCCTGGACAAAGGTAACATCTTGCAATGATACCAGCTGCCAAGAGAAACAAAAATGTCCTGGAATTGTCCTATTTCCCTCGTATGACATCTCAGACAGCTATCGAGGATACCACGAATGTACTGCACAAGTAGAGAAAATCACACACTTTTTGCTACAATTAAGCCAAAGACCCCAGGGTGACCTTCAGGGAGCACTTTTTCAAAAATATATTCCACAATTTTAAAGTTTTTTCTTTGTTGAGCCTCTTCTGAAGAGCCCATCTCTGAATCCAGAACACACATTATGATGGTGTATCTGTCCTGCTGCCCTGCAAAAGCCCAGGTGAAAAGCAGTGCTCTGGACATGGTGTCCAACCTTCACATTTGAAATTGGCAAATCCTTAAAGAACTGTTGATACAGAACAGCAAAAATCCCAAAATTGCAACATCCTTTAAGAGTGTATGTTTATGGCAATGGCTGCATTTCCCTTGTCTTCACCAGGAGAGGCTGATAACAAACCCTACATCACCAGCACTCCTGAGGAAAGGAAATGTCAAAGGCAGCCCACAACACATCCTCGTTCAACTACATAACATGGTCCTGACTGAGGGCACCAGTATGTGGAGATGGTGTGGACACTGGCTGCCTGACACAGTTCTGCAATCAATGAAGAGAATCCTTGTGGATATTCTTTTAAATAATATTGAGAGCAAACGAACAAAAAGATGGAAAAGAGAAAAATAAGCAATTTGCAATCGCACAGATCAGACTTTTCATTGGCATTAAATGCAACAAAAGTTATATTAAAAAAAACTCAAACAATAAGACATTGATTGTCATGGTCTTCAGGGAAAAGTCTAACCTCAGACCTGGTTGCCTTTTTTTTTTGCATGCCATCAATAAATCTCCTGATATTCTCTCCATATAGTTATCCTGAATAGTCTTAAGCTATAAAACTTTCCACAGTTGCAAGCTCTGGACATGCACCTGAAGGACACCTGCCAGCTCAGCTGCTCCAGCTCTGCCTGCCAAGGCACAAGCTGCTAAACTGCTTCAGACAGGTGAACTGCTGAACTCATTCTTCAGAATCCTGAAGTGAGAAAATATTCCCTGCCTGTCTGGATAACCCATTCCAATATTTAACATAACCTCTTTATATCTAACATAAATGCAAGAAGATAACCTGTTTCAAATGCAGGGACATGAACAGAATAGAAACGGCTAAATATTGAGGGTTTTTATCTATTCAAAAAATTCCTAGTGAAACTCCAGATTTCTGTGCATTAAATCCTCATGTTCCAGTTTATGTTCAGTACTGAAATGCAGAGTCATGCATTATGCAAGATTCTGTCCCTGTTTGTACTGTAGGCACTCCCCAGCTGAAGGCACCATGAATATTGGGAGCCCTCCTTCACTCCTACTCCATGGTTTATTTCTGGTCAATCTCTTAATGAAATTTCACTCCTTTCTCTCCTGTGAAATTATTTCCTCTGGAGCTAACAGCTTTCTTTTATCTGCACAACAGTAAATATTCTATAACGGAAGCCTTCCAGGCAGGGCTGTTTTTATTGTGCTGATTTCTGCTGCATGCTGACCCTGGAGAATCTCTGCAGGACACAGTCTCTGAGTGCCACTGATGTACTGAATCCACACCCTGTGCACTCGGTGTGCAAACCCAGAACAAACCCCAAACAAAGGAAAAGCATCTCCCCACCCAGCAGCCTCAAAGACCTGGTTGCCAGACTACTTTTTTACCTCCAAGACCAAGGATTCCCAACTCAAAAGCCCAATGTGGCTCTTGCTGCCTGCCCAGTGCAATGACAACCTCGGTGTCAAAGCTCTGGGATTAGGGAAGGGCTCCCTATGGAAATGGGCCAGGGGAACCTGAGTGATGACAGTGCTAAGGCAGGACATTTATCAGCCCTTTCCTCCTGGGCAGGGGTTTGGTGTTTTTCTCTGTATGCAATAGCTTCAGCATTGAACCTGTGGCTCTAAGGCAATGCCAAGTTCTAAACTTAAGGACTGAACCCACTCTTGATCAGACACAGCACATCCTTTCCCAGGCCCTATGTGATAACACCTCTTTCCCTTCTACCTGAATCACATAATACATGAAAAAAGCAATTTGCTTTGCAAATAAGAAAGAGGCCAGGAACCCTTTTTTATGTCCATTTAACAAGCTCCACCAGAGTAGCAAAAAAATTTCTTCATTGCATTTCTCTGGATTTAAAGCACACGTTCTTAGATGCTCAATTGCTTCGCAGTTGACTTGCTTTGTTTGCTCTGGTTGTCTACCATTTATTGCCATATGTTTATTTCACACTCAGCCAAGTGAAAATCCTCAGATCTATTTCCCTGGGCTTTAAATAGCTTTTCAAATTTTTATTTTAATTAAGACTTTGCTTCAACTATTAATAATCTGATCTGAAAACACCATCCTGCAAACATTATGAATCATGTACTTGTTTACACAGAGCTTAAAGATGTGACATCTTCTTATTTTAAACAATGCTTTGACTGATGTGCATCTTTATTTTCCCCAGCCCAGTCAGCTCCTCCTGCAGTAGGCTCAGGGACCTGCCCCAAACACACCTGGGGATGTGTGGGGCTGCCTTTGCTCCTGGGGCTGGCAGTGGGAATGAACAGGCCATGTGAAGGCTGCAGCTCTTAACAAACCTGAAAGTTATGCTACTTCTAAGTTTTCTCTCACATCAAAATAGAAAAAGCAAGTTTCTTTGTCCCAATTCACAGTTTTTCTATATGAATGTAAATAAAATAGAAATACAGCTATGCAGTAGCTATACTGCAAGGTGAACTATTTTTTAAAGTACACAAGTTTCTCATTCACTTTGAGTTAACCACTGCTCAGGTTTGCTTACAGCCAAGGTATATTAATATAAAAAATATATAGTGGGAATTCAAATTTAAATTTATAATTAAGAATATTAAACAATGTGCTTTGAACTATTCAGACCTTCTTTAGTCCAGCAGCAGCATTTTAAATAGGTATATTTAGGGAGCTCTAAGAAGGTTTGCAGAGCTTTTATTCATGAAAGAAAAGTAAGGTAACACCTTGATTTGTACTTTAAAGTCTCTTATGAAGACGATAAGGGTATTACAACTCTTTACAGGGCCCTTCTTATTTACTGTAACATTGTTTAGCTTACTCAGAGCCTCCAGATATTTGACAAGTCATGAATAAAAGAGCATTAATGCATCCCCTTGAACTGCAAGGTGCAGTGTTGAACTACAACGTCCCTGCTTGTTTGATAACACTTTGGAATGTGCAGAATTGCCACAGGAAAGAGCTGAAATAAAAGCTCGAGATCAAACTGCTGCTTTCACATTTGGAAAAGGCAGTGTACACCTTAATAAAACTCTGGCAGATACAGCCTTTATAGTCCGTGTGGTTTTGGTGTCCTGCACATGGGTGATGTCTTTCAGACCTTTGTTATCTGCTTTTAAAAATTACTGACACATTGTGCAGTAAAAAGCCATCAAGTGCTACAGAAATACAGGTTATAAATTGCTTGTTAATAAACTGATAGAGTCTGAGACAGATTATATCATAAATATGTCAAAGGGTCTGAGCGTTTCCAAAAGGGATATTTACTAAAAAATAAATTTTAAGTTTGTTGAAAGAAACATCTTTCACTGTGATTCAAAAATCTTAATTAACGTTATGCATATATACATTTGTATAGTCACACTTTTTGAAGGTAAAACATTTTTAATTAAATAAAGCAGGAAAAAGCTTTATATTTCCTACTTGGGGCCACTGTAACTGAGTGTGAACTGAATGTTTAGCTTTCTTTTCACTACTGTCTTTCAAACTCTTCCTGTGCAACCACTTACATTGGGAGTGGTTGGGACCAAGGTGTTTTGTGCTGAGGACCAAGAGACAAATTCCTAAACTGTTTTCAGCACAAGTGGGATAATTTAAAACAGACTGAAAGTCGTGAGATGAACCATAAAATATAAAGTCCTGAACTTCATGTAAAGAGTGAAACAGAATAACTTTACACACCATGATCAGGCAGCACTTAGGGACAAATCCTGAATCTAAAAGTGTATTTACATTTTAATACCAATTTAATGAACACGAAAATTAGAGACATTTTCATTTTTATCTAAAGGAAGCCAAACATGGAAGAATGCATAACCACAGAGTGATACTGAACAAACTAAAAACCCCAACTAACCCTAATTAAAAATTATTACAGAAAGAACTAATAAAAATACATAAATGAAGATAGACCTGTCAGGGAAGACTACAAGTCAAAAATAAATTTCAAGTGCTAACTGCTCTAGGAATCAGCAAAGTTCAGCTCTTTCTGTCCTACATCCATAGCCCTGACCTTTTAGAGGCTCCATGTGTTACATTTGAGATTGACTTTCTCAGTGCATTTGGCTGGTTAAGAAAAAAGAAAGACTTTTCTGCTCGCCAGTCCTGACCAGAGTTACAGAACAAAATACTCTGGTTAGGTGCTTTGTCAGAAATAATCTGTGCCCAATTCTGGTGTCATATGGAGGATGGTCCAATCCTGCCCCACTCAGACCCACAGCCCACCTGAGACTGGAGGGGCTTGGGCAGACCTGCACCTGCTGCCTTGGCTCAGCTAAAAACTCATAATACTTACTTGGACTTCAAAATTCATGTTCTCCAGAAATTTCTGGTTCATTGTCTCTGCGAATTTGTTGATGGCTCTCAAGAACACCCTAAAAAGAAAAAGCAGTGATAGAGATAAATGAATGTAACCTCTGGCAACCAATACCCACCATGTATGATATTGGTGGAAGCACATTTGGCACTGAACACGCTGGGAGTGTCAGAGTTCACTCACACCTGAGTACAGCAGGTGACAATGTGTCCAGTGGCACAGGATTTGTAGTGTTACCCATAAAAAAATTGCACAATTGTCAAAAATTTTCTCCACCTCTGCTGGAAAAGTCAGACAATAGAATTTTGTTTTCTGTGCTGCGCACTCTGCTGCATTCCCGAGAAAAGAGCAGTTTTTTCACACCCAGTGTTACCTTTCACACCCAGGGTTACCTTTCAAACCCAGGGTTACCTTTCTAACCCAGGGTTACCCTGTGCCAAACCCACCTCATTCACAAGGGTGCCATTACCTCCTCTCAGGGCTTTGGCAGCTGAAGCAGCTCCTGTGCTCACATCATTAGTCAGGAGCTGTCACGGCACTTTTGTCACTTGAAGGGTATTAAGTGCAGTTTTTCAGCTCTCTTATAGGTAGGGAGGGCAGGACAGCACCTCTGCCCATCTTCCTCCCCAGGTGGATTATAAAACTTTCAAAACAGTGAAAATACACATTCAAAATCCTATACAGTTACTTGTTCCAAGAGTAAGAGTATGAACATTACCCTTTTACCCCGAAAAGCAGCACCTATTTAAGCTCTTGATTAATGGAGCATGATTAAGTCATGTTTCTAAAGCTAATTTCTTTGTCTGACTTCCCAGCATGGGATATTTGTAAAACAAAAATCAATCGTATCTTTAAATATTTATAAAGTTTATTTAAATAATTTAGTTGTTTTCAAAATTGTAAATTGACTGCAAGTGATCATTTGCCTCTGCTTCACAGGTAAATTTTTTAAAGCTATTAAGTGGAAATATTTCTACGGAAAGCACTGTAGGGGCAAACGGAAAGATGAACACAAGGGAAAACAAATCCCAGTTGTTCAAATACAATGATTGGCTGTCAACTAGATATTCCCAGTCAGGAAAAAGATCTAATAGTTGTAATAGCCAGGTCCAGCAATCCCCACCATCTCAGCGATTAGTAACATCAGAGAAAGCAATAATTCAATAATTAGGATTATCAACAAAAGATTAAGAAACCACAGGATATCCATATGTGACTGTCAAAAGAATGCTGTCCTTGGGCTGGATTCTCTGTGGCGTTTTGGTGTCCCATCTCAAAAGGATAAACAAATAGAAAAAGAAACAAGAGAGAAGAAAACAAGCAAATAAATGTGACACAGAAATGACCCTGAGTCAGGGGACACAGTGACTGAGGAGGGAGGCGACAGGATCTATAAAACCGAAAGTACCAAGGAGATGAGAGACTGAGAGCTCACAGCTGCTCCGAGAAGCTCACAGCTGCTTCACAGAGCACTGAACACAACCAGAATGTGCCTCCAAAATAAGCAAACCCAGGTTCTGTGTTAATCTTGCTCAACTCTGCAGCTCATTGCTACAGGATGCTGCGAATGCCTGAATTTTATACTGGCTCAGAAGTGATTAGACACATCAAAGACTAAACTGAAGGGAGCACAATTAAATGCCACGGGTCACTGGAGGCTGGTAGAACACAGCAAACAAGCTCTGTTGTTACACTGGTCCCCTGGCAGCTGTCTGTGAGCCACTGGAGAAGCAGAACTGTCAGGGAAAGGAGTTTTAGTCTCATCACAAAAAAAAAAAAAAATCAGAAGGGCTAAGTTCAGTTTATTAATGAGGGAGGTAAAGCAAAAGTTCAGCTTTTGGCAGGTTTATGATAGGGAATCCCACTTAACCACTGAGCAATCACCCAAAGGAGCTCCCTGCTTCGTTAGAGCAGTGACTGGTTGCAGTGAAATCCCTTGCTGTGGGTGAGATTCTCCAGGAGGTAAATAGTCTTTGTGAAAACCTTTCCATCCATGTAACATTCCCCTGTTTTGCTGATGTGATCAAGGAAATTCAGTAACTATGCACATTGTCACATCTTGCCAAGTCCTTTTTGTTAAGGTGACCAGAGGGACGCTGCAGGAGCCGTGGCAGGAGGAGGTAACAGAAGAGTTCTGCTGCTGCTGTGTCACTCCACAGCATCATCCCACACACTCAGCTCAGCTTCCTCTCTGATCTCATCTTCTAGCATTGGCTCAGCTAATCTTGCCAGCTGAATTAAGGGGCTGATTTGTGAAAAGCCAAGTGTCATCAAATCTCCTGCAGTTCAAGAAATCTAATTTTGCTCAGCGTTGCCCTTGCAGGCTGTCAGAGCCCGTGCATGCTCCCAGGGCTGCCCTGTGCCCCCACTGCCATTTCCCAGCCCATTGAACTTGCTTTATGTGATCAACTCCTAAATATGATTCCTGCTGAAAGCTGTCCCACGCTGCCCACGAGGAAATAAACACATCCTTCCCTGACGCTCTGCTCACATGGGGACATTTATCTCCTCAGAGCTGCCCGATGCTTGACACAAATGGTTTAAGATTTTACAACAAAAAAGGGGATTCTAAAAGAGTGATTTATTTTAGGCGGCACAAACTCCCACACAGCTTGGCAGAATCACAGACACGTTAATTTGTGTCATCATCATCATTATTCTTCTGAACAGGAGTTTTAGGTCAAGGCCTTTCCAGTGTTGTGTCTTTTCCATAGCTCTGTACTGCTCTAGACCCTTTGATTTACAAAGTTTATTTCTTGCTTGCCAAGTCACATAAGCAAGTTCTTGAATTCCAGCTGCTTAAGGAGAAGCATTTCCCTTCACTCAGAGTTTTTGACTTGGTGTCTTCCATTTCTGAGGCTTTTTTACTTCCCAAATTCCATGCATTTCCACACTTCTCCAACACCATGGTGAAACACATCACCTAAATACCCAGTTTAGGCAGATTCTGGTATGGTGCCAATAATTTATCTTGCAATAAAAAAGTCCCACACTTTTCAGTACTTTACTCTTTAAATAGAAATGTCATGCAAAGTACAGTAGAAATAATCATAGCTGAAGCCAACATGAAATATATTAGTGGAAATCTATTTCATAATATGGACATATTACTATGTGTAATAAAAGTTTTTGTGAAGAACTTGTGATTTACTTTTAGCCATACAGATAAAGCCTCAAGGACATCTGAGAAATACTGAGGTATTTAATGCCCTGTAGAAATCACAGAAAATATTAAAAATATTTACAGGATTCTATACAATATAATTATATGTAAGCTGTCCTCTGTAAATATCCCTTTTGCTCTCACAAATATTTTTATCTGACAGACTGGAATGACACATTTTCAGGGAGCATGCAATATTTCCAGGCTGTCATGTTCCAAGTATTTTTGTGCATTTGTATTTTGCCTAAAGGCTGTATCTATTCCTGTCATTGGGAGTCACTTAGGCAGTAGTTCTGAATGCTATTCCTGGCTCCTGCCAATGCCTCAATGATTTCACTGTCCTGCCTCAGTCTCTCCTTTCACCAAATAGGGGCATTAATTAAGTAGCCACCAGTATGAAACTAAACAGGTACTTCCAAGAGAGTTTGAGATTTTGATGGAAAAAAAGGAGAAAACATAATTTTAAACACTAATCTTTAAAGACGTAAATTAAATTGTCACATTTTCCATTAATTTTAATTAAACAATAACTTTTCTACAGTCACTTACTACAGAATTAATTTCTCATCAATTTAAATAATTGTGATCTAAAATTGCTGAAATTCCTTTACCCACAAATAACTTCCTTGATATTTCCTGAGTTTATGAGGATTGATGTTTCTAATGTACAGCTCATATAAAACTCTTGGGCCTGAAGATTTATGGAAGATCTTTGAAGTGTCTGGGCTGAATCTGGTTATAAAAAGGGAAGGTTTGACTCAGGACAGCAACAGCATTGCTGTGGTTCAGCTGCTCCTGTTTCCTCTCCCTGAGTTTCCTGCTGCTTCTGCTTTACTTTATTGCATTTTCAGAGATATTTGTTGAAAACTTTGGCTGGAAAGGGAGCCCAGAGAACAGAATCCTGTGTGACTGCACTCAGCTTCACACACTGATGTCTGTTCTAAGCAGGGGAGAAGCACCTGAAGTAACACAGAGAAATAATGTAAAACAAACAAAATGGGAAATTCATGCCACCCTAAGATAAAGATTTGATTTCAAGCTAATTCTCCCTCAAAATAAAACAGAGGGATTGAAATGGAGCAAGGAAAGAATTCTGTATTCATAACCAACATATTAATAAAAATAGGATTTCAAGGCTATTTCTCAGAAGACGACGATTTTCTCTAACAGTGAAATAGGTCTGCATGTTGTCCTTGTTTTTTGAAGTGTAAATAGGCAATAAACCTAAAATTCAGATCTGCAGCTCCAAGTTATTTTTAGCAAGCTAGTTAGAATTGTTACATCAGCTTCTTGCAACATAAAACAAAGAGAAGATTTAATACAACAAACAAACAAACAAACAAACAACTCCCCCCTGAAAAAACCCAAACAAACAAAACCTTAAATTCACATTGACAGTTCTTAGGTGGCTTTGCAAAAGCCAACCTTTTTCTGCACCTTGTTGCAAACAAAGAGCCCTTCTGGGTCCACAACATTATTTTGGGAAAGGTGCATGAATCGGATACAGCCTTAGAAACTTTCAGAAAAATAGTGAATTGACCTTTCTCAGACTCTTTCACGTGAATTCTTTTAAAGCAGTGCCCAACTGCAGTGAGATGTTCTTCAGTGTCTTTTCAGGTTCACATGACTCTAAAATTTGGGATTTCACTGCTTCAACTCTCAGCTGAGTAACCCAGATACTGAGGTGAAGGCTGAATGAATTCAGTTTGGTATTTATGAGCATAAACTCAAATTCATGCTTGCTATGTCTCCTCGAGCCGTGACTGCACTGATGTAATGACAGGCGAAAAAAATGAATCAAGTACAAACTTCTGCTGGACAATCAGATGCAGAAAAAGGAAGTTTAAAAGAGTGTATTTCCTGTGTTGTGAAAACTTATTGAAAGAAGCCATTAAAATGATGGCATATATGGGTTTTTTTAAAGTCACATCCAAAAGTCAGTGAAGGCACAGACAGTTTTTACAATTTAGAACTTCTTTCCACAAACCCTAAGTGCATTTCCTTCCGAGAGTTTGGTCCAAAATGAAGGCCAGAAGGAGTTGTACTAACTTCAGTGGTTTTTGTGATCCCCAAAACTGATCTATCAGCTCTTTCATCAGTGAATCCTCTACTTCAACAGAAGAGGAATACGAGGGAAGTTCTTGCAAACCCTGGAGGATGTACTGACTATAATTTGTATTTCTGAGTTCTGATAGACATGGCTTGGCCATTATGCCAATTCTATGAAATCTGGAGCAGGGATTAGCAGAGCCAAAATAATACTCATACATAATTTATATCAACTTAGTATCATCCTCATAAAATGCTGTGCAGAAGACATCTGATGGGTATTGTAACATAAAGCAAACACAAGGGAAAAGCAGTTGAAGTCAAATGATTCTCCTGTAGGCTTCTGTCACCTTTTCTCTTCCTTGTTGTGTGCAGAACATGTAGAAGAAGGCACAAGGCAGAATGAGAAGACCCAAACCCCAATGCTGATCATTGTCAAGGACTGAAACAGTGAATGGCAGCCATGAACTAATGCTGGAAGGTACAAAATGCACAGAACAAGCAGTCAGTGTGACAGGAGAGACTAAAGCACACGTGTACAGGTGAAAAGATAATAACAAAAACTTTCACAAAGCAACAGCAGAAATTATCTCCTAATAATGTGGCAATCATCATTTTAGAAATGAAGGGTAATGTAAGATGGAAACAATATTTAAAAACCTCGTGGCTACATGAAACCTAGTTATGAAGAGCACAATAATGGCAACACTTGGGAAGAAATCCACTTCCATGGTAACTGAAAAAATATGGCCAGTGGCGCAAAGAAAGGAGTATAATTTTATCATATTTCTCCCTTGTGTCAACTCAGCTTCACTACAGACTGAAGAATAATTTCTTGAACCATTCATATTGAATTCTAATGATAAAGCAACTGCCACGTTCCTAAATTCTTTTCCAATGTGCACCCAGAATGTAACTAAATAACATGGTCAGAAAGCAACTGCTTCAAAATGGTTGTGCTGTGGCTGCTCTTGTTTCAATTATAATATTGGTGTTTGTCTCAATTATACATCAGTTTTTTCCTTATTGGCATTATTTGAAAATTTACATTAAGCAGCTATGCCAAGCCTCCAGAACTGTGCACGCTCTAATGTGTCAGAGTTACTTTGACAGTAGCACAATGAACTCTCAGAGAGAGACAGGAATGTGCAGTGGCTTTGTGCCACAAATCCAAGTTTCCATGTGAGACTTGGCCAGCAGGCTCTTTGTGTGCAGCTTTTCCTTCAGCATCTACCCCAAACCTGCTTTAAGCTCTGTGTAGTTCTCATTTAGGAGCCAAAATACATTTCCAAGTCTGAATATTAGGTGCACATTTTATGGCAAACTCCTGGAAATGGGATGTTTTGAATACTTTAAGAAACTTCATAGCTTGAAGATGAAGTGTACAAAGAGCTGTCAGTATGGGCTTCAAGTAAATCAGTTTGAGAGGTTTCAATACTTCATTACTTTCAGCAATTTTGCTTATATTGTGAGTTTCTTCTTCTGTCTCCTTTGCTTTTTTGTGCATTCCAGACAGTTTTTTGCATGGTAGAGCCATTCTGAATTAATGAAAAAATTAGCAATTACATTCTGTCTTTAGTGAGAATCAGACACAGAGATGAAACCCAGTCTTAAAGATGAATGTAATGTCTAAACACAGTTGTGTCAGGATGTCACACACTAATAAACTCCCACAGCCTTCACTTTTGAAGGAAGTTTGAATTGATGTTGTGAAATTACTTCTCCATTCTTCCACTGATTTTTGTTGCATTGAACCAGCAGATTATGAATTTTAAGAGAGATGATTATGCAGCAAATACATAATACACCAGCATGGTTATTTTGTGATGCTTCTCATGAAAAATATGAAAATTAACTGTTCAAAATAGTGTTAAATAGAAGGAAATTGCATATATTTCATTTCCTGAAAATCTCTAATTATATGAAGTGCTGGTCAAAGTTACTCAGAAAGGGGAACACAGAAAGATTGCTCAATTACACTTACAATTGATGAAAATTATGAATATTGAATTGTCAGTCTTTTCTGTAGGGACATAGAACAGTTTGTGTGGGTAATCTCTTCAATGTTTTTCACTCATTTGCACATATATTCTACAGAGGGGAAAATACTGCTTGTTGTCTTAATCCCCAGATGCTTTATTAAAATTAAAATACTCGAAAACACACAGAAGTATTTTATAACAGGCCACATAGCAATGAACCTTAGGGGTTTCTATCAGCAAGTCGAAGCTGTATTTGGGAGAGTAACAGTTTATCTCACTGATATCTCACTGACTTTCTGAGAACATCAAATTACAAAGACTTTTTTTTGTGTTGATTTGTTCTCTCCACTAAGGACTTTTCTTTCAGTTCAGTTCTTAGTCTAGGAGCGTGAGCATCCCAGGAGCTGATATCAGGAAATGTGAGACTCTGCAGTGGGATATCCCCCTGCATGTTTTCTCTCTGCATTTTTAGATAAAAGACTAAATAAATAAAAGTCTAAATAAATGACTGCAGTTAAAATCTACCAGGCATCCACTCTGTACCACGACCACGATAGGCAAGTGCCTCTCTTGCTGAGCAGATTATCTGCTGCAGCCACTGCATAATTAAGTGTTCAGATTCTGGGTAAGCAGATAATTCCACGACATGGATAACCACCAGCAACATGCAGAGCTAGTGCAGAATAAGCACCTTGGATCCGTGCTAGGAAGATGCAAACGATGGAAAGGCAGAGTGACATTGGCACAGGCAGAGTCAGGCACCTGCAGGTGGAAGAGACTTTTTGTGCCAGGCTTGGAGCTGCCAGCAGAGCATGAATGGAGCAGCCACAGCTGGAAGTGGAATTCTCCTTGGGAGCAAAGTACAGCCCACGGGGAAGCAACTCTCTGCTCTCACCTGCCTTACCCCATTGCCCCAGGACTAACTTAATGTCATTTGCCTGATCACAAATGCTGACTTTTGTAGAGACTGAAAAAGACAATGAGGAAATAGAGGAGCCTGGATTTAATGGACAGGAGATACAAATTTGGGAACGCTGAGGCACCGTGTACCAAATACCCCAGCATGGGAAACAATAAAGAAATCATTTTCCCTGAGAAAGGGACTTTATATTAACAGGGAAACTGCATTTCAGCAAGGACATTTTTAGTCTTACAGCAAAACTGAATTGTCCAAGGACACATCCTATCAATTAAATTAATGACTCAACAGTAACATTTGTTTGCACTTGTTATAATACCTTATTTACCTTTTTCTGCAACTGTACATAAAAGAATATTTGCATTAGACATTTATACTTGTTGCTTAAAATTTTTTTTCATACATTAAAATTACAAAGTTCTGCAATATGCCATAAGCCTGTGTATAAATGTATCCTGCTCCCCTGAAAATTCAAGCCTTTATAAAAACAACAGCATTTCTATAGGAAGATGTTTAAATCTGTCAAAAGTTGCAGCAGAAAACAAGATCAAAGAAAAGATTTGCTTGTATGCAGCAGATCAGTCTTCTAAATTCTGCCTTATTTGCACAAAATAAACCATAACACCACCATCCAAACTTAGTTACATAAATGAATCAGCTTTCAGGGTAAAACTAACCTACGCTATTCATTTGAGGGTTGGTTTGGGTTTTTTGTTTGTTTGTTTGTTTTTAAATATGACAAGCTTTCATTTCCACTAACAGATAAATAGAAGACTAAGAAGTAGCTCAAGTATTTTAGGTAATTTGAGGTTTTTCTCCCTTTCAACTTGAATTTATTGAATCACAGAATGGTTTGGGTTGGAGGAGAGCTCAAAGCTCATCTCATTCCACCCCCTGCCATGGGCAGGGACAACTTCCACTGGGACAGGTTGCTCCAAGCCCTGTCCAACCTGGCCTCAGACACTTATTCCAAGGTTTTGTTCAGGAACATGCTTACATAAAACAAGTTTGTTGGAAGTCACAGAGCCATTCTCTGATGATCTATGAATAGAAAACCACAAAACAACCCCAACAAAATGCAGGCCTGGAATCCCTACTGTCCTGCTCTTGAACAGAAGTCCCAGCAGTCCCATGCTGGGCACCAAAGAGGAGTTTATTCTGCCTCCCTTTGCTGCCTGCCCAGGAGCAGAGAGCGAGAGAACTCACAGCCCTGGCAGGCTGAGCACTGCTGAGGTGCCTGGGGCTGCAGGTGACACTGATTTGAAGCCACAGTGAGCTTTGGCTGAATTAATAACAGTGCTCCAAGTGTGAGCTCCATGAGAGCCACGTCTGGAGGGTGTTACAAAGCAGTTCATCAGCAAGTAAGCAGCTATTTTTAGTATGTATAATGAAAGAAAATTGACAACAATTCCAGCTCTTTTGCCAAATACCTGCAGCGCTAAACCTTTCAAGTTAGACTTAAAAAGCACTGGGGAAGACTTGGCTCTGACAGATGTCTGAAAACACTCAGATACACAGGTAACGAAAACGTATTTTAGAAAAAGCCAAACTACTGGTGTTAGAAAATACCCTACAGTGTTATCTTGCAGGAGTTTTTTCAGCAAGTAGGGTCTGACCTTGAAATGTGCTGCTGAAACAGTGTCTCCACTTATTTTTAAATATCTTAATATAATGTGAGCAAGGTTCAAAAAACAACCCAAGTGGACATGCAAACAATCAAAGTGCTCACTAAGCCGCTTCAAACTGGACACCAACCAAACTGATCCTGGGTACTAATTATGATAAGATCAAATAGTTTCAGACTCCCTGTGAGGAATTACCATTTCAAAGCCCGGAGGACAAGAGAAGGGATGGGAACACTTTCCCTGTAGTTGCTAATCCTGCTAACTCTTCCTTTTACTCAGCGAATCTGACTCCCCACGCACTTCATGTTGACAATAAAGTACATGAATTTCCTGGGAGAAATTATATCCCTCTAAATTAAAATTATGAACAGCTGAAAGATAAACAGACTATATGGTATTACATAAACCAGGCAGACATTTTCCCACAAATGCCATGTACTTAGGAATTACTGCTTTTAATAAGTTAATGGCCAATATCTAAGTGTCATGAGTGGAATAAAGTGCACATACAAGCAGTAGTAACTAATAAGAAGAATGCAGTAAGCAACTTTAATTAGAACAAAAGTTAATTAAATCCACGATGGAGGATCACAAAAATAACTCAGATATTATATCCTCACGACCTCAATGATGATGTTACTCTTTCCCAAAGTGTTCTGCACCACCTACCATGCCATAAAAAAGTGTTCTTTCCATCTTGCTGTTAATGGAAGGGGGGGGAAACAGGAAAAAGAAGAGGTATTTCAGTATTTCATTCTCCCTTTTCATTCTCTTTTGCTCATGGAATGTCCAGTGAGACCAGGACACACAGCCTCTGCCTCCCTCAAACATGTTTTGGGAGCCCAAGCAGGCTTGGGAAGTAAAGAGCACGATGTTCATAACAGTGAGTTAAGGTAATTTGAGTTAAATCATTCCAATCTGATACAGGCAAAGCTCGATAGGTAAGTTTAGTCAGTTAAACTTCTACTCCAATTCTTTCAACTCATCCACCAGAGTTTCTCCTGGACAAGAATGTGCCCATTCTCCCTTCCTTTGGACCCTGTCAGAAGCCATTCTCTCATTGTTTGCCCCTCTCTATGCTGGATTTCAAACTTTTAGCTGGAACACCCCTAATATCCTTGAGGCACTGCCTGTCTTTACTCCCATATGACAGGGACTGGAGTGGCTCAGCCAGCAGGACCAGCCCTGCAGCCCTGGTGCTGCTCTTCCCTCTGCTCTGCTCTCTGCACTAATCTCACATCTCGGTGCTGCAATCCCAACTCCTCCAATTCCCACTTTCCTTGCCAGCCACCAGACACACACGGTGCTGCAGGGGAGCCTGCCAGGCTCTGCTGCACACTCAGGGGGCTCAAGTGCCATCAGCTCCACCCTGCCACTGGCCAGGTTACACCACACCCCACAGATGGGCCCCACAGCCCTAACCAGGGTCTCTGGAAATGCAGGAATGGGAGATTCGAGGTAAAACACCTCCTCCAGAGAGTAAAAACCCTGCATGGAGCCTCCTGTTCACAACAGGGGAATTAAGAATGCAAAACCTGCACTGTGCTGATATTTTTTGTGTTTGGTTTGTTGGGGTTTTGTTTTAATTTCCTTTTCTTCTCTCGGTGTTACTACAAGAGACCTAAGCCTGATCCCCTGTGACCTTTTCTCTGCTACTTCTCTGGTTTGTGGTAAAGAATGTTAACAAGACAAATCTGGAAAACTAAATTAGTCTTCAATTTATTTTGTAAAACATCCTTTCCCTCAAAAACCACCCCAAAACCTGAACAAAGAAAAGAAACAAAACCAAATTCTTATAAAGACTGATAAAAATCCTCTCTCCCAGTTTTTGATATAACGTAAAATTAAGACATAAAGTAAGATCAATAACTCATTTCCTTATGCATTCCAGAGAATAGCAAGCTAATCAAGGAGTATAAGCAGTGCCAAGTCATTTTAGGTAAGCAATGTGTTTACAGAAGAACTATTAAATAGCTTCTAAACAATATTTTTTTTTAATCCTGACTCTTTTCTTTACAGAGGATAAAGCTTAGACAAATCCTGCCTGGAACCACTTGTCCACGGAGTTCAGAGTCATTAGAAAGCACATAAACACACACACATGAGCACCCCCAAAGCAATTTTTGCTGTCAGGACCTGAGGCAATAGAGACACCAGCAGGTGAAGCCTGAGCCCCAAAGACATTCTTTTCGAAGGACAGACACTTCCCACTCTCACAGAATGAAATAATCCTATACCTGTGGATAATGCAGGTGTCAACAGCATTTCCTAGATAAGAGAAACAGTTTTACACATGAAAGGTTTGATGTGCTGACATGTGCCAGGTGATTGAAGGTAGTTTAGTACCAAATTGATATTTTTTAGAGTAATCCTGGCTACATTAAAACTAATTGCAATCACAGCAGCAACATAAGAATGTGCAAGGAATTAGATTTTACCTTGTGGGCCAAAGACTGGTCCAGACAGAAAAACAAGAGGGATGAAACTACTGTAATGTACAAAACATTATCTGAATTTACACGTCCAGCAGCACATCTGTTCCTGCCCCCCTCAGAAGAGGGGTCAGGGGTCCCTCTGCAGGGTCATTAGTGTCCATGAGGGACAAAGTGAGGCTTGGACACCTGACTAGAACCATCACTACCCTCTAGAACATAATCTTCACTTTTAAATCATGGAATGCATTATAAGTCCCAAATGACCTTTTCATTTAACATCATTCCATTCAAACCCTAGATTAAGATGTTTCCAATGTCAAAATCTGATATCACAAGACTTTAAATTTTATTGACAAATTTTTTCCTCAACGCCGAGCACTCTCAGGAGGTGATTGAGTTTATTGAGTATCCTCTGTCCTCTCTTTTTATATATTATAAAAATGGAAGAATTGCATAACTGTGACATTTCAAATAAACAGCATCTGTGGACTAAGTTCTTTCAAACCTATGCACTTTTGACACTTAACTCTTAGCCCAGTCCCTCTGCAACTTCTAGAAAACTCAGTGTTACCAACATCTCTACAAAACTAAAATGGACTACAGGTGACTGTCAACAGAAATCTTGCTTAAAAAGCATATTTTTTGCCTTACTCTGGTCTTAAAATTAAAACCAAAACACGGTTTATGGGGAAAAGAGTTTTTTACCTCGGTATTTATTTCAGAATCCTTGGATACAGCACTTTGTCCAGGTGGAATGCCCCCAAAATGCATGCACACCCTCACACCAAAATACACACAATTATAGGCCCTGCAAAATGAACATATTTATCAAAGATTCCCCAATGAGAGGCTGGAGTGCACCCCTCGTTGTGAGGAACCTTCCCCCTGGCTGGGCCTGTCTGAGGTTCCAAAATGTGTTCTGGAGAGGCCCTTGGTGTCTGGGGCTCCCAGGATGTTTGCTCTCCTGGTTTAACGGTGCCGTGGGGCTGAGCTGAGTTATCAGCCTTGGGAAGTCACAGTGTGTGGGCTAAAAGCACTGAGAATACATCAAACTATAAAAGAGTATGTAAGAAGGGTATAAAAGAAAAAGCAAAAATCATTCTGGCATAATATTCACTTCATAATACAATCCAGCATCTAAACTCCAAGTGTTTCTTTGAAAACAAGAAGCCAGAATAAGTTCAGCTGTAAAAACATCCAAATAAATTAAAAAAAGAGTAAATAGTTTTCCCTTTCCATTTTAAGTGGACTTAAGGCACAGGCAACAATCTATTGAATGGATTGTTTCAGATGAACTTCTTGGCATTCCCCAGACTGGACTGATAAAGTAATCCTTGACTGAACTGAAAAATGTTTTGTAGGACATGAAACGAGTCCCTCTCCAGAAGCACCCAGAGCAGAGCCCCAGCCCTGCAGCCCCTCTTTACCTGTTCTGCACCATGCTCATGGCCATCCAGTCCGAAGGGTAAACGTTCTTCCCTATGAGATCCTTGAACATGATGAACGTTTCCATCAAGAAGTCCTGGAACAACAAAATGCAGTCAGGCTGGGGCTGTGTAACACACACTTTGAAGAGTTTCTGTGGGGTGAATGAGCTGAAATGGGGGCTCCACTTTGCTCTCAGTGGAGGCAAGAGAAGAATTCCTGGTGATGTGAGTAAACCTGAGACTGGAGCTAAAGTCCTGAAGAACAGCAGGCTCAGATTCAAATGGAAGCTAAAAGCCATTATGTTGAAGTCATTATGAAGGGTTTTAGGAAAATAGAAGGCATAAATGAATGAAAAGAAAAAGTTGTAGTACTTTGGAGTAAAGTCTGATATTATTTATGAATTAGTCTCACTCTGCATAAAGACTGAACAGATTGAAAAAATATAGGATTTATTTTTTACTCCAGTTAGTCCACACTTAAAATTTCAGTTATGGTACCACTCTGACTTTAAGAAAGGAAGAAAAGTGATCAGTTCTTGACAAGTGCAGATATTGCCTCCATGGATTAACTGTAGATGTAATCCAAACCTGTGCCACTACCCTGACAAACCTGAGAGCTACAGCAGGAGTGTAAAGGACACACATAGGACTATGGAAGCATTCCAGATCATGGTGTCCATTGGCACAAGCTACAATGCACCTGAACTACCATTAAATTATGCCAGAAACAACTGCAACAAAAGGATGAACTACAAGAATAGGGCATTTATTGCATTTAACTTACATTTAAGCACCAGGAGTAGACTAAATAGTGAAAATGAAAGTAGAAATGGATCACCACATGTGAAGCAGGCAGGGAATGTTCAACTAGTTGAGGATAAGTTTTGCTGTTTTGTTGTGGATTTATTCTTTTTCTTTTCCCCTTCCTCAACAGAGCACAGCACAAAGATCCCATTAATTATTCTGGATCATTACATCCCCACCTCAGTGCCAGGATCAACAGAGCCATTTGTGCCTTTCCAAATTTCTGCTTACAGTGTTGTCCTGTGCCACCATTAGACGAGGGAGGCAGTGCAATAACACAGAGACAAAAAATGTACAGAAACAGAGCTCATTCTAGGAAGAATCAGACACAAAATTCCAAAAAATCTTATTTTTCACAGGAAATCAAGTACTTATAACTATCAACTCCACGATCACTTAGTACTCACCACTAGTTCTGAATTTGTCTGGAAAGTTTCAATGTACACTGAGTAATGCTGGTCACTCATCTGGTTTAGGATCGCTGTCATGCATGCCACAAAATGACTCTGAAAGCAAACCAGACAGAATCAACACCTTTGGATTACTTAAGATATTGGATTGTAGGCTTTCTAAAGTTGAAGTATGCAAAATGTCTGAAAAATCCCTTTATGTATGTAAAAATAAATAATATTCAAGCTTTTGCAAGCCCAGATGAAAGAAACAAACTAAGAAGTCCAAAAGGATTACTCAAAAGCTGCCTTGGCAAGGGAAAGGCTCTTGTGAGAAAGCTGCATCATTAATGAGACACCACATGGAAAACACATTGTGACAAGAAAACTTATATAAGGTACAACTCAATATCACCTTAAGACTCTTAAAATGGAAGTGATGTTCCTTATGATTCTTCCATTAGGAATTCAGAGGAAAAAAATATGTTAGAATCAAAAATTTCTAATAATTCTATTATTCACAGGAAGAAATAGTGCAAGAAATGCTACTTTTTACATTCTGCAGGTGCTTAACCAGCTATTACAGAACTCTTAAACTCTTACAGAACATTATGACCTTCATATCTCAAAACTTCTTTCAAACTTCCTCAAAAGGAAGTATTTACTCTTTCTCAGTTCCTAAGCCAAAATGTTGAAAGATGTAAGATGATTTCCAGTCCCGAGTTTTCGCTGTAAGTCACCCAAAGTCACGAAGATATTTCTTTCCCGAGCAGTAACAGTGAGTTTAACGATTTGCTGCTTTCCTTTAAGACCGTAAAGCTTTCTCCTTATCGATTCCTTTTAATCTGCTGATGTGTTAATTGTTTTAAAAGCGAGCCTGCTTTCAACGCTTTTACTTTATTTTAACAACAAAATTGATGAGGGTGCGGACCGATTTCCTGGATCTCTGTGGGTGTCTCGGCTGTCCCGGCTCAGGGATGCCCGGAGCGGTGATGCTCAGGCTCCCGGGGCCGCTCGGGCTCACTCCTCGCACATCGCGGCCAGAGGCACACGAGGTTCCCCGGCTGCTGTGGCACCCAAGCATGGTGTGCCCGGAGGAGGGGACAGTCAGTCCGTGCCTCAGCTCTGCCTGCCGCCGCTAGAGGTCTGGTGCTTCCCTCCGCCAGCTGCTGCTCGCTCCGCGCTGCCGAGGCTTTATTTATTTATTCCTACGTGAGCAGACCCGGCACACTCCTTGCATACAAACAGTGAAATTACGACCTAAAGGACCTATCGTACCTTCTTTTGGAGTAACCTTAGTGCTAGTGAGAGCCTTGCCTACTTTTTAAGGCTAAGAAGACTCATTTTCTGCAGGTAAAGCAAAAGCTTTCAGGTAAGAAATCGTGTGTTCTCGGGTACCGATGCTCTTCTGAAAGAAATGCTGGATTTCCCGCAGTAGTACTTCACTTTTACAGTTCTGGAGCAGACAAATCTTTGCTGTGGTGTTAAATGCATAGCTGAAAGGAATTACGAATTGCAAAGGGTTCAGTACTGAGATTGTGTGGGGGTTTTCTTCTCGTGTCTCGGTTTTGAAAAAAAGATTACCGACAGAAGTTAGAGAATTGACACGAAAAGCAGCTGATATTTTTAGTAGTTAAGCATTCACCACTGAATGCCTTTCTAGGCTCAAGATAAATAATCACTGCTTGAAATAAGCAGCATTTCTCCACAAGCATTGAATAGATATATTATGATGCTTAAGGGCATAAAGACTTTAAGAAGGTTATTTCTTTTGTTAAACCAACTTCAGAAAATGTGTCTAGCTTTTCTTTTTTTTGTGATTATGGTACGGCACAAATGCCTTGGTGACTGTGTATGGTGATTTTAAAATTAACAGATGATGTGCCTTGAAAGGAGCCATAAGCAAAGATCACATCTTGTTGGCCACGACCTCACAACAAACCTGTCAAATTCACATCAGTTGGACTGAATGATAATAAAATAGGTGACAGTAAAGACGGTTTGCTACAAAAACTTCCTCCATCCTATCTATGTAACTGTAAAGCAGGAAAATAAAAATACTGTGCAATTTTTAATAATTTTTCTGCCAGCAATCTCAACTATCAGAAATTATCTGCTAGCATCTTTATAGGTTTAAAGCTTGCCCCTCCCTCCTAATCCCCAAATGGCAGCAATAAATATTCACTTCTCGGAGGCAGCCTGGGATCTCTGAAGCAGCCCTGCACCCCCCAGCACTGCCATTCTCACTGGCAGGACCACAGGATAACACAGAGCTCTGTATTACAGACGTGATCAAACCTGCAAAGATCTCTCTGTACTCACTGAAATTCTCCTCTGGGCTTTAAGTGCCTCTTACTGGAATGTGCAAAGAGCATGAACCGCCCGTGAATAAAGTAAGTTTTGCACAAGAACCAGTGCTTACGCCTGGACACAGCCTGTGTGTTCATGGGATGGGCAGAAAAAATTCAGAATCACACAGCCGTCTATCAAAGAACTTATTTTATAAAGTCAAACATTGTACATAGGGATTGAATAGTGTAAAAGAGGTTGTGGCAGACAAGGTGAAGTTCAGGTAGAATCCTAGCAAGTCATTTCAGCTGTGCTTAGGCTTGTTAGGATTTAGCCTGTGAATTACAGCAGAAACCATTGATTAGAACTAGGTCAAATGTATAAAAGATAAATGCATCAAAATAAAAACTTGACTGCTGAGACAATATGAACAGAAAAAAACCTCAGAAACAACACTGCACAATTATGAAGAGATCTAATAAAATATTCCTTAACTTCAATACATTAACTTCCTTATGAACACAAAAGAACCCAGCACTGAATTATATATTTTTTTAAATTATCCAATTTTCTGTCAGATTTTCAAAAAATATGAAAGGAAGTGGATAGTGTGAATGCTACACTGCTGTCAGAAGCAGGAACACAAGTAAATAGGTAGTTAAATGAAAATAAAACAGAGGAGAAAATGTCCAGGAAACATTCAAATTCTCTGTCCAATTAAACCCCCCCCATAATTAATAGCATATTTAATTGAACTAAAGTGTTTGCATTACTATAAACACTGCAAAGTAGTGGGTAAGGTAAGAGAAATGGTTGAGTGTATACAAAGTACATCAAAAGGAATGGCAGACTTATTCTGTAAAACAAACAGGGTCAGGCAGGAAGAAGTGGAATCTCTTGCACTGCTGAAAAAGTGCAGATTAGCTGTGGATGCAGCATGCACAGGAAAAGAAACAGCTGAGGAACATCAGGATCATATGAGTGAGATGACAAACTTCACACAAACACCTAGCAACTAAACCCCAGCACACTTTATAATAGCAGATGGTGACAGGTTGCCGTAGTAACTTCAAATAGAGCAGCAGTGCAAGGATGAGGCAAATGCACTGAAAAAACAACAGAAATAACATGGAATGAAGCTACATTTTGATCTACTCGAGTAGAAGTGTTTCAGTGGCTGCAGGGTAGGCAATCCTCCTGCAGATGTACTTTTGGAAGGACTCGGGGGGATATTTATTTAATGTAGGCACTTAAGTAGCATTTGCCCTCATTAATAGAGCACTTTACCAGCACAGAGGCTGAGTGCAAACACAGAACCACATGGAAATGCTCGTCCTGCTCACCCTCACAAGTGGGGTGAGGTGAGGGGACTCTGCACCATCCTCACAACTTGTGACCCCACTCTCACTGATGATGGTTTATGCTTGATTAACACACGGCTTTCTGTACTGGGCAAAGGAACTTATCCAAACAATCCAACCTTTTTGTGGTGTTTGCAGCTACCCTAGATTAAATTTAATTCTGAACTCCCTTTTAGGATAAGTCAGAAGTTTCAAAATTCTTCTCGTGTTAGAAAAAGTAATTGTAAAAATGACACATATAGGGAATATGACCAAGAATTTCTATGGGCCAAACAGTTCTCTCTGTTTTGGTTGGGTATTTTTTGTTCAGAAATAAGTACAAACATCTTTCTGGAGGAAAAGTGACAAATATGCAATCTTGAGTGTAATTAGAGGAAAACTAACCAATCGACTACTTTAATCAAGTGTTAAAAATCATCAATATTTATGTTGTACCACAAGCCTGTTATTGAGGTCTCCAAAAATACTGTATTTTCAGAATCATTGAGTCATCACAGCTGACCCGTGTCATGAGCTAAAGAGCAGCACCATTACAAGTATGGAAGATGCTCAGTGATGCCACAAAGAACCACAGTAACTTAAAGCCACAGTTCTCAGAAAACCCCATTAAACCTTGAGAACTGTGGCATATGTAGAGGTTGAAACAAACATCTTGATCATATTATGCAAATACTAAACAATACCAGTCTGAAAGGAAAAATAAGCAGAATTTCCAGTGAACTGCTAATGCAGTAGTTCTGTTTCTCTCCAGAAATAGATGTCCCTGCCAATGCATGTGCAGTCCTAAAATGTACTGTTTCTAGCTGGAAAGGCACAAATACATAAACATTAGGACAGGCTGCTATGCAACAACCTCGAGTATCCATCACGTGTGAAATGGGAAATGGCTCCCAATCCATGCAGACTTGGAGCTTGCCAATGAGCACATCGTACTAATAATTCATTTACAGTAACATTCATCTACTCTTAGTGCGTCTGAGTTTTTAATTTTCCATTTATACATTCATATAGTTCATTGGTTCTGTCTCCTTGTGTTTTATAGCTGACTGAACAGCATCCTGCTTCATCTCACTGACAGCTTTGGATTTCTGACTGAAACCCTGCTGGGCTGTTTTAGTTTGTTCTACCATTTTCTTTATATCACAAGGTTTAGCTAAAAGGATGTACAACTATAAAAGCAGAAGACTACCAGGTAGAACAATTTTGTAGCACATGAGAGAGTAAAAGCAGATTTTAAGATGTGTTACAAGTTAGACAAACAAAACAATTTCAGTATTACTTCATTTAAGACTTTTCCATACTCCAGATAAAAGCAATAAAAGTATGGTTCATGGTAGAACATAAAAGTATCTTGATTTTCATGGAATATATCCTTTGACATCTACGTTTCTTAAAGGGGGTGTATTTTAAACTTTGTACTGATTTTCCAGCAATATTCCAAAAAAGAAGATTTTTCATTTTCTGTAATGTTTTTGGTGCTGCTGAGTTTTGTTTTTTGGCTGGTTTTGTGCCATAAATCCACTCCAGAATTTCTGTTACTGTCTCTGGTTGATATGAACACTCCACTGTAATTGATTTAACTTCTGCTTAAGTCTGTGTTCAAACACAGTTGTGTAATTTACTACTTTTCCTGTAATATTACCTCTGTGTTCATCTTCAAGGCATATTTACAAACAAATTATGGATAATATTAATCAATGAGGTCAGAAGGCCCTGAGATGAGCTCAGCTAGTCAGAGCATGGTGCTAATTATGCCAAGGTTGTGGGTTTAGTACCTGTATGAGCCATTCACTAAAGAGTTGAACTCAATGATCCCTGTGAATCCCTTCCAATCCAGAATATTCTGTGATTCCCCAACGGTGCTGTGATTTGGAGCAAGAAATCATTGCTTGGAAACTGAACTAACTTGTCCAGAGCACATTTATCAAAAACCACAATGATCTGTTTCACCTCCTCATTAAGCACTGCTGTCACACTCCCGACCTCAGCTCTGCTCCATCAGGTGAAATCTTCCATCCTTGCCTTCAGGGATCTGTGCAGCTTCTTCCCTCCTCCTCTGCAACCCACTGGCTGCCTCCCACAATCACTCCAGCTACTTCCCAGCCTGGTCCTGCAGGCCAGAAGGACCTTCCTGCCCTGGTACATGAGATGTCCACTGAGACCCCTCAGTGTCCCTGGGCTGTCAGGCTGCTCATGTCCCGAATTCCTCATTCCAAGTGCTGTTGCACTGCCCTGATGCCACTAAAGCAGATGGGCAGGCAAGCAGGCAGAGCTGCCAAGGGTCCCCTGCACTCATTCCCATGTTAGAGTTGATGCAATCAGTGCTCCAGAGAAACAGTGGCACTGCACACAAAGTACAGGCAAAGGGTAAGGTTAAAAATACCATCCATGGTTTATTTGCTGTAACAAAGACTGGCCAATCTCTTCCACTTGAAACGACTGGAAACCAACTCGGGAACTTGCAGGAAGTGATACAGGGGTGGAGGGAAGGGTTCTCTGCCCAGAGGTGCAATATTTAACAGCAGGAACCAACCCAGCCAGGATTGCAATGGGAGACTGCAGAGCAGAACAGAGCAGCTACAAGGCAGAGCAACCCTGAGGTCAGAAAGAGCAGAACTGAGCAATCCAAGCTCTTCAAAGTGCAGTAACATCTTTTATTGCTAAGCCATGTATTTTAAATTTACACAATGCAAAGGCAAATGTCTTGGATGATGATTCACTTCCTTAAAACTAAACAGAGCCACCTCCTGTATTCCCAGAACTAAATCACTCTATTTGATTTTGCTCTTTTTCAGCTGCACTTACTGAAGACAGAAAAATTAAATTAGATTTCAATGACTTGATCAGAGATGAGACTAATACAATGTTCTTGTGAATGGTTGAATCAAAGCTTTATCACACCAGTTCTTCTTAAAACTGTTGAAAGTCAGATCACTTCAGAAACTTTCCTCTTGCTTTTCAATTGATCTTATAGAGAAAATAGGGCCCAATAAAAATAATTTTCCTGCAAATCACATCCATTATGCTAACCAATCTACCCACTGTTTGTTTAGGATTGATTAATGGCAACTAGCAACAGTTAGAACAGTTTTAATTTGTATCTGAAATGTTTTTCATATTTAAATGATATCCAGTAGGGGCTTTTATTAAGTTTTTAATTGTTATGTAACAGTGGGCTCCACTTTTAAGCTTGAGAAAAATCTTGGAGTCTGGTTAGCAGAGTAGTTGGCTAAAACCAAAAATTCATAACAAAACCCAAAATCTTTCTAAAACAGAGAGCTCTTCATACTGAATCTTGGGCAAGTTGTTTAATGGAAAGCATAGGGAATTCTCAGCGAAAGAAAACCCTGTGGAAACACATGTATAAAGATGAAAGGATTAAACTCCAAAAATTACAGAATGTCCTGCCAATGGGTATTCCACAACCTACAGCCAATTGTGCATCCTCCTCAGGTGTGGGTCTCTTCAAGGGAAGAAATGCCCATGTCCCAGTGGATTAAATTTCAATTATAATGTAACAGAAACAAAGAATCTTAATACTCTAATAATATACAGATAGAAATTTCCCAAATAGCATTATCTGCATCAATTATTTGTGTGTATGCTAATCTGTCTTTTTTAGGGAGAGTCTAACACGTTATCCCTGGGCTCTGGCAGAATAAGGAATATTCCTTTAATAACCTAGCACCAGCCTGAGAGCTGGATTTATTATATACTTACAATAAAAGTAGAATGAAGATGAGACTTGAGATTTCTTTGAATAACTAAATAAGAGATTAGTTTAGCTCTTGGTTTCTCTAACATTTATTTTAAAGGAGAAAATGGAAAACCAGCCAAAAGCCTGTAAAAGGTAAAGAATTCCAGACTGCCCTGGTTTAGGCTCCATCAGGGGTGTGACTGGATGGTCAATCACTGCAATCCAGGAGCCTCCTAATCCTAAACCCACAATGGGACAAGACTGAACTCCTGTTCCTGGCTGTTTGGAAGACACACCAGGATGGTAAAAGGTGCCACCTCTGCTCTCCTGGCATTAAACCTCTCTGACAACAAATTATATCCTTATTCTGAAATAAACACTTGCTCCTCCAAAACCCCCAAACATAAACCACCCTCAGAGAAATGAGTATTGATGTAACAGCACTGTGTTACAGCACTGTCTTCCCAAACACAAACTGGGTTTCAAACAGTTTTCAGCAACTTTGCAAACATGATTATCAAAGTATTTTGTGGTGCTTCATCATCTTATCATCTGAACTCCTTCTGAGGGTGACGACTATGTGCCAAAAAGACACTTCTTTGTGTTGCTTTACTGCCAAAATGTTCAAGGCTATTTGCAGAGATTTATTTTTCCTCATCACTAAACTCGGATTTCATTCAAATAGATTGTCTTGCTAAGAAATCAGGGTGCCAACACCTTCTCCCTGGACAGAGCAAACAGAAGCAATGAGTGTAGATACATGTTAGGGAATTGCAGTCCTAGCAGGAAACAAATAAAAGCAGAATCACTCCCATATAAAAGCAAACTTGATCAATGAGAGTGCCAGAGAAATCTAATTTGTTATGCCTCTGATATTTAGAGTTTGCATCTCCTGAACAGCCTTATAGTTTCTCATTTTTATGATTAGTCCCTGCAATACAGAGTGTGTGGGAGCATCAGTACATATCTAACAACACACACAGAAAAAAGGTTATGATTAGAACCATTACAACCTCCACCTCCACTGCATTTTCTATATTAGTTCCATCGGGTTTAATAGCAGCTTCAGGTCTGTGCTACTGAAGCTGTTCATAAAAGCTTATTAGATCATGTTCTGGAGATTCACCCTCCTCACAGTTCTCCACTGACACCAAAGGACCTGGTGTGAAGCAGATAATTTTCTGTCTGTTTAGTTCTATGCAGCTGAAGGACAGAACAAGTGTTTGGTAGATGCTTTACCATCTCACAGCCAAAAGAACTTCCAAGGAAGTTCTTTTGGCTGTGAGGTGGTACAGCATCTACCAAACGTTTGTTCTGTCCTTCAGCTCTATAGAGCTGATATATATAGATAGATATAACATATCTTGATATCATTATGACATGTTTTATAAACAAATTCTTTTCCCCCTATTAGTTAACATAAACCCATTGAGCTGAATGTTACGTTTCAGCTTCCTAGACCTGGACCTTGTGGTCTGTTGTGTTGTTCCTGGCCAAAGACTCTCCAAACTATGGCTGCAACATTATAATATTGAGGCAAGGGTCTGGGAAGTTAGAGGGGATGGAATAAAATTTTCCATTTAGATTATCACCTGTTTTCAAGGCATGTTTATTAAGAAAAAACCCAGTAACTTGTTCTGCTCAGCTTTTATTTTAAAGGAAGCTGCTAAGATTTTATATCTTAAAATAGGATTTCCTTGATTTATATCCTAAATTATAAGGATTTATATCTTAAAATAGGATTTAGACTGCAGAGCTCAGTGTCAGGAATCCAGTAATGTAGAGTACTTTTTTCTTAAATATTTCCCTTAAAAGAAAGATGTCTTTCTGACAGAATTTCTTATATTTAGAAAATATGAAAATAAAGCATTTACTAGTAGACCAAGGCCATTTGTCTTTTTCCGAAGGACACTTTAGTCGCATAAGGTAAAAATGTCTTTTATTTTATTTCTTCTTGATACAAAGTCTTGACCTCCAAGATTGTTATATACAACAAACATTAAAAATATTTTAATAATATTTAGCAAATAATTACAAATAACTTCTATATTAAAAAAAACTTCCAACCAAATAAGAAGAGAGCTAATTTTTTTCATATGTTGATGCTGAATGAATAAAGCAGTGGAGAAGGAGGAAATTTGAAATACAGGAGCAGTAGTGGAGCTCCCTTACCCCTTCCAGATTATCATAAAGCTCTAACTGCCTGTGCTGCAATTAGAGAGTTCCAGGACATTAGGTCGGCCCTAGCAGGTTGTGCAGCTCAAGGCACAGATGCTCTGGAAGAACAGAGCATTCAAGCATGAAAACAGGAAACCAGTAATGTAGTCCCAGGGATGTGGGAGAAGACAGAAAAAAGAACTTGCACTCTGCTGAATGCACTATGCAGGATGTCACAGCAGCGTGTGGGGAGAAGGCTCTTGGGTGGCCAAGCAACTGCAGAATATCCATGTGCAGGATGGGGACTGTGGGCTGGCAGAGTGGTTTGGGCTGGCCACGGGCAGGAAAAACCCAGACATAGTCCTTGTCCAAATAATTTCCCTGCTGCTGGCTCCAAGTCCTGCATTAGAGGTGTCCCCACAGATTTTGATGTCTTAAGTTTCAACTTTTATATTATTTCCAATCCTGCAGTGCCCAGTGTAACTCTGCAGTCCCTGTAGCTCGTTGGCTGTCGCTCTCCTGTGCTCGCACAGACATAACAAAACCTCTCCAGCTCCTCTCCAAGGACACTCAGACCCTCCTGGGCCCAAAAGTGTAAACTTTCATCTTGGGGAGAGGAGGAAAGCTTGGGGAAATTCCATCATTAGCTAAAGTTTTAATTGGCGAATTTATGCTGATATGCAAATGGACCAAAGCTATAAAAGTGTGAAGAACTCATGACCTGTCATCCACCTTGGGATCCACTGGGGCAGGAGCCTCCAGACCCCCAGGGTGTGACCTCTGAAGGCCTTTCAAACAAATCCCTCCTTTATTCCTTTATTCCTGTCTAGTCTCTGTTTCTAGGGAGCCATTTAAGGCATCAGTTGGGGCACATCAGTGTTTCCAGACAATCTAAAGGGGGAAAAGCCTGATGTGCAAACCTGTGGAATGTCCTGGGGACACACAAAGGGTGGGAAAATAAACCTTGCTAGTGTGCTAACAGAAATCTTAATTATTGCAACAGAAATCGCTCTGAGAATGCTGTGATTTTCTGGAAGCTCTTCACAAAACAAGTCACACCAGGATTACAAACATCTTTATCAACATATGAAACTTATTTTTTTTAAAAAAGGAAAGGATGTTCCCACTGAACTAGGTCGATTCCTGTTATACAAGGACACCCATGCCCTCAGGCTGCCAAGTTAGACATTCCTGCCTCATAACTCTTCTGGACTTAGGGGAAAAACAAAGCAATCTTGACAGATTACACATGGCAACATTTCTATGAGTTCTATCCATTCTTTTCAAGTTATTTTTTCTTTTTTATATTTTTTTTTAGTTTTACAAGACAAACCAACCAACCAACCAATAAAAACCTGGAACTCACACCCAATTTTATGCAGCTAACATGCTGGATGATAACCCCAACCCAAGCCTCTCTAACAGCTCCTGGGTTGCCTGCCTTGCTCAGCTTTGTGGCAAGCTACTAATTTGGTTTCATTGTTTAACTTTTTCTGGAAAACATTGGAAAAACTGCATGGTCCAGGCATGTCTGAAGTGAGCCACAACCACACCTATGTGCTTCATGTTCTACCTGCCTTCTTAATAACACAGGAATACATTTCAGTATTTCACTTGAATCACACTGCTGCTTACCCAAATTTAAGCTGAAGCTATTCCCAAGGAGACCTTTTGCAATGAAATTATTCTTTAAAATAAAAAATGGTACAATTTTCTGAAAATAACTGCATTTAGGGCCATTAAGGCAACACTGTGCTTATATGAAATAATGAAGGAAGGAAGAAACTTTTATAAAATTGCTGATATTTCACTAAAATACCCCAGGAGATCATCCCAGGGATACAAAAAGGAAGAAAGGTCATCTTTGTTCCTGAGACAGGGCAGGCCATATTCCATATTATGTAACTACTTAAGAGATTGCTCTTTCTTCTCCATTCAGAGATGCTACAATCATGGAAAATACTCAGTTACTTGGGCCATTCCTCATTCTTATGCTTAGAAGAGGATCAGAAAGCACAGGGAAAGTGAGTTTAAGGCAATATGCATCTGCTTATGCAATTAACTTGCATGTTACTTTCTAAGGACTTCACATGCTTCAAAATGTACGAGGAATTGGATTTTCTGTTAATCTGTACAGAATGCTGCTTGTCTTTTCTCTCTTGTCTTCTTTGAAATTAATTGCCCTCACTTGTGGAAAAATAATTTGAGCATAAAAAATTCTCTTGAAGATACTTATTTCCATGCAGCCTTTTTGTTATGCTTACTGTAGTTCCCAAGTGTAACCTCTGGACTTCTTCAAACTGCCAGCCTCAGTAAAGACTGAATAACAAAACCCCCAATGCTGAGTGACAAGCAGGTGCCACACAGCTCAGGACACTACAGATTTATTACACATATCATCAATTATTAACTTCTCTGACTATCTAAATATAACTTTGTAAGCTAAAAATAAAATTTGAATTTACACAAGATATAAAATCAGTTGTAAGGGACAGATATTAAGAAATACCTGAAATGAGAAAAGGCAAGAAAACAAACAGGCTTTTGTTTTGCCCTTGGCATCACTGGGACAGGAGCTTACGCTGCCCAGAGAAGGTGTTCATTTCTCCAGCAAGGTTCAGAGCCCTTGTAGTGCCCAGAGATGTTCATCTTTCCTTTAGTGACCATCACTAGGTCATCAAAGGGTCACCTCCCTCCTTCTGTGGTGCCATCTTAGAAATTCAACAAGGAGAAGCATCACCTTTCCCAAGAGGAGAGTGAAATGTTTATCTGTGCTTTTGTGATTTATTTTTTTAAACCATGATTGCACCTTTGCTCTCTGGACATGTTCCAGGACACATCAGACACAAGATCCATCTGATTCTAACTGTGCCCAGCAGGAGATAAATCTATCTGTGTGATGCTTTAGTGTGTTACCAAATCCCTCTCTCTCTTCATCTCAACACACAGTAAAGTGTCATCATCTCACTTTTTCTGCCATGGCATTGAATTCCTTTCAAATACCATAATTATTATCTAACTCCATGCACTATTCCTCCTCCAAAGACACCTCAGATGCACAGAATTTCCTTCATGCTCTTTTTCTCTAGACAGTCATGCACTAGGCCAAAGACCCCCAAAGCTACTGAATCTCAGCCCTTAACTTGGGACCATTGTGGCATCTCCAACAATAACCTCCAACTGCAGAGCCTCAATTTTCCTACATTGAGAATTTATATATTTAAGAAATTATTTACATTAATATTTCTTTCATATTAAGCAATAACAAATACTATCAAGATTAAGAGCTGAATATAGAGGAACAATTAGTTGCAAGGTTGAGGGAAAAACTGAAAATTCATCCTTCTAGCTTTGATGGTTTTTAACACATCACCTAACTCAAGGCCTTTGTGTTCCAGCCAAGTGGGCAGTCCCTTTGTAACTCAGACCATTTCCAATTTCATGAGAAACTAAACAAGCTTTGGATAAAGAAGAAACACATATTTTCTTTTAAGTACCAGGAAAAGAAGTTGCTTGGCTTTTTTTTTCCAAACTCCATATTCTTACATTTCTCGGTACCTGGTAGTACCGAGACAATTTTGGCTTTTATAATCTGTCCCAAGCCAGCAGTAATCACCAAAGAAGAGTCAAAATAAAAGAATATTATTTGAATAAAGTGTGAAGAAAAAATTAGCCAGTTGTCTGTCTTACGCAGTGGGACAGATTTTGACTGAATTTTTATTCTATTGCTTTGAAGAAAAAGCAGTATTTAGCCATAAATATTTTAATAATATAAAATAATGATATACATGGTAATAATGTTGTAACTTAGAATGGGTGTCTCTGTCAAAGCATGAGCTACAGAGAAACTTTCATTTTTCTGGTGCTCCTTACATGGAGCAGGAATTGTAAGGCTATATTATATTTCAGGCTATAAATAATTAACTGAAGTGGGATTCTTTCAAATTCTCTCCTCACAAAAAGCAAGGCTTTTCAAAAGAAAGTTCTCTCTACCTTTAGAAAATAGTCAGGCAATAATGATGCTACAATTCATTTTTAAAGGCACCTGCCCTGCATAATAATAATCTGTGCACCTCACAAACAACATTAAACTGCAGACTGTTTAAATATACAGGACAGAAGTGCTGTATAAAATGAAAGAATAAAGTCACCGAGAATTATGGATAAGTTGGTGAAGCAGACTTAAAACACAGCTTTAAAAACTACCTTTACAATGTTCATAAAAGAGAATAAACCTCCTACCTTTCTCATGGATTTAAAGAGAAATATTGCACAACAGAGCAGACACAAGTAAAACATATCTGTGTTGTCCCTTCCCATTATTCATTTGCAACACGAAGCTGCTGAGTTGTTAAATACACAGTCTTGACACTAAGGGTTGTGTTCTTACCAAATACTTGTAAGTCTTATAAATCTGAACTTTGAATTTCCTTAATGCCTTCACTATTGATGAAACATAACTAAAATTTGCAACTGCAAAGTCAGAAGAAGAGAACAAATATGTGTAAATATTTCTCACAATGGAATTCTCACCTATTTAACTGTAATTCCTCAAAATACTCGTCACTGAACTCTCCAATATCAGCAGGCTGGTGTATTTTGATGTAAAATTACTTATAGCAGAGACTCAAAATAAATAGAGGTTTCTCTCTTGCTCTACTCCTCCAGAATATATAATTCTGGCTCCTGACAGGTTGAGGATAGAATGAAACAGAACTCACACAAGAACGTGAACTACCAACCTTATGCCAACTGTATGACAGCTCCATTTTGTAAACATTCAAAGAGGAGATGTGCCAAAGCATCAGACTGACTGAGCAGACAACCCTGCACAGTGATGAAGCCTGAGAGAAGCTTCCTCTGACACTGAAAACCGCTATGCTCACAACTGAGCAGAGATTTTCTCAGCGGAGTCCCCAGCTCGTTGTACCCCAACCTCCATTTCCCCTCCACCTGTAGCTTTGTGTGCCAGGAGCTGGGAGCCTGTGGGAAGTGTCAGTCTCTGCAGACACCCTGCCAAAGCCAATGAGCACAATTCCAGCCTCTCCTGCAGTTACTGCCAGCCGGTTGCTGGTAACCCAGTCTGAGCTGCTGTTATTTCAATTCCCCCACACCAAACACGTTTTTCAAAGCAGGAGCAGCCAGGTGTATTCAGCTGAGTACACAAAACACATCTCGAATTATCCAGTTACTCGGATTCCTGATGTCATTCACTGGGCTGGAGGAATACAGCTAAAAAAAACTCAAGATGCAATTTGAAATTCCAGCCCTGTAACCACGAGGAGAACTGGCACAATATTCCCACCCAGGTTCCAGTGCTTCCACAGGAAACAGAAGCCACGGGAAGGTGCATTTCAGCAAGAGCTTGGCACAGTGTCTTCTCTCACTGCTTCCCCATACACCCAGGTTTGTGATACAAGTGAGAGTAACAGTTGACTCCTTACATTTTCTGAATACTCCCACATACTGAAGTGGCAAAAAATGTTATGGAGATGCTAAAGAATCATAAGTGAACACACAGTGCTTACAGGGCGTTACACACTGATGCAGCACAGCAGATTGCTAAATACTTCTGGATGCAGCTTTGCCATGTCATCCTTGACCAGAAGTGATCAATTAATTGGGAAAAAAACCCAGAAACCAACTTAAAGCTAAGGGCCTGCAGCAAGTACACACAGAACTTGTTTTTTAGAGCTAAATAAACATTTTAATGATGAAAACAATTCAAGTGTTGAAGTCACAGTCTTCAGCAAACACTTTATACTGGTCCTAAATGGTTTTTCTTGTAGCAGGGTCTCAGCAGGAGAAAGGTGCTGGGCAGTGGCAAGCTATCACACAGGGACCATGGAAATGCAGCTTTTAAGTTTGCTACTTGAGAAAAAATACTAAGTTTTGCTGTTTTAACAGGCATACCAATATAATTGACAACCAAAGAGAAAGTTCAAAAGGTCATTTTTATGAACTAATCTGTCTCTAACCAAATGCTGAGGCCTCCAAAGCAGCACAAGGTGTAAACCTGCCTATGCACAGGTTACCTGCAGATCTCCATCTAGCTCTGTTAACATTTCATTAAGCCTGAATACAAACCTACAATAATCTAAAGTGTAAAATGTGTGCATACTTTGATGCAAACATCAAGTACTCAGCAATATTTTTTGAACTGATAAGATTTACACAAGGAAGAGCATTGAAGTTTTGTGCTATGAACCAGTATTTGGACACTTTCCAGCTCACCAGCCTGTCACATTGGATAACTTCCCTCTCCCTGTAGGCATTCAAGCAGTTCTTCAAGAGAAATTTCTCAGTTTTAAGTACACTCATCTTTGCAAACTAACACTGAAAAAAATTCCAACTTGTGTCTATATATAAATATGTGACTGAAATGCTTCCCTCTTAAGTGAATAAAGAGATGTATCTCACCTCCTGACACTAAACCTTCCATGAATAATTTCCAGCGTATGCTCCAGAAGAAATACTGAGATAAAAATGTTTTCTAATCCATGAAGAGCAAATGGAATGCATCATCTCTTCAAAGGAAAAGAACTTTTATTTTTATTCATGTAGAATAAAGGAATTTCAAGTACCATAATTGTGAAAGTTATTTCAGAAATAAGATCGTCATGGCTTTATCTCTTCGTGCATCTTCAGCACTTCATGTGGAATGGCATTGCATCATCTCAATCAAATTATAGGCAAACCACACTCAATTTTCATCCCTAAAACTTGCTTAGCTAAGTCCATTTTCTGCTGCAGTAAATATCACTGCATCTTCTCTACCCAGTCTCACCAACCTGAAGTAATTTTCAAATCTTGCTGTAAAATTAACCAGAGGCAGAATCCTATAATCTCTTCCATCACTGAAATACTCCCTTTCTGAGGACAGAAGCTTCCATCCTACCCTGTATTCCTTATCTGTGTTAGATCCTCTTCTCCAGTCACCTTGATCCCACCTGAAGGTGGCTTTCAAAACCACCAGCAGGATTTGTAAAAGAGTTCTTGCCTTCTTCAGGCCTTTTTTTCTCAGGTGCTCAAGGAATGTTCCTTCAGCATTACCAAACCACTGCTGTAGGGGAAAATAAAGCGCATACAGGAACATCCAGAGAGCTCCTCTGTGGCCGTGCACACCCACAGAAACAGATACTCTGTGTACTGCCCAATTAGAGTAAGAAATATAAGAATATTACACAAGACAAGCTGTGCACTAGAGAAAACTCCAGGTACAAAACTATGCTCCACAAATTATTCCATCTCTTATAATAAACACATTTACTTTCATAAATAGCTTTGTGCTTGATTCTGTGGGACCCAAAGCAATAAGACTCCTTGTTGTGATCAACAACAGGCCCCTGTACACAGAGGCCATTTAAAAATCTCTCTCAGCAGTTTCATCTTTCTTGTTCCCTGCCAGCTTTTCCTGTGTATCACAATAAGTTGCAAATTTGCACTTCTGGGGGACTGTTTCTACTTTATAGGCTCTGCATCTGTCACCCATTTTCATCTGAAAATATTCCCTTCAGAGGCTTCCTTGCATGCGGTTCCTCTGCAACTCTGAGCACATTTCCATCCATTTCCCTCCACAAGAAAGAAGGACAGGAAAAAGAGGCAATTTTCAGCATCATCCAATTCCAATGGCTTCAAATCCATCTCTGGCTCTCCGTGCTAGCTGGTGATGTATGTTTCACTGCAGTCTCCAGGGATTTCAGAAGCATATCTAAACTTATCCTCAACATCTCTCATTATTTTGAGGAAAAAATCCCAATATGACTTTTATGCAAAGAAGAGCTGTGACTAAATTAAGCAGCTTGGCCAACAGCTACTGCTCAAGTTTCTGATGAAGACAGAAAATGAAGTGGAAGAAAAGCAACATCCAAACCAACATACTTAAAGCTCTAATTCAAACTTGTTAATTAAAAACAGTGCATTTCAGATATTAATTTTTCATTTTGAAAAGCAGGGGTGAACCTGCCTAGAAGGAGAGCTCTGCAGTGACCAGGCTGTTTGCAGCCCCTGACAAGAACATCTCACAACAGCCCCCACATGCAGCCTCTGATCCCAGCAATAGCTTCAATCCCTGGAAAGATCTGCAACATGAAGGGAAAGTGAGAGTCACACAAATTTCTTAGAAAATGATGATCTCCCACCTAGGAAACAGCTTATTATCAAACACAAACCATAATTAAATACAGCAAGCTGCCTCTCTAAACTGAAAATGTCCATCAAATGTGCATCATAGGAAATCTGTGTTATACAGGGCAAACCACAAATCAGACATGACAGAGAACTGCTGAGTCTGAATACATTATCTTACAGTTATTACAGCTGTCACCTATCACAGAATCAGAACATTTGTATTGGAAGGGACCTTAAAGATCACCTTGTTCCAACCCTCTGCCATAGAGTGAATTGTGAAATTTAAAGTGTGGATGCTCAAAAGTAGAAGGCAAATTACACTAATCATCTTCCTGTTGAAAGCCCCCACAAAATACTTTTACCTAACTCCTTTATTTATTAGAGGGGGTCTGCCCAAACCATTTTTCCCAAGAAATATTGGCTTTAAAACATGCATAAAAGAAAAACAAAATACCACAAATTCATGTCACACTTCTACTATAAAGAAAAACACTTATTTTTTGAGCAAGCTAGTCAAATGGAAAATTAAGGTATCCAACTGCAGCTGAAAGAGTTTGAAAACCATGTCAAATATGTAACTTTTGCCACAAAGTGCAGAACTGCAGAACCACCCCCCTGAACCATCACACATTTACTCTGTTCCAAAATCCCAGCTGCCCACTGCTCCATGGTTTTTCACCCCATGCAATTCCCTGTCATCTCCATTTATCCTTACCAGTAGCACTTCTTTACCCACAGCTTCAGCCATTAAACTAAAATATGAACCAAAAAAATACATTTGACTCTCTTGAAGAAATTGGGAAGGCAGAGGCAGGAAAGATGGAAAAATACCTCTTTTTGTCAAATTTCCTCTGCCTGACAGTTGAACTAAGCTGTGTGCGCATTTCTAAGGTCTCAAACCCACAATCCCCAGGTTGGACCAGTTCTGTTGCTGTCTGAGGGGGCAGGATTTGCACCCAAGTGTTTTCTCAGGGGTTCACTTGTTACAGCCTGGAATACAAATGACACTGGAGCAAGGATAAGTTTACACTGAAGAATAACTACCACCATCAAGAATTGTGTGTGCAAAGCACATAGAGACCTTAAATGCCAAGATTTTCTTCAACAGTATCAGCCAAGCCTAAAAGTAAAAAATTCGACAACATTGGTGAGATTCACACACCCAAAACATTGAAAAGAGAAGCACGGAATGTGCACCATTGAAAAATAACAAAACTATCCAGCACCTCACAGGGTGCTTATCCAGCAGGGAGTGGAGAGACTGGAACAAACCCATGGGGCTCATGGAGCCAAGCAGCCAAGGCACGAGGCATGGCCTTGGGGCTCTGGGCAGGGAAGGGATGAGGAGGAAGAGGCTGGAGAGCTGAATGTGAGGTCATGGAGCCATGGAACACTAAACCCCAGTAAATTTCTTCTACTAAAACTGTTATTATCACTGCAAGACATAAATTTAAAACTGATTTAATCTTCTTTTTTATAAGTGAAATAAGTTAAATGGATATAATGAAAGCATTTCTACAAAATGAATCCTTAGGATTTTTCCTACTTTAGTCAATGTGAAAAAATGAGAAAAACAAGACCTTTAAATTGCTGTGTCAGGAACAAATGAAGAATTAGATGCTGGCAAGGGAAAATGTTATTTAAAATTTGTAACTGGCAATGTTGCACTGATTTGTTAACTCAAGCACAGACACCTATAACTCATTGGAATTCACTAGTCTGGATTTTCAATCCAAATATTTGAACGTTCCTGGATAGATATTTTTTCTTTCAGCTTAATTTAATACAAGCAACAGCACCAAAGTGTTCATTACAATTCATAGTTAACCCAGAGTATTGGATGCCAAGGTAGCTAAAAATCAACAGAATGAAAATAGCAATTTTCTAATTAAGAATGCAGGAATGTAGCTCAAATGCCTCTACAGCCAAAGGAGAGACCTCTCAAAAAAACCCTAAGGGCTTTTTGCTTTTATTTAAAACACAAAAGATTAGCTTTCTAAAGCTTCTTTTGGAATTTAATTGGGCAAGTATAACTTTTAAAGTAGTCCATCTGCCTGGAGCACAGCAGCTGTGATGGGGAGAATGCTACTGCAATATTTGGATAAATTCTCAAACAAAACTGTAAAGAGTCTCTGGTAATTAGTGGATGATATCAGAACTCAGAACTTGGCACAGGAATGCTGTTTGCAGAAACTGTTGGACTTGTTTATTGTGATACTTGCTTCCATTGCACAAGCAGTGCAGAGATTTCCATGACTTCATGCATATCACAAAAGTAAAATTTGGTATTAATGCACATATTTATTTCCTCAATATCTTATGCGACATTTCTCTCTGCAGTGAAATAATCCAACACTCATTTTCTTCTAAAACTTTATAATAGAGTAATATCACATTATTACTTTGCTTAAATTATATTACAGTGCCTAAATGTTACATGATGCTACATAACAGTTTGCTGTATTCTGTGACAAGATCTTTCCCACTGCACCCATCTCATCAGTTCTTGTAAATTAAATATGCTAAAATCTATGCAATGCTTAAATAAAAGGTTCTGAACTAATGGAGGTAGTAAGGCTAATGAAATTACCAGTGAATTAACAGGGAACAGGATTAATAGTAAATTACCACTATGCTGGGAATTTAGCTGCATTATGTACTCAAATCTGAACACTCTAAAATCAACAGGCCTAAAAAGAAAAAGAAAAAGAAATCTGAATTTTGTTCAAACCTCAACTTGCCTCAAAATTAAGAACTCACATTTGCATTTTTCAGTTTTGGCTGTTTCATCCATAACAGGTTTTAATGGCCATTTTCAAATCTAACTGCTTAAGTTTTAAGATCTGCATTTGGGACCAGACTCAGGCCAGTGATGTTTTGTATCTGTTGTATATAAATGTACATCCATTTCTTGAGTATTGTATTTCACACAAAAAAGACTTTAGGCACCACAAAATTCTAAAACATTTTTCAGTTTCTATACAATTATCTAATTGCCAAAGTCACAGAACCAGTGATGATGGAAAGTTGCTAAGAGACAGCAGAAGGAAATGACACCGTTTGCCAGTTTGTTCAGCTACAACTGTTGTCTTTTTTTTCAGGAAACACTTTCTGCTATTCTGCTTTCCCTGGTTGTCCAGCCTGGAATCTCTCCTGTTTACAGAACTGAGCCAGGCCCTTGGATATGATCTGCCTTGTGTTTGCAAGGACTGCAGTAACAACTACACACCAATAACATCCCTCACTGAACTCCACTGGATGCTGGGTTTTGCCCTGGTCAGAAGTGGCTACAATTTCCTTACCTATTTGGGAAGGTTCATTTCAGTTGGACATTAAAAAGATGGCTGAGGAAGAAAAGCTATCTCTAAAGCAAACAATTCAGTTTGGTATTAATGGATATATTCCATCAGTAAAACTATGCATCAGAAATGAAAATGCCCCTGACAGTTATTATGCTTGTTGTTTAGACAACATGCAAATAAAACACATGTGACTGGTCTGTCAGAAAAACAGGAGCTGGATCCCTAATGGAGAGCTGCTGTCAAATAAGAGCTACCAGGAAAGCCATAGACTCAACCTTATCTCTAAATTAGTTAACTGTAACAGCCTGTTGCAATTTTTTAATACAAAGACCATGTTAGCTTCAGGCAAAAGGATTTCTGCATTCCCGAGCTACGAGAAAATTTCCTTAAATTTTATATATAATTTATCTTAGATTTTGGTCTAATCAGCAATTAAATTTAAAAGAGGATCCCTAAAGAGAAGATGCCAGTTGAAAATATACATAATAACAAGGAGAAGAATGATAAACTCCAGAAGTAAGCTGTTAATTTGTATCTTAGGAACAATATTAATATACAGGTCAAATGACAAATGAAATGGGTCGCAAAGAAACACGTTACTTACAGACTTTAAATTGTGATTCAATGGCCCAGCAAAACATGAAAATGCGACCAGTGCTACTGAAAAGGAACAGTCTGGACTCGGCAGATTTTATGAGACACCCCCAGCACCGCAGGACCAAATCCCAGCAGGTTCGGTTCAAGGATGATGGTGTCAGCACCAAGGCAGAGCTGGAAGTTAATCCTGCCCGAGACACAGCATTCACAACTGGAAAAACAGAAGTATTTAGGGATCACAATTTTTTGCTAACTCAGTCTCCAAATTTTCCAAGGGCTCAGAAGGGGCTTCGGAATATTGCCATACAAACTTCTCCCAGCCTCAGGAAACACTTCCCGGTTTTTAAAAGGAAAAAGCTGACCGTAAGCAAATCACTGACAGAAATGCCAGTGGAGCCCTCAAACTCTATCCAGGTAAATGGCAATCTTTGTGAACAAGACATTCTGCCTTCAGAGCTCTGTTACTTGAGGATAAGTAATCACTTGGAGGATGGATGCAGGAATAGTGAGGTGGGCTTGGGTCAAAGATCATCAAAAGCACAAAGCAATGGACCGATGTACTCGGATGATTTCTCAGTGTCAGACAAGACAACTGCGTCTACACAGGTGCCTGAATACATTCATGTGAGTTTTCCACAAGACAGAAATGTTTCCCTGGATGCACCAGACACAACCATGGTTTCAAGTAATTCACTGCATTCTACTGTCATCAACAGCAATGAAAGTCATGAAAACAGCACATTGTCATCTGATTCTGAAAAAGCAGAGCCTTGCCTAAGCAATTCTACAAATTGCAGTGAATGTAACCCCAACTCTGCTCCTCGTGAAGTGGAGAAAAGTGATTCTGAGCCACCAGAAGCCAGCAAAGATGCCAGCAGTAAGGAAACCACTCCATTGTCACCTCCATCAAATCACAGCTCCTCTCCTTGTTTCCTCAGAGACTGTCACCAGGCAGGAGAGCACAAGCCTGATTCCAGCTGCGTGACCTTACCGAGTGATGATCACCCAACGGTGCCACTGACCAGCAGTAACACATCAAAACCATGGCTGTCACCTAATACTGAAATGGAGAAAAATTCCACCCAGTCAGATGTTTCCCAGTGTAACAGCTGTTTAGAAGGATTTCACATAAAGTCTTATCCGCCAAGGAATGAAATAAACCCGCAAAGCAACAAAGAGATTAATGAAATAAATCAAATTCACTTGGCACATGGTGAACTCTGTGCCCTACAAGGCAGGCTGCATTCTGTAGAGGAATCCTTGCAGTCGAACCAAGAGAAGATAAAAGTCCTTTTGAATGTAATCCAAGACCTGGAAAAATCCAGAGCCCTCAGTGAAGGGTATGTTTCATTTTTAATATTAGTAATTCATCAGAAGTGTAAAGTAGATGTTAGCATTCTTTTAACCTTTGCTACCGAAAAACACAGCTCTTCTACTATTTAAAGATGAGTTTGCAAAAATGTATCTTACACCCTTTTTGTGGTGTTTGGGCCTCAGAAGAGAAGGCTTCACAGTTCGGCTTAAGCTGATCCTACCTTTACTAAATCCAGTGCAAGACCCAGCTTAATAACTCCCTTTTTAATTTAGATTTAGGGTATTCAAAGCACAGCAAGGTCAGACAAACACGGAGTGCCAGATCTGCAGACTGGGAACTAAAGACAGAGCGTGTGAAGGCTGTCAGCAAGAACTCACTTCAGACCCTCAGATTTCAGAGTGGCTCCTTTCTGCACCCCCGTAACAAACCCATATTTCTTGGCAGTATGGTGACACAGGGACCTTGTAGCCAAGGCTGCAAGCAGTATTCATGCATTTTAAAAAAATAAAATAATAGTAATACCAGAAATGCCTAAATTTCTGGTAACAAATATCTAAAGATTGGACAAAGTTAAAATAGAATTTTAAATATTTTAATGCTCAAAACAGCATTCAGAATATCCTAATAGAGCTTTCCAAACTATTGACAGCATCTCCTATGGTAATTGTATCTAGGATACACTTTAAAGTTCTGCTTCGTTGTAAAGTAGTGTATCATTCAAACAATTTATCTTTGAAAAAGTCAGAAATAAATCAAAAGAATAAAGGTTCCCTTTTACTTTATTTTTTAAAGATAAAACAACATGAAGACTATGTTACCACAAATTTTCCTTAATCCTTAGCACAGGCATCTTATGCATATAGATAAATCACTTATGAATGCAAGACTGCACCGTGTGTATCAATTGTAGTTACTGATTACAATCAATGAATGAAACAGACAGTGTTCCACATTTCCACAAACTGTGCAAACATCACAAGAAGGCTGCACTCAGGGTTTTGTGTAGGTGCAGTTGCAGAAATAGCCCAGAGCACGACGCTGCCATGCTCCCCACCACCCAGCATCAGGGCTTTGCACTTGTTCCCATGGGGGCAGAACTCTCAGGATAGAACTAACTGAGGCCACAACTCCATATACCCCAATTTTCTTACAGCTTCTGAAGGAAAAAAAAGGGAAAATATCTATTTTAAAGATTTTTTTTCTTTTTCCAAATATTTTAACTGGGAATTGAAGTTCACTTCTTGTATTTCTGTTGAATAACTTTCCAACTCACAATTCAAGTAAGAATTTACACTCATTAAAAATTTAAAATAATATAAATCAAGTTGGCGTGTGATTTTACTCCACACATAGTACCTTTTTTCATTCTGGGAACATTAACCAGTAATGTCCATCTGGCTGTTAGCATGAAAATACTTTTGTTAGCTTCCACTGAGCCCACATAAATTCTTGTTCTATATAGCATTTTCCCCATACCATTCAGCTCCAGCTACCCTCCCTCAGAGGGTGGTTCCATATGGTTTTCTAGCACCAAATTTGCAATAGCCTAAACACAAGAGACAAAATCCACATAGACAGACTAACAGCAAAAATGCAAAAAACATTTACAGTACTCCAAACCCCAAAAATTCAGGTAAGAAGCAAGATTCAAGGCAGGGATCCGAGTATGTCTCCAGTTTAAGCAGTCATCTCACTTTTTTAATCTTCGTCCAACTACCACCCAACTGTGGTTCTTCAGGAAGTGACAGAAAAGAACTCCCACTCCTTCTCCCCTGCATGCAGTTCTCTATGGGAGCCTGCACAAGTTTCAATTATGTTTGCAAATCTTCCCATAGCAAAGACTAATTTGCAGTGAAGCACAGTCAGATTATCCAGCAATATTTATAATCCATTTCTGTTCAGTTACCACATGGCTGAAGAGAAAAAATTTGTCAAATATCTTGAAGTGTCATTCTGAGATTCAATGAGAAGCTTCACTCTGCCTTGGCAGATTCATCCCACTGAATGTTCCAAGCACTTGTAGAGATAGCACAACAATGAACATGAACTCCCCTTTTTCCCAAAACAATCAGAAAATTATTTTGGTACCAACTGATTTTCCCTCATTCAAATAAAACTCGTTAAATGTAAGTGTTACACTTTCTTCAGACATAATGAGCTATCAATCTCAACCTGTTTCTAATGCAGATCTCTCCATCATAAAAACATTTGAGCTCTAGTTGGTGTTAAGCATGAAAAGTCACTTTTCTTGTTTTCTCAACACTCCAAATTTGAGTCTTATCTGCAGTAAAAATCTGACTTGATTATACTCAAATAAGGAAACATGAAAAGGGAAGACTGGAAAGCATAAGGACAGAGATCAGATTGATTCAGCGAATGCATGGATTTTCAAATACTTGAAAGTGTGTTTGCTAGGAGCAGCCTCATGTTGAAGTGTTTTCATAACAAGTATTCATGCAAGAAGCAACAACCAGAACCCTTAGCAGCCTGAGGTGGGAACGGTGCAAGACAAGGCTCATAGGGTTTAGGGTTTTCTAAAGAAACCTTCCAACTTCAAATTTGATACTAGAATTTTCAGTAGGGCTTACAGAAAAAGTGAACAGAATGGCTTTTGTCCATAAAAGATTCAGAGCTCTGTTACTGTATCTGTAACTCCACATCTCATGAACTGCTGTCTGTTCCAGGCGTAACTTCTACCACACTGGGCAGGACCTCAACAACTGCAGCACCTGTCAGAACACGGCGTGCATCATTTACAGGTACCTCGCTCCCTCCCACAGCTCTGTCCTGGCTGGACACCCCTCCAGCTGCACAAAATAGTGCTTTCATAGCTCACACCTATGAAATGTCCCAACTGTGACTAACCCAGCTTCTAAGAAAAGACCAAGTGGTTTGTGTGAGGTGCTTTGTTTGCCCCCAAGCAGAAAAGAACTCGCAGTGGTGTTAGCTGAAAGGAAAGGGGGACCAGACTTGGGAGAATGCAAACAGAAACTTCCCACAAAGGTTTATGGTGTTATTACTGGCTTGCTTTGAAAATCTGTGATGCCATTTCTGATGATGAAACTCCTCTGTGTGATATGTTTTTAAAGCTAGGGTTTCGGTAATAATTTTAGATCTTACAAAAGATAAACTCTCAATTCACTGAATGCCAGTGAGCTGCTACAATTCATGTTAATATACAAAATGAAATCAAAATTCCCACACTTTTCACCTCAGTTGTTATTGATTTCAGAGAGTGCAATTTGAGTGTGAGATATTTAACATTTAAAGTGCAGTTTATGCTAAGCTCTTATGGCCAGAAAGGTTTGCAGGGCCGTGTTCTGGAAGCTGTACATGTTCAAAGGCTGAGTACACACAAACACACTGTAGGAGCCTTCAGCTGTCCAGACATCACCCCAAAAGGCTGCAGGTATTGTCTTGTTTTACTGCATATACAGCTTGTCCATTCAGAGTGAGATTTTATAAAGACATTACCTAATCTCTGCAAGCTCAGTTATGAGGCAGAAAATCCACACCTTGGGTTTCTTGATTACATTTACAAAAATAAAGGGTAAGAGAATTTCTCTTTTAGGTTGAAAATTTTTCTTTCATTTCAAAGAAAATAGCAGAGTTCAAGAGTTTGTAATCACTATAACTGTTATTTTTAAAATGGAAATATTTAACAGAAATACTCACATGGAAGTGTTCTTCATACTGCATGTTCTGCATGAACCAAATTAAGTAAAGAGCTCAATAAACTAGACACAGCACTGGAACCTATTGTTCAACATACAACTCAGTCCCTTACTGATGTCCTAAACCTCTGGTAATGAAATTTCCAAGTAATTAACATGTCACCAATTAACTAAACACCACAACTCCTGCGAGACAAAGCTGTAGGTCTTCTTCACAGCCCACTGGATACTCTGGGAAGTTACGTGACATATCCAAGAGCACAGACTGAATCCATTAAAAAGAAAAAGAAGATCCAGGACAAAAGAATTTTCCTTTACTTGGTCATTGTCTCTGAACAAACGATCTCAGAGTGGTTTACAGGACTGGACATGAACAGGTCACTCCCTAGAATTTGTACACAGACTGCCCTTGACCAGAGGGTGCTTTCTCTCTTCTGAAAAATGCTCTGTGTTTTTAAGTTCCCATTGTTTGGATGCAGGATAGATCCTGAACAACAGGCACCATCATTCAAAGGAAATAACAAAGGAAGTAGCAAAACATTAAGGGGCCTTTTTGATTTCCCAGGTAGTTTGCAACGATAATGGTGCCTGGAGGCTCACAGCACCATGATTGATAGAACATGTACAGAGCACAGCTGCTCTAAAAAGTTTCTACTTTTAAGAGGCAAATAGGACACAGTAAGGAAACAAGAGTTTTTCATTTACAGAGGTGTTCCACAGGATGTGGTTATGAAAAAAGCTGAGTGATTAATATTTGAACTTTATTACAAAACATTCTGAAAGAAGCAATTGTTGTCAGCGTTTGCTCTAGACAAACACATGCAATTCCTGTGTTTTATGTGGCCTAAAATGTCCATGCAAATATTTTTCCCCTAAGACAGCATCCCTGTTGCAATTATAACATCAAGGGTTTTATCTTGCTCTTAAAGAACCTCACTCCTCCCTGATGCAAACCCTGGAGTGCTGGGTTGCTGTCACTGAACCATCTTTATCACACACAGTCCCTGAGTCAAACAATGCACTAATCCCTCAGAAATCCCCGTGTGGATTACGCTGATCACTAAAGTAATAAAGAGCTTTTCAGCCTAACAGTGACTGTAAATTTGGATTTATTAACTACCCAGCAGGGATTCCAGCCTTGGGATTTTCCATCTAGATGGTGTAATAGAAATGTTTGTATTATAATAAACAAATGCAAGTAACAACCAAAACCAGTTATCATGGGCAGTATCAAATGAAGACTGAATTGACCTCCTGCCTCTGGAGATGATATCTCCAACATTAAATTAAAAACTGTGAAGAAGGGCAGAAAAAAGGAACATGAGCAGATGCTACCCTTATGTATTCTATAAACCCAAAATTTTTTCTCCAGTACTTGTGGTCTGTGAATATTGAAAGGTATTAACTTGTAGTTTTTGTAATAAGCTAATGAAATGCAAGAGGCCCTGATTTCATAACACTTCCTTCTGCTTTTTTGTAATATTTATTATGCACTGCTTCTTGTTCAAGAGATTCTTTTACTCTTTCATAAATGAAAATAATCCCCCCACTTTCTTTTTACCAGTTGAGTTATATTATTTAATGAAAAACCCTAAAACACGTGAATTAAGGGAAACAATCTCCAAGTTAATTCTAACATACTATTTAATGATGTTTATGGATTCTATATAAAAATACTCACAATTAAAAGTGTTTAAAGATTTGCAGATTACTTTACAGATTTCTTCTGCTTAGTGCCAAAATCAGATTCAGGGCCTTGAAGTGACATTCCAACCCCTTCAGCTGATGCTCTGTTCCTCCCATTATGACAAATACAGACTTTCGACCCTCCCACCTCCTAAAACCTTCACAGCAGACACAGCTGATACAAATCACTCTCCTGCCCAGAAAAGGTTGTTGAAATAAGGAAAATGCAGACCATGCTGCTTAATCCCTGTCCACACTGACTCTTTTGAACCTCACATTTATTCCTATGCGCTCATCTGCTGTTATCTAATTAACATCTTGGCTCTTGTTTGACATCAATGGTAATTAGGGGTCACAATGGAAGAAATGACTTCTACTTTCTGTTAACTAACACCACTTATCTCAAAGACTTAGATACTGGCCTAATTTCATATATTTTTATTTCTAGCCTCTGTCCTAGTGGGAGACATTCACATTTAACAAAGTTTAGAATGTGAGAGTTTTTAATTATAAGCATATAACTGTTAGATTATGGTATCAAAATCTGACCTTTGAATAAAATGCATTGAAAGGTCATCTTGGTACATTTTCATTTTGCCTCCCTTAATTTTTTTCCCATCACTTTGGGCACAATGTTGGAGTTCTTCATTCACATGAAGTAAAATTTTTGCTAAACAAATAAAATTAAGAGGTGAACTGATTTTCAAAGGAGCACCCCCTAAACCCCCTGTGTTTACCCCAGGCTGTATTGAACAACTCCAGGTTATTCTGATGAGGGAAGCAGCCTTTCCACATGCTCTTTGAAGGGAAAGTTTCTCACTTACTAGCACTGATCTCTCAATTTTTTTCCACAGTGTAGAATATGACTTCAGACAACAAGAAGGAAGATTTCATCAGATTTTGAAAACACTGGACAATGCAGAGCAAAACCCAACTTCATCTTCACCTCAGAAGCCACCACCTGATCCTCCAGCTCCCGAGAAAAAGGAGTTAAGGAGAAAAACAAAAAAGGTGAAAAGAAAATGCTTCTGGTGGATTTGACTTCCTCGTGCATCCTTTTACATTTCAAAAGACACTCAAACAGAAAGAGCTCGAGAGCACGCAGCTGAAAATGTGCTATTATGAAATCAGAAAGGTTAAGAATGTTTAATTAGAGTATCTGAAAAATGAAAATAATTGAATTTAGTTAAATTATCTCACTGAATAAAGGTGCATGAAGATACTATTTTCAAAAAAAAGAAATTGTTTCTTTCAAAAGGAAGTTCTCATTTTTTCCAAGGACACTTTCATATGCTTTGTAAAGACCTTTTTTTCAAGTTTCAAAAAGCAACAAGGTTTAAATCTCTACTTTAAAAACCAATGGTAGACACAGCTAAGCATGTCACACAGCCTCCATTTCCCATTTATAAGCAACTTGGACTAAAAGGAAAAAACTTCATCTATCTTTGTACAAATCACATCATCGAGAACAAATTCAGGGAAACCTAAATTGTTCACACGAATCTCTCCTCAAAGGAGACAATTATAATTATTTCATATTCCCACTGAGGTATTTTTGTTGCTGTCATCTACTACTGAACAACAAAAAAAGAATTTCAGGTTGTTTTACTCCATCCTTTTATTTGTTCATTATTTAAAAAGCTGCCATTTTGAAGTTTCAGCCATTTAATGGACTTCTCTGACAAGAACTGGGGAGTTGTGAAACAAGAGAATGTCACAGTAACTCTTGTCTTAAACCCCTACTCAAGCAAGGTCCAGTTCAGTGAATTTGAGTTGTGAGTATCTCCAAAGACAAGAATCCTCAGCTCCTTGAGGCAGGCTGGTCCAGGCTTTTGTCCTAACATCTAATCTGCATTTCCTGCATTCTGATTTGTGTCCATTCCCTCCTGCTCTGTCCACATTCACCTTCAAGAAGAGCTACATGGGTAATGAGACCTCTCTCCTAAGTCTTCACTTCTAAAAGACTGAACAAGTCCAATTTTCACTGCCTCTCATCTCCCATGCTGCAGCCACAGCCATCCTGGTGATGTCCCTCCAGTGAGCTGACGTCTCTCATATACCTGGAAGTCTAAAACTGGACATGGCCCCTCAGAAGTCATCACACAATTGCTGGATAAAGAGGAATAACTATTTTGGCTACTCATCACACTGAATCACTTGCCCAGTCTGTCCATTTAAGACCTGTATTGCTGTACCAAAACACCCCAAGATTTTTTTTTTTTTGCCTTAAGATATAAATTAACATATGATAAAAAATTGAACATAAAAATAATATTTAATGAACTGATCTGTATTACACAAAACAATTATATATGCTGAAAAGATTTTATCAGATGTCAATGCAGCTACTTCTTTCCTCCAGAAATACTCAAGTTACCATTAGCACAGGGTAATGTGCTAATTATTTATTATAATAACCCAATTTATGATTGGTGATACTATTATTTGACTCATGAAAACATGGTCACCTTTCATATGGGGGGCAGGGGAGAAAAGGTTTTCCAAAGCAAGTTTAGTGGAATGTACTGAAGACCTTTTCTTAGAAGTGGCTCTGGTTCAGGGTATTCCATAGATTAATCCTTGCATCTTATTTTTCTAAGTCATCCTGTATTAATTGTGCAATGTTAGTTTTAAATGTCTGTACACTTTTTGTACATTTCTGTGTTCCTTGAATTCTTAGGGTTAATTACATATTTGAAAATACATTAAAAACAATTTTGCACAGAATAATTTTGTCTGGAAGAACTAATTCTTTTATAAAACTAATTTTTTGGAAGAAAGGATGCAATATGTCATGGCTTAATTTATCAAAACTCTAAAGGAATGACACTTCAAAAAACATTTCCATATTAATTTCAGTTAGAACAGAAGTGACAGGCACAAAACTGTTGCTATTTTGGAGGCTCTTCAGAAGGAAATTAATTTTTACTAGGATGATTTAGATGCCTTTAGTGAGACAGAAAAGCTCTCCAGTAAGAGGTTAGTTATAAAAAATTAGAATTGTGGTTATAAAAAAAAAAGAATTAAGTGACTACATGAGAACACATCACTACGTTACACTCAAGTACATGCACTGCTTGTGCTGCTGTGCCAACAGCCTTTCTTTTTGGCATTAGTCTCTATAATTGATGCAGTGAAGGATTTATTACTGTATAAAGTATCCTTGTGTATTAAAAGAACATTTTAGGACCAATATCCCATGTGGTACAGTAGAACAATAAGCAATACCAAGAGCTGTAACTCTAGTCAAAACAGCAAGGTTTTTTTTTCTGTACTGAACCAATTTTTAATAATTTGTGATACAAAATCAATCTTTTTGCCTTTCTTTTTTTTTTTGATAAGCACAAAGTGCTCATTTTAAGCTATCTGATTTTGGGCTTGCCACCTAATGCATATGATGCCTTCAATCTATTTTCAAAGGATCCAGATCATTTAGTTTAAACAAACCACAGCACTGGTTCACCACATAGCACCAATCAATTCCTGGGGTCAGGAGAACTATGCAAGAACAGAAATACTCTTTTCAGTTTAAGAAAGTCCAACCAAAGGTAGTTACAAGCAAGGCTCTAAGTCTTTCTTATGACCTGAAGAAACATGAATACTCCTAAAAACTGAAGTACACAGATTTAAGTGTTTACAGGTTTCATATTTTAATGTCTGAGCTTGATGGAATTCAGAACCTTAACCAATTTTTCCTCTTTAATCTCCCAGTCACAATTAGCTTGTGTTTTCCAGATTCCAGAATCACTTGGTTTTGAGCTCTCACTCAGTCAGTCAAGTGTGGATCATCCACGTGTGGATGTGGAATTCTGTGTGTGACCCTTGCCCACACAGCATCAGGGAAGCACTGGAGCTTTCCAGCCTCAGCTCCCACTGCTGCTCTGCAGGAACTTCCACTCATCTCTCAGCATTCCCTCCCCTCCCAGTTAGCAAACTCCTCCCACCCAAGGCATCTGTTTTCCTTGGCAGAAAATCTGAAATTGCAGTGCTGTGAAAGCACTTTCCTCCAGGAAGGCTGTGGGGAATTTTTACCCCCTGTCATTCCTCAGTGCCTGACACACAAAAGGATTTCTACAGAAAACTTGAAAATGAACATTGGAACAAAAGGCTTTTGTCCTGCTAAAAGGTAATGGGGGGGAAGTGTCACTCATGGATGCACCAGGAACAGGAACAGTGTAATGTTTCTTGGTTTTTTTGTTTTGATTTAAAAATATGTATATCTTAGCAACAGAAAATAATTAAAATTTAAGAGCTTTGTAACACATATTTGGAGAATCCTGGCTATATGAAAATATAATATGAAGCACTGGGGTTTTTTTTATTGTTCAATATTTTAAAAATATTTTAGTAATTAATTATTAATTCCTACAGCAAATAAAAAATTACCAGATACACCCTAGACAATTTATGGTGTGAAGACTGGAAGAGCAGTAGAAATTGGTAGACTGTTGGAAGATAGAAGTACTGGCTACAAAAAGTTTCTCTGGTTTACAGAATTCCTGTCTAATCCCTAAAAACAGCTCCCAGAGCAGGAAAGAAATGTTAGAAATACAACCACATTTTTAAATAAAACTGAAAAATTACCCACAACACCCCCACAAGTTGTCAAAAAAACCCAACAAAAAACCCAAACAAACCTCAGCTATTTGACAGAGCTTGTTTATGGAAGTATGGTGGGTTTCTGAGAAATATAGATTTAAATGATATATGCTATATATAGAGCACTGCACAGAATGCAGTACATTCCAAAATTACTGTATTTGAAATTGTTGTTTGATGGAGTCAAACTGACTTTCTTTAAAAATTAAAAATGTTTGAATAAAATACTGATTTGTCTGATGTAACAGCAGTTCATGTCGGGCTTGTGAGGGTTTTGTGCACTGTTATAATCCTACCAGGACACTCACACACCGTCTTCCTAATGGAACTTAATCTCTAATGTATGTTTTGTATATTTTTAGGCCCTTTAAATGTGATGTTATTTTTTGCAATAAAGTGAGATATTTTTATTAGGTTTCAGGAGTCAATTAATAATAAACAATATTTAGATTACAAAGGAAGGGAACAGCTGTTCTTTGGGAAAAGAAAAACGAAGAAAATCTAACAGGCATTTCATGGAATCATTCTGCAGCATTTCCAGGTAGAGCAAGGATGTCAATTTGAATACCAAATAAAAAGCTGTAGCTTTTAGCTAGACCAAGAATATATTTCAATATATCAAATTCTCCAACCATGGCTGCTCTGCGAATTATGTGCCCATGGAGAAAGCTCATGGGTAGCTTTGCTTAACAGAGTTCACAGATTTCTTTTTGGCAAAGTTTAATTGTACAATATTATATATAAATACTGTCTAAAAACATCTCTGTGTAGCATAGCTACACTTATTTCATCATGTTAAACTGATATTGTGAGCAAAATCAAGTTTGAAGGTACTAAAGGAAACCCTTAAGTTGCATATGGTGGATTTATGATATTTCTATTTACCTAACCAAGCCAAGACTGAAAACAGGTATTGCTGTGTTCTACACAGTTCATAATTTTTACTTCTGTAATTCCTGTGCTTCTCTGCATGACAATGACCTTTAACTAAAAGTCTAAATTTCATGAAATATTCAAGGTAAAGGTTGCATAGCCAGTTTCAGACAACAAACTCAACCCTCTTCACGACAAGTTCAGAAGCACACCCACAGCTACAAACAGTAAGGATTTTGTGGGGTTTTAAGAGTGAAAACAACCAAGCAGCTGTTAAAACCTTCAGCTGCTAAAACACCACAATGAAGGCAAGAATGGCATTTAACTAAGTCTTCCCTGCAGTAGCTGCAGAGAGCCAAATTACCTTTCCACCACCACCTCCTTCTCCTGGGGAGATTATTTCTTTCTGAGCCTGACTCTTCTCAGTAATTACATGAACACAGCTCCCAGCAGGCATTTACTGGCTAAGCCCAAGGCAGAACCCTCTCTTTCCCTTTCTCTTTAACTGGCATTGCAGCAAGAAAAGATCCAGGCAACTGTAAACCCAAACCTCTGCCAGCAAGCCAGAGGATTGTGGAAAGAACAACTGACTATGAAAATTAACCTGCTTATCACTGTCAGAAAGCGAAAAAAAAAACCCTCAGGTAAATCAAATCCAGTTATCTTTCAGTGCAAGGCATTTAAACATGCAAGGAATTACAGGTCTTGCAAACTGTAACCATTGTTTTTATCAGTATAAATCAGTATTAGCATTACTGTCAAGAGCATTTTCAAGTTATAGAAAATTGCACAGCAGAAGTTGATAAAAATAATTGCAATATTCACAAACACAGGAACAGATTTAAGAATCTAAAGAGTAACCTCCTGTCCTTCTGGAAGTAATAGATTCAGCCCCATTTGAAATGTCACTTATAGCTGTACAACATCAGCTACACAGTCCAGCAGCAGCAATCCCACATGTCCCACCTCTACTTGCAGAGTTCACCACATTTCAGCAGCTCAAACTCACCTAAGCCTTCTCCAGGACATAATTCCTGATGATCTGCTTCATTTTGAAAAGATCAGGCATTCAGGCTTTCACAGAAAGTTTGACCCTCTCAAAAGTGTTAAAGCAAACCTGAAAATTGGTGAACTAAAGTAGCACACAGAGCATGGAAAAAGCTTCTTTTGCCAGTTCTTTCTGAATACAAAAGACTTTTGTTCATTAAAAACAATTTATTTGCATGTAAAAGGCTATTCTGTTGAGAGGTGTTGCCTCAGCTGTAGAAAACATAGCAATTTATTGGAATTTTTGCTTTGAAAAACCACTAAAATGCCCAATATACACATATGCATAGGTGATCATGAACACAATTAGAAGGAAGAGAACTACCTTTCAAAATTCCCACTGAATTCGTTCTTTTCAGGTTGAAACAGCGGAAGAAATTACAGTAGATGGGAGGGGGAAAAGAAAAGAAACAGATTTTCCAGGCCATTTCAATTTACTGTAACCAGCTTGTTTCCAACTGGTTTCCTAATGGATCTTTTACACAGGAATCCAACAGTTTAGTCTTACTTCTTCATGTGCTGTTTATGGTATCCAGAAATACTCCTTAACAGACTCCTTAGGTCATCCACAACACTCATGTCATGCTTTCCTCAGAAGCACAGAAAGCATTTTCAGACTCTATAACTGCAAGGGTCACTGCCTTCATCCCAAACCATTTCCTGCTGTGGCTCTGGATGTGCCTGAGGGTTACACATGAACAACAACAGCCTGGAGCTCACATAAACACCTCCAGTGATGGCTCCAACTTGCAGATGTAGCACCAGGGAGCTCAAAGCAACCACTGGCAAATATTTCCTCTGAGGAACTCAATTAGTCTCCTCAATTATTAGGAGAGTAATCATTAGGAGACACACATGCTCTGGCTGGCAATGATCTAAAACTGTTATTTTGGCTTTTTAGAGAAATAAACAGGGAAAACCAGGACATTTTAAAAGGCACACAATATACCTCTTGTGGCCAAGACCATAAAGTAAATGATGCTATGATTTTCATAATAAAATAAATCTCCAAAGACAAACCATTAAAAAACATCTTCCCATAAATGCAGTCTGAAGGGCAAACTCTGAATTCCTGATGAATTTCCTGCATTCTCACAAATAATCCAAATCCAGAGGAGCACTCAGGAGATTCTATTTAAATCTGAATAAACTGCAGAATCTATCCTCGAATATAACTCTTAAATCATGGAACCTCCACAAAAAAATCTCAGGTGAGTGTTCTGTGCCAGCACATGCCCAGATATTTTTTTTTAGTTTTACTCAGAAAATTTCACTTTAGATTAATAGAAAAACTCTTTTCAATGTTTTAAACCATGGCCTTTATGCAGGCTTGTAAAACTTCTTTTCTTTTTTGCAAATATCAATTAACTTTATATTTATCTTTTTTTTAAAAGAATGTTCAAATCTCACACCTACACTTCAAAAGACTGATTAGTGTCACAGCTGAATGAAAAAAAGAATAAAGCATGAGACTTATTATTTTAAATTTTAAAAAAATAATTCACAAGGACTCCACAAATACTATATTTGCATTTTTTCCAGGATAACTATAAAATGAGTTTCAAAGCATTGAAAATGCATTAAAATATTACTCACAATTAATGGATCTCGTCCCATTGTAATAACAGTTCTGTTCACTGTGTATAGTAACTGCACCATTATTTCTTGAATATGGTGATAAGTTGAAGCCTGCAAATGAAAAAAAAAGAGTTTTGATATTAAAATCATATCTCTTTTCAAAATAAGAGGCCAATTATTTCCATTTTGATAGTTCAAGTTGTACAATATAACAGCAGTATTGAAAGAGAAACACTAATTCTTTATGCTCACACTGCTCCTTAGTTCCAGAAATTTCAGTGGAATACCTGTGACCAATTTCAGTCCAATTTCATCCCACTCCACTCCATGACTGGTTTTTGTTTCAGTCACTTCCCATCTTTCACTCAGGGGACTCCTGTTCTCCTCCTGAGTAGTCTATAACTTTACCCTGGTACAGTTAATTCAGGCAAATTGTCTCACAGCTGCCCACATCTGTCAGTGCTCTCAGGGCAGCCTGGAGCTCAGGAACATTCTCAGTTGGCAGTCACAAATACAGAGCTCTCAAAAGAGAAAGTTGTCTTCATTTAGCCAAGCTGCTCTGGGAGGGCACAAACTGGAGGTGGTCAGCCCAAGTACTGCTCTTGTCGTCTGAAGAAGAACTTTTGATTATTTATTTTAAAACCCTGAGCAAGTGGGAACAACCTTATGTTCACCACTTTCACTGACCTTACTCTGATCACTAGACAACTTGGGAAACCAGCATGCAACAAGAAAGAAAAAGTTCAAACGAATTTCTGGTAGAAAAGCTTTAGCTTTTTTAAGTATTTAGCTTACGGCAAGACCCTCACAATGTCAGATGTAGTATGGAAAGGACACCACAACCACAGAACCACGGCAAGTTCTTAATAATGTTTTAGGTAGCTGAGCTCCAATACCACCCCAGGAGAAACTGCTTCAGGTTCTGTTTTATCTCTGAATGAGACAATGTTTTCTCCTTTTCCTATTCTGATTGCTCTGGATCAGGTCACACACCTCATAGCAGGAATCTTCCTCACATCTAGCAGTTTATTTACTATCACCATTTAGTTCTCTCATATTACTTGACTACCACACATAGAAGCTTCAGGGATCTCCTCACCTGTCACAGCATTTCAGAAGTCATTATATTCTATAAATAAACAAGGTATTCACAGAATAATTTGTTTATATTTGGTGTTTTCTGCTTTAAAATTTCACTTTCTCTGGTACAGACCTATGTTTATAACACAACTATGCTTGAGAGTGGCTGCACAGAAGATAGATTTGTTGGTGATGGCTTTATAATGTTTTTTACCACTATAATTAAAAAAAATAATAGCAGTAGCCAAAACTGATAACCTATGTAGTAGCACTTAGCACAGGAATGTAATTTGTTCATTAGTTTCCCTTTTTTAAAAATTCAAAAATAAGGGCTCATATAATGTGATTTAACTTCCACATTTCAGTATGTGCTATACCATAATTAGTAACAGTTCAGAACATTGCATAATGAGTTTTAACATTTAGCCCTGACACCATTATTAAAGATGAGCTCTATTCTTAATTCACAAGTAGCACATAACAAACCCCTCCTGGAAAGTCTATTACATATGCTCAAGCACATAAAGGTTTTTATCTGCTAGACCTTTGAATTTTCAGAGAAACATTAGCAAATGAAATAAAATTATTTCTTTATGAAACTGAGACTCCCTTTCTTCTTGGTAATCTAAGAAACAATTAGGCATTCAATACTGACATTGTTAAATTAACAAAAACTGTTTTCACACATTGTCAATACATGAGATTTCAACTTTTATCTTCAAGATCCTAGCTCCAGAAGATAGTCTAACAGCCCCCTGAAATGTGAGCTTTTTCAGATCATATTTCTCTTCAAAAGGATGACATGGGAAAATCCACCAGCATTTGGCTTTGGTCAACTGATTAAACATAAGATTTTTTTAGGAGCTGAATTAACTACTTGTATCATATATAAATGTTCACTTGGAAAATGTTAATTGTGTTATTCCATTTAATTAAATATGCTGATCAAAAAGGTATGTTTGTCTTCCCTGTTGAAAAGATTTTCCAGGTTATCAAGGCATTGAACAATCAATCAGAGTTCACACTCTGCAGGCAGGTCAGCAGGAGGGAGTGTTCTCACAGAACCCAAACAGCTTCTCATTCCTTGTTGGGTTGGATGGCACATATTGGTACACAGATTAGTTAAGAGAAAATCCAAACCAAACAAAATTTCACTCTCTTTCAAAAATATCTGCATAGGGTAAAACCAAGTAGTGTTTGATTTAGCTTTCAACTTCTATTTAAACAACTAGAGGATTGGGACAGAAAAAGCAATTCTGTTGTTTCAGAGTCAGCCCTGCACTTCACCTTCTGAAGGAGTGTTCATCTATGTGGACAAACAGGGGCTCAGTGAATGGCTGCTTGGGAGTTCCAACATTACTCAATCCATATTTGAGATACCCACCTGGAAACACTTCTGTCAATTCATTTCAGCTGCCCCTGCTCTGTCCCCTCCCAAAGTCTTGCCCAGTTCTACTCTCCTGCTGGCACAGGGCTCAGTGAGAAGCACAGGAGGCCTTGGCACTGTGCAAGCACCGTTCAGCAATCACTGAAATTTCATTGCTGCGTTTTCAACACTGCTCAGGTCACAGATCTAAAACGTGGCACTCTATGGGCAGCCACAGAGGAAATGAGCTCTGCACCAACCAGACCCTGTGTGCTCACCCTCTGGTGCACTCAGTTCTGCAGCTCCTATTCCTTCTTTGACATACATACAAATAAAGGCACATATAAAAGGATAACAATTTTTTTTTAAAACCATAGTTCATAATCCTGAATTGTTTTGGCTAAGAAGTCTCCGCAGAGGACTTTAAGGTAAAGGGCCCTGAAAGAACATGTGGTATTCCTGACTATACTCCTTTGAAATTCTCTTTTGCTAAAGCATTAAGATCTGCCATAAGTTAGACAAATGCTTCAAAAATTTCCTTACAATTTTAAAATACTTCCAGGCTTGTTTGGTAGTGTTTATTAAACAACTTGAAATGCAACTGCTGCAAGTTACTGACAATGCATAGAACAGGAAAATATTCTTCACCTCTCTTGCAATTGAAGTCTCAGCCAAGATTTCACTGTAGATTCCAAGAAAAAGCATCTACCATTACATTTAATTTTGTAGGCACCATTAATAAAAAGTTGTTCTGATTCAGTAAATATTAAAATATAGCACATATGTCAGATCAGAGACAAAGTCACCTCATGAAGGACTGTCAGATTGCATGAAAAAGTGTTGTAAGACAGAAAAGGGAAGTGGATTTAATTAAAACAGAAACAAAAAGTCACTGATTTCAACATAACCTTCATCAATGAGTTGTGGTTCTGAGATTTAACTGTATTTCACAGGTGCTTGAAGCAGTCTCAAGCTGTGATGATAATTTTAGACATGATTAAGTCAAAACAATGCCATCTATGTCCAAAAGTTGTTTGCTGGAGAGGAAATTTAAAATCAAACCTCAGCATCTCACTGAGATGCCCAACAGTGACTGTCTAGTCATAAAAATAAACACACAAACACTACACAAAACAGAGTTTTTAACAACACACAAGCTACCTGCAGAACTCAGCAGTGAGGCAGCAGCTGAAGAAAACAGCATTTGAACACAAGGATCTGATGATTCCCAGGTTCCCACTTGCTAAACAATGTGAGGCAAAACAGTAGAGCAGAGATGGTAATATCAAAATATCTTTTCCTTTGACAAAGAAAATGCATTCCTCAAAAATTCTGTAACAACTTCAAAGATCACCTCACAGGATAAATTTTCACCACATGAAACAGAACAACTACTGCTGTTTTTTCTTCTCTGTCCTTTGTGTGTGTCCTATTTCTGGTGACTTGCACAGAAAAAATGCAATGCAAAAATATCGAAGTTATGTTTCCAAAAAGTTTTGAAACCAGGTTTCTCTACTGAGATGGAAAAAACCAGAAGAAATAGGACTAGGCATTGGTGTTACTGGTATGTAAAATGATTCTGCTACTAAAGGCTGAAGCTTTCTCCTCCAGCAGGTCAAACGATGAATTTTCTTAGAAAGAGGCTAAGGGATACAGGGAATGAATTGTTGAATAGAAAACTGCATTCATTTTAGGGTTCAAGTGTAATCCCAGCTGAAATAATTTGGTTAATTACCAAACCAATTGTCTGTATCTAGATCCCAAGGAATAAAGGCATTCTGTAGGACACTGCCTAAACAATAACCTGGCTAAACGTGAACCCTTTCCATTTGCCTACAGGTTACAAAGTATTTACTGCTGCAAGAAAATACAGCCTTGAAACAAGATTTCTCCCTTTAGCTGGAAAATAAATGTGTGTGTTACACTCCAGAGAAATCTGTACTGGTTTTAAAGAAAAATGACTGATCTCTGGATGCTGCTGTGTTCCCTTCCTTTGCTCCTCTTTCCTCCTTCAGATAAGTCATCTCAATTGCAGCTTTTTACTACCAAAGCAGGATCAGTGTCTGGTTAAAAAATGAGGTCATAACCCATGGATCCTCGGTCAAGGGAAGAAAAATCTACAAGTGATGGCCACACATTTGCTGTTGTGGTTACAAACCAAGTGTTACAGTTAATGACACATGCTCAATATATTCTAAAATCCATATTTTCTCTGACCAGCAGTTGTACTGCTGAGGCAGGCCAGGGTATGGACTTTTTGCAACAGAAGCATCTGATTCTTTTGTTGATATCCCAACTACTCTACAATATTTCTTACACTCAGGAATATGGTGCCTCCAAAGGGCTCAGCATATTCTGATACCACTGCTGGATTTAAACCTACCCCAAGGGGCTTTACTCCTTGTATGAGAAATGCATCAGTATTCACTGCAAGCACAATCTGTAGATAACTTTGGCCCAAACATCTCACAGAGAACCTCCAGTTTACCTTCCTTGAAAGAAACTATTGAAGAAATGCCACTTCTGTCAAACAAATGTTAATATATTTTTTTAATGCACATTTCAAATTCTCAGCAATTTCTTAGCTGTTCTGCATAATTTTCTCACTCACACAAAGATGAGCAACAAACCAATATTTTCAGTAGGCCTTAATGAGTCTTCAACATGTCAGCAACTGCTGCTATGGACACTAACTGTCAAATTCAAAAATAAACTTCATTTATGTGGTACACAGAGAGGGACAGTATTACTCCATCTTGCTTTAGAATTGTGTTTTACCTTTTAAAGGGTACAGTAAGAAAACTGGTTACTTTGCATTATGGTCTTATGAGATGATAACTTCAATTTTTGCCCTATCATGCTTTCACCATTTCTCTTAAGAATTACATTTCAAATTCAAATGTTCCAATACCTCTTTGGCATCCCCTTGGATTGATCCCTCCTGAACTGCTTAAGTCTAAACCAATGAGGCGAATAGCTCATAATACACATGGAAAGATTGCCCTGTCCAAACGGAAAAGCCTCTGCAGTATCAAAGATTTTTATGGAATCAAGATATATGCTGTAATGATTTCATTTACTAGGAAATGATCCAAGGAGCCACAGTGAAAAACTCCTAAAATGACAACTTGCCTTAAACCAAAGTCTTCAAAGATTGAACACATGTATCAGAAAACTATAGCTGAGGAAAAATCAGCACACATTCACTGGAGAAATTACAACTATTCTAAGGTAATTAATGAGGAGGTTTTCTCAGAATAAATTCCTCAAATTATTGAGAAGCTTCATTGAATAACCTACTAAAAAGTGAGGGACTAAAAAGTCAATTCAATGGTCTCTCAAATGAGAAAAAAAAGAACCATCCAGATGAAAATGTCAGTGTTCCAAAATTTCAGAAGTCTGAGAAAGAAACTATAGTCTCTGAGTGAAAGATAGTAAAGACTAATCTGTTTCACCTGGACATGGCTGAAAACAGAAACCATACCTTACCACATTGTACAGCATTTGTTTCAGAAACTGCAGGGGTTTTTATGAGAGCAGGAAGATGAAATCTGAAAATGATTCTGAATAATTAAAACAATTATAGAAAAATCAAAAAGTTACGACTGAAGGGACCTTGAAAGGTCATGGAGTCCAACCCCTGCAATGAGCAGAGATCTTCAACTAGATCAGGTGACTCCTGTGTCAATATTCACCTTTAATACCTCAACTGCTCTATAGTTTATAAAAAATAGGAGAAAAGTTCAGTTGCCACTGACTTGTATTAAATATTTGAAAGAGATTAATCATCCTCAATAATTTACTACCTAATCAGCTTAAGCTCTCTACAGACTTGGGCTCTCTACATCATCATCAATACTTACAGGGTCTTGACAACTCAGAACCTCCAGGATACTATTAAGTAATTCAACACAGTACTTCCTCTCTTGGACCTGGAGCTGCTGAACCTCCTTCTGTTCCAGTAATTCCCTCAGCTCTTTTGTAATCACAGGAAGCAGAATGTCCCTGCATTCTGAAAGAAAGCAAATTATCTTAACAACAAATATAAATCAAACACTGTGCAAATACACCCTCCCCCAAACAGTGAAACACAATATGCTTTAACAGCCACAGTCCCTACGAGAAATTTTTGATTTTTCTAATCAGGCCTCAGGAATATTCCATACTTGTGTGGTATTTTCACAAGTCAACAGTATTTTCATATATCAAAACCAAAAGTTCCTGATAAAAATAAATGCTTCAGTAAAATTCTGAAGGCTGTTTAGCTTATATCAACCATCTGGGGACAAATTACTTACTTACATACAAAGCATCTGGAAATTAATTGTGTTTAAGTAATGACAGGATTTTAATGTAAGAAAATTACTGTACTTACTAAATTACTTCTGAAAATAAGACTCAAACAGAAGAAGAACAGAACTGTTCTATGGGCATCATTTTGAAACATATCTTCTAGAGGCACAATAAAAAATTGCAGACAAAGAAAAGACTCTTATGAAAGGCCTACCAAGCCTGTGATATTGAGAGCTGTGCATACATTCATTCTTATTTAAATTTAAGAAACCTGACACAAATATGAAGTTACCTTTCAATATCACACATATATTTTTTAAGAGAGATGTGCTTATAGGAAATGTCAGGAGTACAAGGCAGACAAATTCGAAATAACTTTAATGAGAGCAATATCTATCTAGGAATAAAAAATATATTTTCTTTTTTGAGGGTTATTTAGAGCACCTGGACACACAGTTAATTGTGAGACATGGCGGAAATGTATCCAATGTGATTTAAAACAAGCCAGGGGCTCAGAATCCTCCCAAAATAAAGGTGATAGTACAGAAAGACAGAAGGGCAAGAAAGAAGGAAAAAGAATGGAAAATAGATTATAACTGTCTGAATTTTGCAGATGAAGCAACAGAAGCAATCCATGCAGATTATTCTTATTTGAAGTAACAGCTCCAAGCTACATGGAGCCAAGAGCTTTTAATCACTTCTGAAGAGCAGCATAATTTCTTGCCTCAGAAAGCATCTCTACTCTCGGTAACTATTTCTATAGCACTTATTCCAAGCTACAAGACAAATCTAACCCAATAACTAAATTACAAGCTCACCAGTAAGACAGCAGTTAAAGAACACATATCCACACAAGACCTGTTTGAACAGCAGCATAGAAATGAATTTCACACAGCCTACAGTTCTTTCTGTGCCCAATTCTGCACAGACATGCTTCCTGCACTTCCTGCAGGCCACAGACACCCCTCTGAAGCAGAAACCAAAGGGCTGTGCTCACAAACCACACATGGAGCCCAGCAGCAGGGGATGCCAACGCTCCTAAAACCCTCCTGCGTGGGTTTGTGGTCATGGAGGCAGAGAACACCTGACCAGAAGTCAGTACTGGCAGCTGGCCACCCTCTGCAGACAGCAGATATAAGTTTTCTGAAATTGAGATGTAATTCAGTAAACAGCAAACACTTTCTTGATTTGCTGCACAAATGCAGTGCTATTAGCATAACCAAAAACTAAACCAAAGAAACATCATCAGCAACAAAAAAAGTTACATGCAATGCCTTAAAAAACTTGCTGAAATGTGATAGGACCTGTTTAATAAAGGGTTTACATATGCAGTCAAGAAATAAGTGCAAGTTATAAAAGAGATTATAAGTTCACTCACTGTGTTTGAAAAATGCTTGTAAACAAGCTTAAGTTCTTTTCAGTATTATCTGTGGACACTGTCCTTCAACAGTCTAAGGTTATTCAGGGAGGAAACAGTTCCTAGTATGATCAGTTCAGAATTCATTCATCAAGGTTCTGAGGACTCAAAAAACACTTAAGCTATGTTTTGGATATAGCATTTATATCTATTTTTAGATACCAATATTGCTATAATTGCTATTGCTAACCAAGTTCCATTTCATGGTGCTTACGAGAAGTGTAAGAGTCTTACTGAAAGATGGCACACAGTTAACCCATTTTAAAGTGGATCAGATGAAATAAAAAGTGGACTCACAACCCAAGGAAGCAGAGGTGGCTGGACATAAGGAAAAACCTCTTCCTCACACAGACAGCCAAGCAGTAGAACTAACAGGTTGCACAAACTCTATCCTGGAAAAACCTGGTCTGACCTCACAGCTGACCTCATGCTGAGCTGGAGGTTGGACTGGACACATTCCCAGATTCCTGCCAACTCAATTTCTTCCAACTATTCTTCAGCCATTCTATGATTCTTGATTGCCTAAACTGCTAATCAATGGTAGTGTGGCAGTAGCTTGGTGCACTGCAAATGACAGGTTTCTAATGGTCAGAAACTGAACACAACAGCCAGCTGTGGGTAACGAGTAAGTGCCACAACACAACAAGAAATTCACAGCAATTCCTGAATCTCTGGAAAATGAACAGACTGTCAGAAAGTTAGGAACAAAGTTACATATATGCCTGTATACATAAATAATGACATTTTTGGGGCTTGTCATTTTTTTATTTGTGGACTCAAACATCAAGATGTCCTATAACAGAAGAGATGATATCAAACTCATCACTCTAAAGACAGATAGGAGAAGCCCATTTCTTGTCATTTTAATCCCTGGCACCTGCACAGCATCTGTAGTGAGGCATAAAAATTGTTTCACATATATTTAACCAGTATGAAAATACACACGAAGTAAAATATCTTTTTTCTGGTCTCTACTCTGCTCCATCCCTGTGTTCCTTTCCAGATTCTTTGACTGTGTGCAAGATATGCTGAAGGAATGATTCAGCACAAGCTAAACCTCACTTCTATAGCACTGTGGATCCCATACACCAAGAAACCCTAGTCAGTAAAAGTCACCTGCACCCCTCTCCATACCTGTCTGCAGTTACAGCAGAGATCTAACATGGAAACACTTTGTGCCACAAGTTCTCTGCTGTAAACCTGTTCTGTATAAATTACACTTTGTATAAGAAAGCATAACTTACTCTAACACTCTGCAACAGACACAGTAACAGCCACAACTAATGCAACACGAAGATGAACAGATTTAGACAAACACATCCAAACTTTAACTTATCTGAATGACGTGTAGAAATAGATTCTAAATCAGCACCATGTAAGAAATTTAGCTGGCCACTCCTTTCCTGTAACTACCATTCCTAAAAATAGTGCCTCTAATAGTGCCTTGAAAACACTTCCACTTCAAAAAACATCAGCAGGGAGAGTTATGCTAACAGGCTGTTCATAACAGCAAAGTTCAGTCACATCACATTACATGACATCCCAGGCACTTTTCACTTCTCCCAAGGAGGATGGAAGGTTCTTTGTACATTCCAGTTTCACATCTGCCAGGATAAACATATTGCTCTCTCTCCTTCAAAATAATATCCAGCTCAATTTTAAGCTATTAAGATGTCCCTTTGAACCGTCTGACAGATAGCAAATATAAAAATTCCTTTTGGGTAGCTTTCAAAGTTACAGGCAGCAATTGGATAATAAAAACCTGTACCTAATGAGCTTTATTTCAAAAGCAAAGTAAGATACTAAATTGAGCAAAATCATTGATCAGGAGGAATCCTGTCTTTTAGATAAAGTACATTTTCAATTTGTCCTCATACAGAAAAAAACCCCTAGGATTCAAGGTAGGTGTTATGGGTATATTTATCACCAAATTAAATCTGATTTTACATGACAGTGATACCCATTTGATCAGTAATCAGGAAGCACAGAAGATATCGTGACTAACAAGTTGCACTGGACGCCTTAAAAGAGGAGAGGAAGCAAACCTCAATGAATTTAAAACTCCTCCACACCAGCCTTCAGAGGTCACTTAAAGCTTCCTACCAGAATGCAAAATGCCTGCTCTTGTCTGTAACTCATTAAAAACCACACACTTGTATATTTTGGTGAAAGAATCAAGTCTTTGACATAATTTGTCTTCCACACAGAGCCATTTCTCCTCAAACGTGGAGAAAGCAGAGCTCCTGAGACAACAGCTGAGGCAGAAGGTACAATTTACTTCCTTCAGTTTTTAGAGCTAATTGCTCTGCAAGCTTCAGTACTCTCAGTCGTACTTTGCAATATAAATTAAAATTGGATCCATATTTGATACATAGAGAATCTTTTAAGAGGACTTAACATATGCAGCCGATCAATAATTTACAGTGCATTTTCAGATGTGAACAATGCTGAAGTGCCAAGCTACACGGAAATTTGAAAGTTGTTTAACTAGTCTTAGCTATATTATTTTCTTAAAAAAAACATCAAACTTGCCATTGATACTAATATGAAAATAATCAACAGATTTTAGTAAGAAAATTCAATTTTTTTTGGTGTTAATTAGTTTGGTTACTATCACAGCTTTATGTCTATATTTTTTGACTGGCTGCTACATAAAATCAGCTTGTTAGTTAACACAGGAGATAAATTTCATAATGCACTTCTAGGACATTACTCATAAACAGATGAAAAAGAAAACTAATTAGGTTTTATAAGACTCCTACCAGTTAAAGTCATCTCATGTGAGGGTATAATTTCAAGATGTTCTGAAAAACAAATACAACCAAAGCAACTGAAAAAGACAAGTATTTGTAGCAAGGAAGGCCTGATCTCAACCTGAACCTGCAGGTGGACTAAAGTGAACATAAACCTGTATTTGTGTCTTTGCATCCTTGAAAACCCAGCTAAAACTATTTCACTAGAATATTATACAAAATATGAAATCCTTGTACTATCTTGGGGCAAAGAAAACTTTATTATAACAGTATATAAATTTCAGATTATAATAGTAAGGTATCATTGCAGGAGTTATGTAAGGAAAATGAACCAAGTTCTTATTTAAACATGAGCAACTCAATGGCCTGGGAAAAGGAGAAAAGCATTAAGAAAATTGTGGAAGACTGCAATTGAGGAAAATAGCCAAAGTAGAACTTTGTGTTGTAGTTGATGATTTAGAGCCATCACTGTACACACCCTCAGCGAGGCTGCAGATGACACTGAACTGGGCAGGAGTGGGCACCTGCCAGAGGGCAGGGAGGCTCAGCAGAGGGGCCTGGGCAGGCTGGATGGACAGGGCGAGGCCAGCTGGGTGAGCTTCACTGAGGTGCCCCAGGCAGGGAGGGACCTATGGGTGCTGCCTGGTGGTGGCTGAACACGAGCCCAGGTGGGTGAGAGGCCAGGGGCACCCGGCCTGCTCCAGCCCTGGTGTGCCAGCAGGAGCAGGGCAGTGCCATCCCTCTGTGCTGGGCACAGCTGAGGCCACACCTCCAGGGCTCTGTCCAGCCCTGGTGTGCCAGCAGGAGCAGGGCAGTGCCATCCCTCTGTGCTGGGCACAACTGAGGCCACACCTCCAGGGCTCTGTCCAGCCCTGGGCCCCTCAGGCGAGAGGGGCTGGAGCGAGGCCAGAGAAGGGAACGGAGCTGGGGAAGGGTCTGGAGCCCAGTGTGATGGGGAGTGGCTGTGGGAACTTGGGGGCTCAGCCTGGAGAAAAGAAGGCTCAAGGGGGACCTTCTCCCTCTACTACTCCCTGAGAGGAGGGTGGAGGGAGGTGAGTGTTGCTCTCTCAAGTAGCAAGCGATGAGCACAAACTGTCTCAGGGGTTGTGCAGCCCTGGCACAGGCTGTCCAGGGCATTGATGGAGTCACCATCCCTAGGGGGATTTAAAAGATGTGTGGATGTGAAGACATGGTTTAGTGGCAGACTTGGCAGCGTTAGGTTTACAGTTGGACTCAGTCTTAAGGGTCTTTTCCAACTTAAACAAATCTCAGCCTGTGATGAAGCAATTCACATTCTCACACCTCCTCCCATGCCCCAAGAAAGCTCAAGACAGACAAGGGAGAGACATGGAGGGGGCAGATGCCTATTTAAGAACTAGCTGCTTTCTTTTCTGCTTGATAAATAATGTCAGAACATTGCCAAAAACATCTATTCTTCCTTTATGGTCTTCCTTTATTAAAAAGCATGAAAAAGCCCAACTGATTTTTTTCTAGCTGCCCCAAATTTTAATCTAACACATAAAACATCAACATGCAGTTTGAGCATCTTGCATTTTCTTCATCAAGGTCTGTGAAAAGATTTAGTATTATACATGTTAATCAATCTGATCTTCCAACACTGTTCTTGGAAATGTTCCCTGGTAGCACCTTCCTGAATAAGGACAGGTAGATTCATTGTCATCCAAGATTAAGCAGTTATATGTTTTCTATTTTGTGCTTGGTTGGGTTTTTTAATCCCTCAATTCACCTTATTCCCTTTGGAAGATACCCAGCGATTTCTCAGGTACCAGGTAAATGAAATTCAAACACTTTAAGTCATTAATGTAATCATGTCATTAAAAAAGACATTTGGGTCTCCTTCAGCAAAAATCACAGACGGGTTTGATTCCTGACTGCCTCGTATGTGCAGCCAAAATGGTAATAAAGATTTAACACCACTTTTGTCTCCCTTAGGAAACACTACTCTTGATTCCCTGGCATGCCTGTAGTCATATCCATCTGTTAGGATGGCTTCATGCCCACTTAAGAACTGGCATGCCAGTTTAATAAGGACATAGGTGTCATCTGACTACAGATTTAGAACAAAGCCTTAAAAATAAAGCCAGTGAACAACATTCTTTCAATGAGGTGAGACTTCTGATGGCAGTCAGCTCTCAATTAAAGCATTGTGCTTCTTCACAAAGGACATCTGTTCACAACTGCAGCAATCTTCCTGTTAAAAGTCTTCGTTCTTTATTTGCAATTTAGCTCTCGGCTTTACTGGGAAGCCCCAAAGTAATGATTTTAAAATGGTATATTTTTCATTCATTGTTAAATCTAAATTAAAATTCCTCATCCCTGATAAGAGCCACAGAAAGGGAAGGTACTGTAGGTCACCTACAGATTCTGACAGCACTGCAAGATGCAAATTCTCTTTGCCTCCTGGACTCTAATACGAACATGAAGGAAGGAGAAACACAGGGGTGGTGTGAGGCCAGCACACAATGCCTGCTGACAGTTCAGTGTCAGCAAGTGAGGCAGGACACAGAGCAGGTACAGCACCATCAGTCCCAGCACACCACGGACCCCAGGAGCAGCTGCAGGAGCCTCCCAGCTTCCAGGTGTATGTCCCAGTGCCTCCAGCTCTGAGGGGCTGAGCAATGCCAGGCGTTCCAGCACAGCCAGGACTTCCAACACTACCCTGCTGTAGCCAAGACAGCATTTTCAGCATTTGGTGCCTTTTCCAGCTTGCAGTCATTGCAGTCTGCCAGGCTGCAACGCAGCCCTGTCAGCACATCCTCTCTGGCAGATTTGGGTCTTTAAGGTCCCTTCCAACCCAGGCCATCCTGTGATTCTGTGAATTTTGATGAATTCCAACTCGCATGTTTCTTCTCTTCATTTTACTGACACCCAATATGTGTCATTATCGACAGCTTTAATACGGTTTTGGTCTCTCTTTTCTATTCGAAGTAATTGTAAACCAGGTTTTACATATACATTTAGAAGTTCATTGTTAAAACTACTTCCTCTAACTCAATTTCCCTTCATTTAACAAGATTTTTAAAAAATGTAACTAAAAAATGCCATAATAGGTCAAGTCCAAAAAAAGTAATCAGTGGCAATATCAAGCATGTTTCCTGCTCCTCCATAAATACAAATAATGGCTTTAATCTACATATGTTCATCACAAATGTGTGCAGATAAATACCTACAGACACACTTATGCCATACTCATCTATATCAAAACATTGCAGGAATGGAACTGGCAAAAACTGCATACAGGACTTGAAGGGATATTTTAGCGGCAATGTACCCCTGAAAAAAAAAATCCCAATAAATAAAAAATCTAAATACAATGTTCAAGACTGAATCTACAGGCAAGACTGGGTTTCAATACAGAATGTTTTTAAAGGAATTTATGAACAGTGATTAATTTCAAATTTTCCCTGTAGCTAAACTAGAAGAGTCACATGTATTAACAATCTTGAAGTATTTTAAAATGTTGAGAAGTTGTGTCGAACATAGGGAAGGGGGAAAAAAAAAATCACAGAAAACCCTCATCAAACCCCAAAACTCAGGCTTAGGAACTCATATCAGTAAGAACCAAATTGTAAGATTATAATAGTAAAAATCAATATCTGCAACTCAATCCTGACCATAATAATTAAACTGAAAGACACTTAAGCGGAAACTACTCCTCCTTCTACTTTGTTTTTTAAAACCCTTTTCTTAATAATCCTGAAGGTAAAAACTACACTACATCAACATAAAGTGCCAACAATATTCAATTCGTGAAATGAAACAAAGTATTTCACAGGATAAACTCAGCATGTTAGGAAATCAGTGAAATTATGGATGTGTGTGCAAGTACTTCTCTCGTTTAAACAGTAATAGAATAGAAAGAGTTCTTCAGTGAGGAAAAAAAAATTGCTATAGTCTCAGCATTTCTTCTGGCATCTGGCAAATTAACCCCTGGTGCTAACATATGTCCTTTGCTGCTGTTCTTCCAAAATCAGCAAGTGGTTTGCATATGTTGAACATGCCACAGCCGTGTCTGGAGCCACAGTGAGCACAGGGCCTGCGCTGCCAGCCAAGACACTGAAACTCCATCCCCACCCCTGCCAGCAACCATCTGTGTGCCCTACTTAGAGCTCCTGCTCCTTGGGGTAGGTCTCTGAGCTCTGCTGCAGCACAAACCCCTCACCAGGACAGGACCACGAGGGTCCAAAGCACCACGATCAAAACATACACTTTTTATCATGTGTTGAAGCACTTTATATTCATTTCACACCAATCAGTCCTCCCAAGGCTACTGATTTACAGCTTTCAGCATAATGTCAGTAAATTTTCCAGGGCCAGCTTAGAATAAACATCTAGCTCCAAATACTATAAACTCAGCAGCACTAACTAAAATAAAAACTCCATGTGATTTATAAACAGTTATATTTTAATTTGTTACTTTCTCAAAAACAGAGAGATGGTAGGGGAATTTTGGCAATAAGTTTCCTAAAAACAAAGAAAACAGTAACTCCTGAAAAGTAGTTTTACATAGAAATTAAGCAAATCTAACAAAAGTTTTTCACAAGAGGGAGAGAATAATCCATTACATCCTACTATACAGAGTGAAAGATGTGACAGGAAACAGTTTCTTACATCATAAAAGAGACTCTAAAATATCGTTAGAAGCTCTTATATGAGACAAGGCAATAATTTCTTTCACTCTGATAGTTTAAAATAATAAAATATCAAGCAATCTTAAAGCAAGGTGTCAAAAATTTAGCAGATTTCTTGTCCTCTGACCAAAAAGGACTTAATATTTTCTAAAAACTGCATAGAAGTCTGCTCACACATCCTGTTAGACCATTCCTAAATGCTACAGTGAAAGTGCACGAGCAGTGGGAAGCATCCATCATGCTACACTCAGCCCCTCAATACCTGCACAACCTCCCCAAGCTGTGTTAGAGTTACAGAGAGGGAACAAGAAATCGATGCCTGCACGAAAAACTGGCAATGTAATTTAAAGGCTTCTAAAAGTGCTTTAGTGCTGCAAGGCCTTTGAAGATCAATTACAGCAGAGGTGCACGGGACCACGTTTCCTATCTGATGAAAGCACTTTGCAAGTCTGCACTGGAAACTTTTGAATGCCTGGGAATACATACCAATAAATTCAGTGTGCCCTCAAGGTTTCCAACTTCAGGTTCACATGTAGCTTATTTAATAAAGAAAAATTTCAAGGGTGTTTTTTATTATTTTTTTGAAAATACCTTCCCATGTTTTCATAATTCTGCTTCTTTAGAAAATGCTGTGAATATTAATGGGTCAAGGAATAGAAATGCCAGGATATGTAATTCAATTGAATGATAAAGACTTTCCCTCTGGGAATGGATGTAAATTAATTGAACTGGAACTGCAATGAACTACCTGGAAAGAGAATAAAGTCTGGAGGAATAATGGATAATCTGAAACATACGCAAATTAATAGACTTCACTGTAATTAGCAGTGTACTTAAATATATTCCACATTCATGGCAGAAAAAATACTACCTGTTCTAGATAAATGTGAACTTTAGTTAATGATACTGTTGGCAATCTTACCTTAATTATCAGGCTGCATCCTATTCTGAGATAGTCTACATGTGCTTTCCTTCTTGTAAATGACCTTCCAGCTCATTGAGTGCAGTAATGAATCAGGTGGCATCTACACCCTACACGCACTTGGTTCTCTACCCAATTAATTTTAAAATCAATTGTATTTGATGTAGAGCAAAAAAAAGCATCTTTAGAATTTTCTATTTTAAGCCACAGCACTGTAAATGAGAAGAGATTTGTTTGCTGTTTACCATGCACAGTATTACAACAGCACGATATAGAAATGTTTTCATATCACTATAATATTATAGATTCTTAATTGTGTATTGGTCTTTTCAGATTCTTCAGTGCCTGCACTTAAACATGGTGCAGACTTCTCCCCCTATGGTAATTACAACATTAAGGCTGAAAACAAAACATAAATGCAAATAATAAAAAAAAAAAAATCATTTAGATTAAAACCACCCTGTAATTACTCCAAGGATGATTTTCTGCCATTACTAATGAAGGAGAAGTTGGGTGAAAGGAAATCACCTTGATACAATCTGTATCAAGATCATTACCAAACAGAGAAACCCCAATATTAAATGCCCTAAAAGATACTTGGGTAACACCACTGAAGTGACAGCAGCATTGTTAGCTGGTCATTCTGTGTTAGAGGAATGACAACTTCATGGAATGGTGTCAGGAAATAGAAAATATATTTGCAAGAGTATTTGGCCCTGACCAGGCTGCACCAAGGATGGTGTAAAGGTGTGCCTGCCACTCCAGTAAGAAAAAATAAAATAAAAAAAGCAAAGTCAGTTTCAGGCATTTAAAATTCTACAATAATGGTAATTCTAAATACTGCCTTACCAGCAAGGAGCTGTTTTATCCTGTCACTTCATCAAACTACTGACATACAAAATGTTTAAATGCATATTTTCTAGCTAGCAAAAATATCCTCTGGTTAGTATTATTATGGCATAAGTCATGATGTTGCTAAAACAATGTGTCATGATAAAGCTAAAAATAAATAGGATATATTTTAGTTTTACTTTAAAATGACAGCAACTTGATTTCTCTATTTTGGGCAAGTGCTTCTTCAGAGGACTTCTCTTGCTTTAAAGTAATACGTGAAAAAAAATCAATCCATTTCCCCAGGCTCCTCTAAAAAGAACACATCGAAACATTATTAAATGATTATATACCAAGTATTAACTACATTAAGTATCACAGTAAAAACATTTTAAGGTAGATCTTGCATGTGTAATCAGCACAATCACATAAACAAGCAGTTACTTTTTACGTATTATGTGGTGGATACACTTTAACTGTCAATTACTAGTGCAATTCCAATTAGTCAATTATTAGTGCAGTTTTGGATCACAGCACTCAGATACACAGGACACAGGGCTGTATATCTGGGTACTGTGAAACAGCAGGGCTGGCAAATGAATCAGGTATGATATGCTGTCTTCATGCTCTCAGCTGCTTGGTCAAGTGTCTGATGTTGGCAAAAATTAGAGGAGAGGTTTTGGGCGATACATTTTTTTCATCTACAAATTTAAGACTAAATGAATCCACTAACTACCTGTCTGGGAAAAATTAAAATGTATTAATTATCTGGTCAGCACTATGCAAAACCCACCATTTATTGGTTTTGTAAAAGGTCCCCAGAATTAGAAATCCTGCAAGCAAATTTTCTTATTCATTATTACCTAAAAAGTATAGAAACAGAAACCATGTCCCCTTTTTAGAATTCACAACACATCCTGAGGTAGGCATTTCCTGTGAATACCAGCTATATATTTCAACACATCAGACAGGTTGCATTTACAAGCGACCAGCAATCTATTATTATTATTTATCTGCAAGTAGTAAAAGCTTTACAGAGTATTTTGCATTAACAGACCTCAGCTAAAGGAAAAGCCTGTTAAACACATGAAATGAGCACCACACTAGGCAGACTATAATGAAAGCTTCTTGGGAATTCAAATCCCACTCTTTTCTCCTCTGGAACATACAGAGGGAAGGAAGAAAGGAGCTGTAGGGTGTACACTAGTGAATAGAACTCTGGAGCACACAGTTATTTCATGCTCAACTGTTTTCCTTCTGAATCTTTATTAAGGCTTTATTCCTCGTTATACAAGCCTGGGATCTGCTGTCCTGACCACCACTCCTGATCTGTGAACCAATAATTATTGTACTTCAGTGTGACAAGCTTCTTTAAAGAAAAACTATTGAACCAAAAAAAAGTTTATAGCTTACACCTAATTTCTCAGTATTAAACACAGGGTAGCTGGCTGAATTCTAGTAAGATCAAGAGTTCAAGAGAGTGCCTTATTTTAACCTAAGTGTCCTTCAGTCTTGTGAGAGGATATTTCTCCTTCTGGTCTAACTGCTGCTCACCACAAGCACCACAGATAAAACTCAGTCTGGCACTTCTGATCTTAGAAGCAGCAGTAAAAGCAGCTCATACTGCAATGATATATCAGACTCTGCTTGTTAAACAGAAGTACAGTCAACTACCAGAGAAAACTGTGAATGTAGGACTAGAACTGTTTGAAAATTAATTAGGAACTGCTCTTAATAGTTTGGATCAGTGTCTGGAGATACCTAAGATACAGCTACTTGTGTTTCACCAATACAAAGTAAATGTGAATTTACACATAGTTAAAAAAAAATCACAGCTGTTGAGCATCAAACTATTAACATAAAGATAGGTGAAGATATTAGTTAATTTAATCTAAACAATAAAACAAACGACTTTTTTTTTTGACTTTTTTTTTTTCCAGGAAACCTACAATGGTCTTGAAGCACAACAGACACAGCTAGTTATTTTTAAAGCTTACAATATACATTTCAGTCTCAATGGAATGCAACACAGGTCTGAAAATAAAGTGTAATTTTTATCTGTCCTGACTAGTTAGAACTGCATCACTCTCCTGGCAACACAGAATGAAGTGAGCACAGCAATCCTCTCTCAATCTAACCACACACAGCACTATTTACAACCCACTGTTGTACTGGCAAGTTCCTGGAATCATTTTCTCGAAGTTATCAGAAACTGGGACTCATCTGAATAGTCTGTGTGCCTTTCAAGTTCTGAAGGTTATCTACACAGCAAAAAGGTGGTGAGAGAGAAGCAACCATCCAGTCCACTAGAGAGGAGTCGGAACACTTGACACTGAGATGAAGCCAATAATGTAAAACTTGACTTCTCTGATAGGATTCCTCCAGTAAAAATTCAATTTTTGTGATATTATGAAGGAAAACTGAGCACAATGCTGATAAAGACATTTCAGTGTCATTAACACACCTGAGAGTTGAGAAAGACACTAAATTCTGATGGAGGTTGAGAAGCATCGTAATTCCTGTGAGTGGAAATGCTGCATTGCAGCTGAGCACACCACAGCACAATAAGATTTTTTCTTTGTCCTCTTCCCAGGCAGAGGCCTTATATAACATCTGTGTTCACAAGGTTTCACTTCATGTTCCTATTCCATTATAGACCTTAAAATGGGTTGAAAGGATATATAGCTCATCCACCTAACTACTGTATCATAAGAAAACCACACAGAACTGTTCCTCTGTGACCCACCTGTTCCTTGCTCTAGGCCAGCAATCACACTTTGCACAGCTCTTGCCATCCAGTGGAAAGACATGAATCCCCTCCAGAGCTCAGACCTCTGCATTCACACTCTTTCAGTATTTGTTTCACTCAATTTCAAACGTGAATTGCACAACACATAAGTTACTGAAAAAATTCACACATTTATCTGAAGCCTTAGGGGCATTTTGTATTTACCTTGTTTTTTAAAAAGGTTGCTGCGTACAATTTCCTTCATGGACTGCACTTTCTGCTTCTGTAGTTTCACTGGTGGAATGCAGGTGTAAAATTCATACAGTAGTTGGCTGCATGTAAAGGAAAAGTGTCATAAATACCACACAGATGAATTCCTCATGTGTTAATAAGGCGATGCCTTAGGTTTTAACTTTTATATGTTTCCACCCCTGCAGTGCCCAGGGTAACTCTGCAGGTCCCTGGAGCTCGTTCAGTGCTGTTCTCTCATGCTCACACTGACATAACAAAGCCTCTCCAGCTCGCTCTCCAAGGACACCCAGACCCTCCTGGGCCCAACAACTGCAAACCTTCATCTTGGGGAGAGGGGGGCAAGCTTGGGCAAATTCCATCCTTGCCTGGCTTCTGCTTGGGGAATTGATGCTGATATCAAAGTGGGAAGAACTCAGGAGCTGTCATTGTCCATTTTGGGATGCACTGAGGCAGGAGCCTCTGGAGCCCAGAGTGTGACCTCTGAAGGCCTTTCCAATCAATCCCTCCTTTATTCCTTTATTCCTGTCTAGTCTCTGTTTCTGGCTAGCCATTTAAGGCATCAAAGGAAAGAGAGAAACAGGAAAAGATCATGTATTTCTAAACACTTATTGTTTTTTAAGACTTACATATATTTATATATCACAAATACTGACAAGGGACCAGTAAGAAACATGAATTCAGGGATTGACCACTGTCTTGATCAGTAGGAACTGATATAGCCTTGTGGCCCTGAACTATCTCCAAGAATTCATTGCTGACAACTAGGAAATGTTCAAGAGTGACTCACCTCAATAACTTGGCATCAAAAACCATTTCAACATCATGAAGAACCGATGGTATGTACTTCAAGGCAGCAACCTGAATTGGCAGACAGATCATGTTAATCCTGTATGTCTATACACATACATAAACAGCACAGAGCACACCACTGAGACAGACACAAAAAACCCTGATAAACTTGGACTTTTTTCCCCAAGCTGAAATTTTACATCACATTTGAATAAGTTTCATCACAGAACTGTTTTTGTGCTGAGGATATGCAGAAGAACTTAACTACCATAGTACCAAGTGGATCTTATTCTCTTTGCAGACAAGTGAAAGGGTCTAGGCTTTGTAGATAATCTCTGTGCAGACCCCTAAAGTGTCATCATGATGCAAATAAGTAAACCAAGCACTAATCAAAGCAGGAGCTGTATCAATTCCCTCCCAGAAATATGCCATGCAGGAGGCAGAATTCAGGGCAGCAGTCACCCACCCACCCTGGTGCCACCCTCTCCAGAACAGATGAAAAGGGTGTCACGTCCCTAACCCACCATCTGCAGCCGAGCTGTGTGATGGTTTATCTCCTCCTATCAGTTCCTGAGGTCTGTTTTGACAGCACAGTGAGATAATTAAACCTTACCCTGACAAGGGTAAGAGACAAGTTACTATTCTTAAATGGACAAGAAAACTTCAGCAGACAATTTCAGGCTCAAAATCACCCCTAACACTTAAGGCTAATATGCATAAAAACTACCTTGCACTACTTTGCTTCACTGTGAAGCTTTAGGGTATAAATTCCTAACATTTTGCTGAAAACTAAGTTACAGTGATGTGAAGTCTTCTGCTACAGATCTATCTGATAGAAGCCTTTCTAGGTTCAGTATTTCTCTGTACCTGTACACAGCAAGCTCCTTGTTAAAAAGTCAGTCTCCTTTTGGAAAGTAGGGGGCCTAGAATGATAACAATCAGAGCACAGCTTTCTTTGGCTCTCTTTTAGACTTTTTAAACACAATAAAGCTATAATTTTATTTCTATGAGCTTCCACTGCAGTAGCCAATTCAAAAAAAAACCCCAAAAAACTATTCATGTCTTGATTGAAAAAGAGAGTTTAGTCTGTAGCAAGAGTGAATAAAGTGCTTCAAAGAGACTCAATGCTGGCTTAAGATACCTTCAGATAAAATCATTTTCCCACAGATCTCACCCCACACCAATACACAAACCTAGAAAGGTCAAAGCAGTGTTTAAAAGCTGTTGCAACTTCAACAAAGAGATTGTATCTTCTACTGGTCTTGGGAAATCCCGAGGCTATTTAAAACAGCCATACAAATACCTGTGTCAGGCCGGAAACTGGCTCCAGTTTTATTTCAGACACGTGTGCTGTTCCTCACTTTTCAAGCAACAAATACTGCATGAAGAGACTGCACAGCAGCACCTGAATTTCAATTTACAGCAATTCACAGGTACCGTGAAAGATGTCTGATAAAAGACAGAGACAGCAGTGGCCACAAAATATTTCAAGCAGTACTCCACTGACACCTGGTCTATTGTGCTGTGACTTTCACATATTCCCTGTTCTACACTTGCATAGGAGGGAAGTGGGAAGGATAGAGCTGCAGCTTCTCTGCAGATCCATAGTTCCAGCTGAAGTACAATTACAAGTATATCCCCTGCACTATTTTAGACTCACAAGTTTCATTTGCAATAATTGCTTCAAATGATGCACTATGGACACAATTGAGCACTGCCCTTAATGAAGTCATAAAAATCTCCTAGTCAGCAGTACAAGATGTTCTGCATTCTTCAAACCTTAAGAGATTAGTTTTTTAAGTGGGATATGGATAAACCCACAGCACTGCAGAAAATTATTTCTTACATATACAATGTACTGTTAAATTTATTTTAACCTTTACTCCTGACCAAGCTTATTTTTAGTTGCCCTCTTTTTGCAGCATTACATTATACATATTCATGAAATTTGAGTACCCATGAGATGAAAAGTACATTCAAAGAAATCACTGGTGCTCTGTTTCTTAATCTAATTTTACTTACCATCAAGGCAACTTTAAGAAGTTACTGTGCCATCCCCCATTGTGCACCACAAGAAAGCATCACTATCAGTACCTTTCTAGGCTTATTCTCTCATAAGAAAACTGTACAGAGATGCATAAATTCCTTAGAGCCTACTGCGGCAGTCGGGTGGGTCAGAACTGCGTGGGGAAGAATGAAAGGCAGCATCTTCATGTTCCATTATTTTTCATACTTTTCAATGCCACAGATAATTTCTTCTTCTTATGTTTCAATGACCTTGAGAACATGTCATCTAAGGTTTCTGAAAGCACGCACAGCACGGGGAGTTGTGCTTTCTCAAATCAGTGCCTAGGAGTGAGCTGGGGAGAGCTGACATTTGCAGCAGACAAGACCATCTGTAGGTCAAATGTGGTGTGTCAGTTGGGGAACAGAACAGTTGGAAAAGGAGCAGGGGCTTGATTTGTAAATTAAGGTTGAGAGGACAAGCTGGTCAATGAAAGGGCACACTCACAGACTACAAGTCAGGAGTCAGCAGTAGGGCCATCTAAAAAACATATAATCTGAAATTTAAAAATCATTAATTCAATTTTATTCCCCAGAAATAGAGGGTGATTTAAACAGACACAAAACACATCTACTAAAAATGATGTTTTTTCCCTGACTGCTCAGACAATGGATAGAAGGTACTGATACCTCCATATTCCCCCTCACCCCCCAGCCTCCCTTCACCAAACTCTTTGCAGGTTCTGGAAATGGATATCCAGGTTTCCAGATTTCAAGGGTTCTCTCCCCCAGAAGCACAGACTTAATGAAAAAAAACTCTCTAAAGTCTCCAAATGTCACCAGCAGTGGCTACAGAAAAGCAGCTGGTAAATGCAACAAAGCTGTAACATCATCCCTGCCAAATAAATTAAAGAAAGGCTTAAGTCTAGTACCTAGAAAGTCCTATCACCATAAAGGCAGTATAAATTCTGAACTAATTGTTTAAATAACTGCAAGAACAATCTGTAAAAACTTTGCAAAGGAGGAATCCTCACCCTACACCTGCACATCAATACTTGTACTGGTGAACTTAAACCACTCCAAATCTCCACTACAAGGGCCAGCCTTAAAAAGTGCCATGGCAGGACCTGCAGCCAGGCCACTCTGCAGCTCTGATGGTTGCTCTTAAACATCAACACAGGAGGGATATTGACAATATCATCCTAATTGTTTAGTTTAATTACTTCATGAAATGCAGAAGTTGAGAAGCATTCTGTCTGCGTCTTTAAACAAAAGAAAGAACTTGATCAACTCCAAAAGTTTTTTTTTTAAAAAGGCCAATGTGGATTAATATGTACACTTCCAGTTCACCAACAATAAATTAACAGTTCAGTCTTCAGCTGTTCAAAGCTTTTATGAACAGTACTGCAAAACAGAACCAGATATTTGCCCTTCTCAAAGCTCAGGCACTACAATAAGTCAAAGCCTCAATTCACTTCAGTCAGCTTTGGAACAAGAACAGAAAAGAGAGATTCTTAACTTTTTGTAAATGTATACAGCATTTAACAGATTAGGATATCACTCAGCAGATAAAGTTAAATTGAAACAATAAAATGCTTCTGGCACAGATGAGGCTGTTCCATATAACATGTAATTTTATAAACAATCTTCTCCTGAGTGAATTAATTTTCAACGCAAGTCTGAGTGTGATTCTATCAGTAAAAATAACTGGGAAATTACTACTGGCTAAAATACTGAGCTTCAAAATAGAAAAAAAAAAAAGCAGAGACCAAGAAACTTCAGGTTTCAAAATAATTCTTTAAATAATCTACTGTTAAAGCTGATAGGCATTTAGTCAACCGAGGATGAAATAAGAGTTAAAAATTCACATTCAAAGTCCCTGAAAAGTAGTTCAAGTTTCAATATCCTGAGGAACTCAGTTACTTTAACTTTCTTCAGGGCTCCTAAATCTTTCTTCTCTGATATCTTCAGACTGTAATCTACTTGAACATTTTCAATTGATCCTACCAATCTAAGTTCCTCTTATCAGTGATAATTCCAAGTGTGACAGATTTAAGCTGGTTTTAATATTCTGTATTTTTCCAACAGAGTCTCTGAACTTCCCTCTCTGGGTATGCAAAGTGTAACACCTGTGGAGTCCCAAGTGTCTACAGAATCACTAAATAACCACCTGTCCCTTACTCTGCAAAGTTAATTTGTACTACTACAACATCTATCATTGTCATCTCAAATTCCCCAAGGGAAATCAGTCTTGAATTTAGGCAGAGGCAGATTTATTAATTTCTTCCTACTCCTTTCTCCTCCCTCTCAGCAGAAATTATCTCCATTTTCTGACCTGCATCCACCTACCAGAGCAGGAATCTCAAGTATCATCACTGAAGTCTCCTCTAATCAGGCACAGAAATACTGACCCTTGTGAAAACTGTGGCTGTCTATGGAGTTCATGATGAAGTGGGAGGGAGTGTTAGTTTTATATTTTTCCCCCCCACTAAACTTATTTCCAGCAGCTGGGACTAAACTACAGCTGGACACTTCTCATCCCCTGCCTCTCCCATTAGAATTTTATAACATTAATACAGAAGTTTTTATTTACTGTATGTAAAACAATCTCTTTGTAGGCTTCTCTCAGAGACACAGCTCTATGAGTCATTAGTATTTGGAACAAAAGCAAAGTTATGATATAAACCAGTATTTCACATCTGCCATAAAATGTTCCTGCTAAAAAGAAAACTTTCAGTACCTTATGCAGATTTAGATACCCAAAAGCCCACTAGTGTTTCATGCTTTTGAATAAATAAGTCCCATTTTGCACAACTGATGGCACTCATAAGAAATCAAAAATTTGAATTTTCAATATGGTATTGATCAAAGCATAACACTTTATTAACCAGCCTATTTATGAAACACGTTCATGTGCTCTTTAAAATTAGCATAGATTTCTTTCCTTTAGTCCTTCTCAGCTCAGCTCTGTCTTCAAAGTTCTGCTATTTCTGAGGAACATCAGCCAAGGCATTGTACATTTTTGCTAAGCAGGTATAACATTAGGAACTGGCATTAAACATGCAGAAATAAGGGTAGGCACACTGGTCATTCCTCACTACACACCATGTCACAGAGCCACCAGCACCACAACCTGCTCTGAAACACTCCCACTGCCCTTTAGAGGCACCATTGCCACTTGCACACCCAGAACTGTTAAGGAAGAAAAAGTTTTCTACGACCCTTTCTTGTCACTCTCCAGAAGAAGCCACCCTGCTCATTAGAGGGAGCACAGATGGACAATCCCACACAGCCCCTTGGGAATCAGGCAGGGCAGAACGCAGTGCTGTGACATGCTCTCCACAAAGAACACGAAATCCTCCAAGATCTCCTTCTTAATTAGTACAAGTACCATCAGAGCAAACATTTTTACAGAAATTCTTTCGGTATCACTGTAAAGATGTTCTTTTTTCTTCAGAAGTTTCTCCTGCTTCTGATGCAGTATTCAAATGTACAAACTATTCCCAGGAAGGCCTCTACAGAATTATCAAGTAACAGTGTATCTGACTGATTTTCAAATGCAGTTAGAACATTACTGTAACCATGGTATTATACAATTAAGTTGGTATTTATTTTTTCAGCTCTTTTACTGTTGCACTTTACCACTCCATGCAAAGTGTCAGCTAATACAAATCTCAAGATCAGCCACCTGAGGTTTTATTCAAGACAGACTTCTTCATGGGCTTTCACTTCTAATCTAACTCATATCAAAAGGAATCAAAACACAAAACCAGAGGAAAATTCAAGCTCAATGCATACAATGAGCTTTTAAGAAAGAATGAATGGAGCATCAATATTGCAGCCGCCTAATAAATCTTCTACATTTTACTCTACAGGAAATCTTGATAGTTTTTCATCTTTATAGAGACCTGCAAATTATTTGATATTAAGGATGTTAATAGCTCCTGTTTTTCTAGTTTTCTTTAAAACGTTGGATTCTGAAGTGTTAGAATTATTAAGATGACACGAATGGCAAACCCTGATCCTATTTTCAATTTAAACAATGTAACTCCCAAAGACTGATACAATAAAATTTATTTTCCCAGCTAAGATGGTGGAGTCCCTGTGTAGCATTATCTGGAGAAACTCAAGAATTAAGCATTCAGGTCCCACTGGAGGCTTCATGTCATTAGATTGCTTGAAAGATTCCAACATCTGTGTCTTGGTTCTTTCACTGACTACGTTCATAGAATTTCTGTAAGTGTATCTTGTCCTGACCTTTTCAAACCAGCCTTCAAATTTACCAGACAACCTGCTCTTCCCATAGAGGGGAATTACAAAAGAGACATATTGGATAGACTTCCTGAGCGTCTTTTCCTCGATTTAAAAAGAATAAAAATAAACAGCCCATGTACAAAAACCGTACAGAAACACAAATCCAGCTGGTTTCCAAGCACACACCAACCTGCAACAAAATGGCAGTTTTATGCTGGCTTCTCATCAGGTTGTTGATGGATTCAAAGAGTCTCCTCATTGATTCTTCAAATTCTGTTTGTTCTTTGCCTTCATATAATCTGTTGAGAGATGCATTAGGTTATCCTTTCAGAATCAGAAAGTTTCATCCTCCCAAACGTAAGAGATTTAACATTAAATATATATTTCAGAAGTTGATCCAATATTATGCACATAGATATTTCCCCAATGGGTTATAACTGCTATTCACTGTATCATGTAGAAATTCTTCAGTTTGAACACTACATAACCACTTTGAATTGTTTTAAAAGCTTCTAAAGCATGACACCTCCCAGATTGGAGCTTATATAAGTCATTTTACTTTCAAAGTAACTTATATGCAAAAAAAATTGGGTTTTTTTTTCCCCACTACAACTGAGCTACTCTAGGATATTTTTCACAAATTATGACTCTTTGTGTCTTCTGCTGTTATTGCCACTTTTTCCAAGAGCTATTTTCACTGGCCCCATTAACCAGTCTGCTTTTTGAAAAAAGTCTCTATTTGTACACTTAACAGTTTAAAAGTACATTTAAATTGAGCTCACTCTATTATTCCTCCATTCCCTGTCCTAAAGTTTTAATCCCTCAGATTATCTCTTCTGTATTGTTCATACTGGCTCTTAGTACTAAACACCTACATAAACAGTAAAAACACTGGTGACATGTGAAATTAGTTATGTGAAACAGCTGTCAAAAGTTAAAGAAAAACAAGCTAAGAAAGAAAGCCAAGATGACAAGAGAGTCCTGAAATGTGAGTAGAATAATGTGAGCTAAGTGCTGCCTCTTCTGCTCTATCAGAAGAGAAAAATCTCTTTTTAAAGTTATGTATTGCAGTGTCACTTGCTTTTCTTTTCAACTTGAAATGTAAGACTGCCTACAATAATAATAATTGTCCAAAGAATTTAGGATTTCAGACCTCTAGTTAAGTAGGAGTAGATATGTGTAGCTAATTGCCTGAATATGCAACACATTGCAATAACCTACTCAGTGACAGATTGTCCAAAGAACACTTTTTGCTGCAAGATAGCATGAGGAATTAAAATGAGGACCAAAGTTCTCTCTGAAACAAACCCCTGCCTTCTGACCTTCATCAAGACAAGAAATTTTCCATAATCCTCTACACAGTGCTTCCTTCCCCAAAACTCTAATTTGCCATGACACCTATAATAAAAATACATGGTAAAGCTGTATTCTGTTCTCCTGAGCACAGTCTCCTTCCTTATATAGCTTTACCCCTTGTTTTCCTGTACCCATCTAAAAATAGTTAAGTTCCTAGAGACCATAATATTTCTAGAGGTACTATCTATAGCAGCAAATACCTTCTGAATCTACTCCAACTTCAACCAAAATTTCAAAATTCAGCAAGTAATCTTAATTTTAAAAAATGACAAATCTACATGGACAGTGGAGTAACAGAGAAAAATTGTATGAGAGCTCTCACTGAGCATAAGACAGCTAGAGCAGAGCCCCTTCCTGTTCAGGTGAATGCCCCCCACAAACACAACACCCAACCTCTGCCCTCCCTGCAGACCTGAGTCTGCCCCTGCCTGGCCTCTGCCCCTGCAGTCCCTCAGCCACAGAGCAAAGGGACACCAGAACAAGCTGCAAGGGGAAAGCAGCTCAGGATAAATGGAGAAAGGTGAAGCAGAAAAGAATTGAGGAAATGAGTCTGTGGTATATGGGGAGAGTACAGTTATCAGTGGGTAATTTTTCTCCTTCCACTTTTCATTTCTTTCACTCTCCCACTCTCCTTTTCCCCTAAACCTGAATTCCCCTTACACCTGCTCTGTTTGCCTGAGCTACACACATCCAATCCATTGAATCTTCCCTATAAATTCCTCAACAGGAGCTCCAAACCCCTAAATTCAGAGTGGCCACAGTTACTGAATGACACAGCTCCGTGCAGTCTGAGGGGCTGAACACCAAGTTCCCAAGGACAAGTCTCCAGCCTCCAGCCATCTGTTGTGACGTTTGGCCATCCACTGGTCTTAGGCCAAGCCACCTGACACAAAGAATAATCATGCTTTGAAACCTGCTGCTATGAGTAAATGCATCTCTGGAACTTACACTGAGAATCAGAAAGCAGATTTTTGAATATTCCCTCTCCAAAAAATATGTCAGCAATATCTGCCAGTTTCTATGTTTTATTTGTAAAAATAAAAACCAACTCTGTTATAGAACCAACTTTTTCTACTTCTCAGGTCTCCTCCTATGTCTGATATTAGACAGCTAATTAAATTGCAATATCTGAGTACTTACTGTGAAAATAATGTCCTTGATCTAACAATGAACTTGAAAACATATTCCAATGCTTTCAGAGTTCTTAGGATCGGTTCACATTGCTCCCCTCGGCTTGAAGTATCCAAGTATGTCTTCAGAACACTCATTAATTTCCTGAGGGTAAAAAATATTTTAAAAATAATTTTGTTTTTATTATTATTTTTTAATAAATTTCTTTAACTTGTTTGGCAACTTCAAATATACGTTCATGCTTAGTCAAGCACATACAACAAAACAGACTGCATGTACTTCTGCATTTATCTTGCACAAATTCTGTCAGTATAAACAAATGAGGAGCAAATTCTTAGCTGCACAAGCAAGAGAGCAATCTGCAATCCCAAAAGAGCAGCATGATTGTACACAGTCCTGGAGGCAGCTTCACAAAAGTTTGTAATATACATGCACAAGGTAACACAAAATATTACTTCTGCCTACCTACACCGAGCAGTGATTAACCACCACCATGTGATTAACCACCATGCTCTGATTAACTGCATGTAAATACTACAAAATTCCAGTACACAGCAATATCTGCTTAAATTATTTATTTTATTTAAATACTTCCTTACTCTGTATCTAAATGCAAATCTTTGCTCAACACACAGCATGCTACAAAAGTGCAGAATTTCATCAAAAACTAAGTCCCTTAATTAATAGTTATAGTATCTTCTTAAATGATTAAATACTAATAATGCAACCTTGATCTTAATGCAGCCATATGAGCTAAGATAAGGGTGGTTGGGTTTTTTCCTACAACACTACAAAAATGGAGACCTACTGTCACCTGCCCTAAACAAACAAAGCCAACAACCAACTTTCTGTGTAACTAATACACATCCCCAGCCTAACTCATGTTTCAGGACCAAAATGCTGTGCTTTCAGCCTCTCAGCCTTCTGGGCATTACATCCATTGTGTGCTTCCATTAACTGCTTTTTATAGCTTCTCTGAGTTGGAACAAAACTTACCCAAATTTTATGTAGGAGTAGTGCATGTTAAGCCCTCTCAGAGCTCTCTAAAAGCCAGGAGAAAGGATGGCTAAACAGGAACTGAATAAATAAGTTACAGTTTAGCCAACCAACCATATCATAACATGGTTATAATATGTCTGGGGCACTGTGCCTCCTTCCTAATTAGGAATTCGGCCACACATATATGTTTATTTTATAAATGATTCTGGGAACAGATTAAATCTTCCATGATGTGCATTGAATCAATAACGCCAAGAAAACCCATGATGGGGGGAACAATCATCAACATTATTATTTTGCCTCTACTACATTGATTAAGTCATCAGAAACTCCCAGCCAGGTAAGTCTTAGAAATATTTTATGCAAATAAGGCTGTCCTGAGAGGTTCTGTACCCTTCCTTCTCTTCTTTCACAGTAATATAAAGTATTAAATTACATGTGCTTATTACTTATGGAGTGAGAGAGGATTGAAGAAGAACACATTGTTTGTGCTTGAGCTTTCTGAGCCCTCTAATGCTCACTTCAACTTTACTGGGATGTGAGAAAGGGCTGATTTTGCACTGCTGCCTTTCAACTCTAGGAAACTCCTGTTCTAGTGCATGATTTTTGTGACATTTCCTGTTGAGTTAGGACTGAGGCAAATTCAGCACAGGCACTAGAAGATATCCTCAGCTATTTCAAATCTTCAGCTCAGGTCTTCCACGTACTATTCATATCCCAAATTAAAGTTCTGCTTCAATCTGCCACTCCATTAAGCTGCCAGGACAAGATATCAGGTAGATTAAAAAACCACATCTATATTGTTACAGCACATCCAGGGATCAGCACCAGCTGAAGATGTTACCTTCCTTCATAATTCAGTCATTTTATCCTACCACCATCTGCAAAACCCTATTCTGAATCAAGTAGGAATCCAGGATTAAATTTGGTGTATAATATGTCTTCATGGTTTTTACTCTCTTCTATGAGTCCATGTCTTCCCATCTGGGCATTGTGTGGGAGCCCCAAAAGTTGAAAACAAATAAATGAATAAAAACACCACTCTAAGTCCACCCATCTGCCCTTTGGCATGACCACGTAACAAATACTAAAACTCCATTTCACAGCAGGACACATAACAAATCCCAGAATTCCACTGCACTGAACCCCTCCTGATACAACAATCAGACTAAAATGCATATGAAGGCTTGACAGTTCCCAAACAATTCTTTTCCCCTTGAGTTTGCTCGATGTGAAAAAAATACATGGAAGCCTATGCAAATGGGTTAAGGACATCCTCGAGTCCTCACTTGAGGCATTTCAGCTTAAGGCCAGGGATATAAAGGGAGAGGCTTTACAGCAAAGCATCTTTTGATAAATTTGACAGGATACAGGTGAAGTGCTCAGACAAAGCAAAATCCAGGCAACAGAAAAGAAATGCCAAAGCATCATTTAACCCCAAATCATTTGCTGTTGGTTCATTAATTCCACTTCTAATCAAATGTGTCTCAAAGGCAGATTAACACACAGCAGCATCAAAACAACAGTCACCATTAATTACATCAGAAAAGTCACAAGCAGGATTTTCTTTCCTTTAAGAGATGGAGGTTTAGGAAAAAAGAAAAAGAAGAGAAAACAAACTTACTTGTATGCCAAGGTTGCACTAAAGTGCTGTTGGATATATGCTTCCAAAACAGTGTTAAAGTGCTGAAACTTACGGTCTGCAATGAGCCCTATGATATAGATCTAAACAGACATGAACACAATTAGCCAGAGACACATTTCAAATTTAAATGTTAACTTTCTAAAATATTTCTGATAATTTATTTACTACTACTATTTAAGACTTCAAAGAAATTTAATTTTCAGTCAATGAGTAATACACCTCTGTTCTAGAGAGACTTTAATTCTCTGAAATTAGTAACTTCATAGTTTGTTCAAAATTCTAAGGTTCTTTACTTTGACAAATAAAATCATTGGTGCTGATTCTTACCAGTGCATCAAAGACAAGGATGTCATACTCGTTACTGTGGGAATGTTCCATCATGATGTTAAACAGGGCATCCAAGGTATCCTGGAGAAACTATAGAACAACACAGAAGGACAAATTGATAACCAATTCAACTGGAAAACCTCACATGAAAGTTTTCAGATAATAGACTTGGTTTCCCCCAAGTCAGAATTTAACGCCTTTACTGAAGCATCATTTAAATTCAGAAAACATTTCCAAGTATTTAGGCTCTAGTTGCTCTAATTTTAAGAACCTACATCCTCAGACACATGAGCAATCAATAATACATGCTTAGCTCAAAGCTTATGGAAAAGATAAAAATATTATATAAATGACAAAACTTGTTAAAACTGCATTCCTTAGTGACACAGATTAGTAGTTGCTATTTTCACATATATATGATGATTAAAAAAACTCTTCCCATTTCTGTGGTCTGATTCAAATTCTGCTCTAAATCAAAGAAAAGTACCTCAGTGACTTGGCACACAAATCTTTGGTCAAAAAAATCCACTCTTCCTTCTTCTTCTTTTTTTTTTTTAATATTTATTTCTTCTCTCCAGAGAAAACTAAAGTTTATGTTTAAAGACACAAAGGTAATAAATAGTGTCTGCCATTTTCCAAAATAATAAAAATCTTGTATACACATTATACTCATTAAATTAAGAAAGTGCTTTGTTGGGTATATAACACTTCTTGGATTTAATATCAAATGTAAATTAATATTAAGAACTGCAAAGGAAGCAGTAGGAATTCTTCGTTATACTTCAGATAGACAAAAGGAAACATGAATAATAATTGTGAAAAATATTTTATCCTTACTATCTTTGTCTCCTAGTAATAATCTTGCAAACCCCCCAGCCCAACAATAGCCAATACCAGAGAAATTTGAGATCAAAAAGTAGGAGGAGACCTGGCCAGCACTGAGAAGGATCCTGTCCAGGTGTTTGCTTTCTTGCTCACTCTAATGAAGGGCTTTGCTCAAGTCCTTTGCAAACTAACAAAGGCATTATGTATGAAGGGGCCTGAAGGATAACTATCATTAGAATAACTATTTGAAGATATACCTTCACTACTTCCTCCCCATCCACAATCTTCAGCTTTTCCAGGTTCTCCTGAAGCAGCTCTGGCTTCATGCGCCACTTCAAGAGACCCAGCAAGCCCACTAAGAGAAAATAGACAGACATTAAAATTTAAAATGTGATTTATCAATCTGTGAAAATGCCTTCTTTCTAAAACTCCCACCTGTTTAGAAGATACATACCATTCTGAGTTAGCTTTGTGGAACAAACAAGACTTGAAATGTAAAATGCATCTCGAGAGCTGACTGAAAGCCCCCCAACAATACTTGAGCTCCTGACTAAGGTTGCTGCTTTGTGTTCCGTGTGCTGACGGGTAGAAGGCAATGTCAAATAAGCACCAGCATCCTCCATTTTTTTACTGTCCCCCTGAAAAACAACACACTATTCATTACATATTTCACACCACCAGATTTAAAATTAGGCTTATTTTGTGCTTTCTAGAGAAGTAAACAAAACTGAGGTGTAGGAAGGGACTCTGAGGGGTGACACCACTGGCAGAGTAAAAGCAAGAGCCAATCTCTCATTAAGAAGTCAGGAGGTGTGGAACACAGTAGACTACTGAGCATCACCTCAAAGACTGTACACAGGATACAGAAACATGACTATGATGTCTGCACACAACTTAAAAGCAGAAAACAGGACTGAGTAAGGAAAGAATAGCAGCAATATTTTGGTATCCCCATTATAACTTTATACCTGGATCTTGAACATAAAAGATCAGGGCATGGTGAGATTATATTTTAAATGAGGCAATATTCTGCAGTAACTAAATGACATAGAATAAATTACTTTCAGTGGAATGAACAGTACCAAACCAGAGAGACAACAGATATTTTTCCCTCCCCTCTTTCATCAGCTTGTGTGCCACAATCCCACAGATCTTCTGGGTCTCACCTCAGGATTCCCCAGGAAAGTACTTTTAGACAAAGGCACTAAAAATCATGCTACTCACTGTTTAGAGAACACAGTTTTTCTTTTACAAAACTACTCCAGAAAATTTCCCTGATGAGTTTGAGCTATCCCTTAAAGCTATGACACTGTGTCAGCTATGACTCAATTGCAGACCTTTAGTCTACAAATGTGCATGAACAAGGAGCTGCAAAAGCCATAATTTAGAAAGACATTTTAAAGTTTTGCAGTTTTATTTGGTTCAGTGACTGTGGATGTGCAGTTTCTACTTCCTATCAAACAAGAGGTAGAGTTAAAAATTGACTATAAGAGACCTAGACAGACAAGAGGCAAAACCCTTAGGCAGCACAACAGACAGGAGTACTAACATCTATGATTGTATCAGGCTTGCCAAATAAATTACTTCCCAAATTTCTAGAAGCAAAAGAAACTCTTGATTTCCACTTTTTGGGAGAAGTCAGACAGACAATGGGAAAAAGACGTGAAATTTTGATCCAAAAGTTCCTCAAAAAATCCAATGCCTAAAGACAGTTTAAACTTAGCAGCTTTCAAATTACTTATTTTGAGAGGCCAGATGTATGACTGCTTTAAACACTTACAGCTTACAATTACTGTTTTTAATACTAGAATAGGCAAGCATATGTCAGAAAATCTGTCTGTTTCTCACAACCATAAACTAGGTCAACTCCATTTAGCATTTCTCATCCATGCTGTCACTTCAGAAAAAATACTGAGCTGAAGCAGAAATGAATTACGTGGAATTTCATAGCCAACATTAACCACACAGCCCACAATTTTCCTTCTAGTCTCAATATTTATAAATGATAGTTTCAATGAAGAGAAGATAAATAACTATATATTGCCATTAATCTCTTTTGGCTTGCCTAAGCAACTTGATTTAGTTGCATGCATCTCACTTGGCATTAATGTTACAGCAAATTTGTTTACTGAGAAGAGTGATGAGAAATAACTTCAGTTCCCTTTGTATTGGAAGTGATTTCTGGTTCTTAGTTCCTGCTAGACACCATTCTTCAAAGGGGGAAATAAAACAAAAGTCTTGAAACATCTGTTCCCTTCTTCCTTCACAAAGTCAAAGATGTTACCTGTGTCCAGCCAGGCCTAGCTAAAGCTATTCATCACACCCAAATTGCTGAAACTTTGACTTTTGTACCTGAGGAACTACACAGCAGTTTAAAACAACCATTTCCCTAAGGCTGCACTCCCAGATTATTCATGTGACAAAGATTCCAAACGGATCAAGCCCTTCCCCACCTCCAGCAAGAAGAGTGGTACCCACCCAGGTATAGAGCTGCAGCACAACTTTCTCTGTACTACAGAATGCCAAAAGCACAAATATCAGTAAAAAGAGCAATCATCTCTCACTGTGCTTAGATAACATCTTTATGTCATTGAAATGCAGAGCAATGGTTACTGATAATAGAAGAGGTTACAACTTTTCATTTCGTTCAGATAAAAACTGCAGTATTATCTTTGATGGAATAATAAAATCAATCTAGCACTAAGTAAATATACAATGCAGTCAAATGCAACAGTGTGAGAAAAGATGTCTTGTGAGAGAAAGAAAGAAAGAAAACTGAGCCCATACCTTTAGGACTAACAAATCATGGATGCCATCTTGGAGAGTTGTTCCATCCTCCTTCATTAGTCTTATGTAGGCCATTGCAAAATTCTTTTCTCCCTTATCTTTATCTGCAAAGCAAAAGATTTTGAGTTGACTACCCATCAACAAATTAAAATTCACTAAAGTAAAAATTCCCTACTTACACTCTTGAGTCGACCTGTGCCTGAACATGAAGCGCAGATGAATCCTCTGCATGTCTTCAATGGGCACTGCTACCTTTTGTAAAATCAGAAAATTATGAGGAGTTATGGGGGGTGTTTCACATGTAACGAGTTCCTATTTTAGAATAAATATGCCCCACTTCTTCTGCTTCCATAGTGCCTTTCACGGGCTGTTTGAAACTGTTGAGCCTGATCACAGTAGCAGAAGTGGTGGCTGATAAGCAATGATCTGTCAGATTTTGCTGAAAGTCTTGCACCAGCAAAGAAATGAAGCACAAAACCCAGTGAGTTAATACACACAGGTACTTGTAGGCTAGAAAATAAGCACAGTGCAGTCCTACTGCTCACCCTGCTAACCACAGAGAATTAAACATCACCTATGCACTATGCAGCTTCCACTTTTCAGATAGAGAAATTGACAATCAATTTATTAAATGTCAGCTGAAAAGGGTACGAAAATTTCAGCAAAATTAATTGACTATATTTTTGTGATTAAATTTAGTGTAAAGCCTTGAGGAGAATCACGGGAACTCACAAGTGCATTATTCTAAAATCAGCATACTTTAGGTCAAACATGCAACAGAAAAGGCCAACCGTGCAAGGGAAAGCACAAATTTTCATATTATCAAGTTTATAGTTCTAAACATTTAAGGACTTACACACTTTTGTGTCCATTCACAGCTTCCCTTTACAAATCTTACTTCACAACACCTTAATATTAACTATGTTTTCCAACAGGATCAGCTGTTAGTGATCCTGTACACAAGTCTGAACTACAGAATAATTTTAAAAAGGAACTAGTACAATAAGTAACAAACAGAACAGGTCAATGTTTTCAAAACAACAAATAAACTTCTCTTTGAAATCACACTCCATTCCCTCCCTGTCCTGCAGCATCACAGATAACACACCTTACAGTAATAATTGCAAGTTTGTCATCCATGGCTATTTTGTCTTAAAAACACCACGCAAGCTTGACACTGCTTTATAAGAACTGTTTCTGGCAGCTTCTGGCTATTTTCCAATCATAGATATTAAAGCTTGATTAGATAATTATTAGTGTGTCTCTACAGAGACACAATACAGTTTTTTCTTTTTGAAATCAAAAGAGGGGGTGGGTGTTTTCATTTGGGGTTTTGGTTTGGCCTTGTTTGTTTGTTTTTTAATTGAAGCTCCCCATCTCGGTTGTTTCACCACGACAGAACAAATGCAATATTTTACTTTTGATGAGCCCTGTTAGGACATAAGGTTATCTAAGATGATCTCATTTGCTTTGCTGAACAAAATCTACACATCATTTTCTAGGCCAAATTTCAAGCCTCGGTGATCATGCATCTCTGAAAACTGATGTATGACTAAGGCTCCATCCTTCAGCTGCAGTCAGGGACAAGATGTTTTTTGGAAGAAGCTGATGCTGTGCAACCTTTCTGTGTGAGGCATTAGGAAGTGAAAAGTCAGTGGGAAGTGCCCAGGCCATACCTTGAGTGTCTCCATCCAGCGCGGCTGCTTGACCTGGTAGTAAACAACAGATCTGTACTCGCTCACGGGCTTGTCCCCCGCTCCCAGGCAGATGGCATTCTTGCAAAAGGAGGGAAGAAACAGTGCTAATTGCCTCATCGACTTGGGTAAAATTTTGAGCAATTTTGCGTAAATGAACTTGAGCAAAATCAAAATAATCACCAGGGAGCCTCCCCTCAGAGTCCCGACCCAGGAATTCCACCTCGGCTGTTCCCCTCACAGGCCTCGCTTCCCGCCCTCACAGCAGGTGAGGATATAGGACATCATTCAAAATTAAATAAAAATGACAGAACCAACAGACTGGAAGTACTAACGTGAAGATACTGCATTTTCCAAGCCTCTGAACACAGTGAAAATAAACATTTACCATAATCTATGGGTAGGGCCACTGTAATTGCATTTTACAGGGGTCACACAGTGGGCTCTAAGAGATGTGTGAGGAATATGTAATAGACTTGATTTCTCCATCTGATGAATTTAAGTAACCAACATGTCATCTCAATTAGTAGAAGACACACAAAGGAAAAAAAAAATTTAAATCTAGCTTCATTATTTGTTTATTTCTCCATTTACTTATAAATATGTCCAGCAGAGTCCCAGAAGTGCTAGGCAGCACACCAGAGGTGACTTCCAAACTGGACGTTGTAGAGGTACTACCAATAAACAATTAGAATTTCCCAGTCTTTAAAGACTATCAGAACTAGGACAGAGCCAAGCAAAAGACTTGATCGGAAAAAAAAAATGTGTTTTCCTAGGAATTCAGTTTCCTTAGTGAGTCTGTGAAGACTCAGCCTGCAATCCGTCTGGTCTGGCTGACTGCAGCTGAGTTGTCCATGCAGAGTAAAAGCTGCTGTTGGACAGGGAGGCACCAAGATCTCTGGTGCCTTCCAGACATGAAATTAAAGTCCCTGAAGGAAGTAAATATTAAATTCTCTACTGAAGGAACAGAATTAACTAATCCAATCTAGGATATACTAACTGCTGCAAAGGTGCAACAATCTTTCTGAAAATCTAGTGAATCTTAAAAGCCTGATTCCAACACCGGGATACCCTGTGACCAGAAGGGTGTGATGCTGATACCCGAAGATGATTCGTATGGTCTGGTCAGAGGGATTTAACTGCAGAAAGCAATGTCTCATCACCCTTAGCAGAGATTTTTCAGGGTTTATGCACCTTCTTGTTTGTAAGCTCTGCAACATTCACTTGAAACAAAAGTCCTATTCCTTGAAAGAGTAAATCAAGGCCTAGCTCTGCAACTGGAATGAGTTTGATACCCAAAGAGAACCAACCAGTTTCCTTACTTCTTGAAGGAATATTTTTGTTTATATGTATTTTAAGCATCTTAACTGTGATTGGACAATACAGAATAGAGTTAACTTCTGTGCATGAAAGTCACGGTCAGGGGCTGTCATAGGTACAGGCAGTGTTTTATAATCAAGGCTAGAGTTTGGTGTGCAGACCTTAAACATTATGTGGGATTAGAATTTTCTTTCCTCAAGCTTTAAAATGACATTTTAGGTCAAGTAGCTAGATGCAGTTCATAAACAAGTCATGAACCACAGTGATTCACTCCATCTTTATTTTATCACAAGAATGTCTTTATGATTTCACCCTCACAATCCCAACACTATAAAGCTCAGAAAATGACAGGTCAAAAATCCCCCTGAATACCAAACTGCTGATAAACCCTAAGGAAAAGACAAAAGATTTTCAAAATGGGAACAGACAAGCAAAAAGACACTAAATATTTATGTTGCATACATAATCGTTGTCACTAATTTCATTATTTGCCATGTACTTAATTCAAGGCACAATGACACAGACTTCCTGGCACAAATCAAGGGTTTGTTATAAAGAAGAAATGGTACTTCTAACATTTCAGTGTGCAAATTGCATTCCTCTGGGAATTTCCTCAAGAAAAACCCTAGAGTAAGAATGCAGTAATTGTCAGAATCAGCATTTGTTCCTTGGCACAGCTAAAATAGGTCATTCAATGTTATTCCTCATTACATTTTTATGCAAGACTTTTATGGGGCTTCAATAGATAGATCACTTTAAAAATCATAAAACTTATTTGTCACAAGATGTCACAGAATGACACGAGTAAGGGAGCTGTGAGTTATTGGACAGTGGTATTTTATAGGATGTCTAAGTTAACCCTTGCCTCATAAATGCAGCTCATGTTTCTATGCCCCTCATGCAGAAAAAAGGGAAAACTTACATGCAACACTTTTCCTTCTTCATCACAGACACACATTATCACTTCCACATTTCTCTGAGTTGTTTTATTGTATTTATCAAAATCTCCATACAGCAATGTAATATATATGTCATTTCTTATATCTCCTAAAAGAGAAATTGAAGGTTACAAACCAGTTTAAATGCAGTGAGAGCACAGGATTAACTGCACTGCACACAAGTACCTCACTGCTTGCTGTGAAACTGATTAAGAAATTCTTATTTTCCATCTGAACTTAAATTTTCAGTTCTTTTTCATTGCTAAGGTGAAACTACGATGTGAGGAGAAGCAAATGGGAGCTGAGAGTGACTCGAAGCAATTCCCGTCCTGCCCCGACACCTGCTGGCGAGGTGGTGCATGATTCCATTAGGAATTCTCCCCAAATACACGGCTCTCATTCCGGAGGGAGCTTCATATTTTAATTTTCTCCTCTGAACCAATTCATATGACTTTTAAGAGGATCGAGATTTTACTTGAGTTGGGGTGAGGGAGATTTTCCTTATTTGTTTTTTAAAAAAGGAGCACAGCAGACTGTGAGTGATTTCGATTGGAAAATACCTGGTCACAAATCAGAAAAATAATAAAGAGATTGTAAACTCGTTTGTTTATTATTGTTAAAGGAAAGAGATAAGTTTAAAACAAGATTAGTTTAAAATTCAAGTGCCATGCACCATAATCTACTTACAGGACAAGTTATGAACAAGCAGATAGGTTTATCCCTCCCTGTCTGGATTTTATTTTTCCAGTTTAAGTCCTAGTACTTTCCAAGGATTTCACAATTTTATATAAGCCTCTAATATTGGAAAAAAACTTACCATGAGTGAATTCTAAAGGGCCTCTGTGTTACCCATTACAGAAATAAGTATGGCAGCAGCAGATGATTTTTAACACAGGGAATGAGAAGAAATCCCTTCCTATTACAGGACAAAGCACCTCCTACCTGGCATGATTATTTCAGGGAATCCCAGCTTTCTAGCAACAACGGTGGTTCTGTCTACAAGGTGTGGGTAATCCTTTCTAGTCTGAATCACATCTCCAACCAGCATTTTCACTGTTACCCACAGACCTATTATGTGCATGAAAGGAAAAAAAAAGATTACATTTTTGCCAGGGAGAAAAAAAAAAAATCTGTCTTCAGAATATTGCCTCTTCTACCCACCAAAACAGGGATAAGAATTCACTTTTCCCACTTCCTGTAGGTGAAAGTAAAACCTCTATAAAGCAAAACTACCACTTCTAATTTAAATAGCCCCTAAGATTCTGTAACAAACTCATGGTTTCTCAGTTCCAGCTTCGAAGTTGACCCACCTCCATTGTGGTACTACAGCTCCAACATAAAATGAAGTTTCATAAAATACCGTGTTACTTAAAAGAAAAGAATAAAAATAAACTTTACCTTGTCCACCACTGTCTCCTTTTGATGCAGTGATTTTGCTTAGGAGACTGTGCAAAAAGTCGTTCTCTGCCACTACCCTGCGAGAGGAACAGCAATGTCTGCTCAGGAATTAAGTCCTAAATATATCAGACACCATCTAGAACGTAAGTGGCAAGCCTCAATCTTTGCAATATTGCCTTCTTGTGATACTTTGGGTATTTTTATTATCTCTCACTCAAGTTGCAGCCCACTCACAGTCATCTGTGTGTACACTGAAGTGAAAAAGTTTCAGTCAAGTACCAAGAATGGTGTTTTGTGACAGTGACAATATGAATGTGCTCACCAATATGCCACTCCAGATCAGTCCACTTTCCCTGACAAATAGCCAGATAAATGAACTTGGAATTTTTATTGGCTACTTTTGAATTTAGAAGCAAATTCTCACATAGCAAACATGTTGGGTCAAACTGGAAACAAGTGAAAAAATAAACCAGTGTGTCATACCTGTGTCTTTCAGAATTCAATTTACCCTCTATAGTACATAGCAGCAGTGCTATGTAGGACACACAGAGTTATTTCCAGTATTTCCACTGGTATCTCTGCATTTAATCTGTGAGGATCACATTTTCAGGCAGCTGCTCTGGCATTTCTTTTGAAGATAATATGTGATAATTCTATTACTTTTTAAAGGAAACACACTTTTTACTCAGATTTTTCTTGAATTCAAAACAGAACCAAGCTCATAAAATAGTAGTTATCCTTGCTTTTAAAGTTTACTGTTGAGTACATGTAACTATTTGACTTGGGTTTGTGAAATCAGACATGGTACCAGCTGTCTGAAAGAGCACATTCACAGAATAATGCATTAATTTAATGTGCTGTGGTACCTCTGCAAGTCTTAAATGCCTTTTAGAGTCATACTTAAATAATTAGCATTATTACAACATAAAATTGTTGAACGAAAAAGTTCTTACTCTTTAACCATTTCACAGATTGTTACAGCCAAAGAGACATAAATAAATATTTTCTTTCACATAAAAAAAGATATCTCTAATGTTCTTACGGATGAAAGGGAATGAAATGCTGCTTTTCTTCATCACTTTCAGATTTTCCTTTTATGATATCTGTAATATCCATGACTAGAAGAACAAAAGAAAAATCATCAGAACATATAAAAGAGTTTCAGAATAGCTTCTCTTATCTATGAATGTTCTTGTGCCTCAAGGTAAATGTAGATTTTTCACCAGCAGGGGCACAGCATTTAATGCAAAGTCCACACTAGAAATGTGCTGCTGTGGAGAGAGAGGGAGAATTTAGGCTAGTTTTAGTATAAACTTGTGAATACAGATATCAGATCTTTGGTGGTGCTTTTGGGGCATAATCACTGACTTTATTTCATCTGCAAGGGAATCTGTTATTAAACTGGAGCTGTGCTTTCACTCACACAGCTTAGCACTGTATGAATAATCAGGAAATTAAATTCAAAAGTGCATTTCTGACTTGAACTAAAATGTCAATGTAGGTGCAGGTTTTACAGACTTAAAAAAGTACAGAAAACAATTGATAGAGCTTGACATGTCTTGGTAGAGATTTTAATAGTCCAGGGCTGGCAGAAATCACTGATATCCTGGTTCAGCCACAGCACAGGAGACACCAGGTACCTGCCACTCCGAAAGGCCGCCGGAGCCCTTGAGTGTATTTCTTTGAGTTGCTGTCTCTCAGGTCCATCCTTCCCACTCGGACTATTTGGCAAACTAAATAAATCTTGTCTCTGCTAAGGTCCTTATTTCCAAGATCCTAAGAGACAAATGAAAAAGAATTACAGTGTTACTTGGGGAAAAAATAAGTTGTGAAGCTGAAACAGGACCTCCAGTAATAAATTGAACTTTAGCAATCAATGGGGGAAAAAAGTGAACAAAAAAAACCTCAAATCAAACAACCCCCCAAAAACTCAACAAACTGAAAAACTTGAGCACATCAAAGGGATGAAAAACCTGACAGTTTAAAGTTTGGAAAAAATATAAGGTAAGATAAATAGAGAGAATAATAACAATCAAGAGGTACAGCAGATAAAACCAAATAAATCAGGTCATCAAGAAATTCATGAGGCAGCAAACTGGTCTGAAGAAAGGTCACTGAAGCATTGTCACTGCCTTAAGGAACTTTGTGACTTGTCACCTTGCTCTGTTTTACCTCTGCTTCATTCTTCATTTTGCTCACTCTTTACAAGGTCTGACAGTGACTACAGAGAAGAGACAATTTCACTTACAAATACAAGGGGAAGTAAATGGGAAGACACTTACTGTGAACACCACTTTAAGGTTGTTGAGCATATCAATTTCCTTTGGAAAGCCTAGACTCCCCCATCTCACCAAGTAGTTCTCACTGTTTGGAAGATAAATATCTCACTGTCAAGTGATTTAAAAATTCTCCCTTTACACGGTACAAAAGTTACATAACAGTCTGTGGTGATGGTTTAAACCTAAGATCAGACTAAAAGCACAAGAAAAGCACTGTGCAAGTATCAACAGTAAGTTTTAGAAGAGTAACTTGAACGTAACAAAAATGGATACCCTTTTTTGAGGCAATCTTACCATCATCATACTCTGTTTGATGGGAATATGCAACAGAATCTTAATCTATCCAGAAATTTACAAATTTAACTATTTTTCCACTCCCTCCCATTTGAGCGCTTTACTCCAAACACCACATTATCACCCCTAGAACAATCTCTTAAATCTGAAATGGGCTCAGGCTTTTCCAAACTTCTGGAATGTTCAATCCAGGAATTACCTACAAAAATATTTGTCAACTTAGAAACCTTTAGCGGCAGCCAGGAACAAGATCTGTCCATGTTTGACTTTGCTTTGGTTTTCTTCATTTTTTTTTTATGTATCCTTTGCATTATTATATTATTATAGCACATTGGCAATTATTTTACTTTATTTTGGCCTGTTCCATTTGCTACTGTTCTGCAGTCAAAGGAGGAAGCTTTACCTTATAATTGTTGACTTCTGTGGATCATAGAGTGACATAAAGAGCTCTGCATCCTCTCCAATTCGGCAAACAAAATTCCTCACAAAGACGTACAGGCTGTGGGTGGGAGATGAAGACATTCGGGAGTACGATGCATAATCTGGTTGATCCTTCGACTACTCAGGAGGAGAAAAATTAGTTAATAATAATCCATTAATTGAAATGGTCCTATACTACAAGCAGTTTCACTTTCTAGTATATGTAATAGTTAAAATTGAAAAAGAGAGCAGGGAGTTGGACTCAATAATTCTCATAATTCTCTTCCACCTTGAGCTTTTCTATGACTCCCTTAGGCCAGTCCTTCAGCCAGTAGGCAGTGATGTAAAGGGGGAAATATTTTATCCACTCTTAAAGAAAAGAGCAGGTATCGAGATGTCAGCACAGAGACAAGCCTGCAAGCCTGAAAGAATATATCTTTGAACACAGTAAGCTGTAGCAGAAGGCCTGTGATCCACATCACAGTGGGGCTTCAGTGTGCAAGAAGCAACAGCAAAATTAAGTCTCTTTGAAGAGGAGACAAATAACATGCTGAGATCAGGACACAGCTGAGCAGGTCCACTGACTCAAAAATAGGTTCCTGAAATCTACCTACCTCCCATCCTAACCACTAAGAAGCAGCTTCTCAACACTTCTAAACCCATTGTTTGTCTCTATTTTTAAATTAAGTCACCACAGTCTATCACAGACTCCCAAATTTCATTTTCCTTATATTGTCAGTTAATTACAAGGTGTTTTCCAGTGATTTGTCATGGGCGTTATTGAAGTGTCATGACAAACCAACTATTTTCTGTTAAGTGTTTTATTTGCTTTTTTACAGTTTATTTTCTCATAGATGGAGAAAAGAACCAAAGAGGATTACAGATCCCTGCAGAGATTTAATATTGCAAAATGCTGGGGAAGTGTAGTCACCTGCTTTGCATTTAAAAAGATTTAATTTATGCACTTGTCAGCTTTGCTTTGGCACATGAATTTCTGGTGTTCACAAGATTATGCTGAATTCACCCTAGTTCCTCTTCAGTGATCTTAAAATCTTCGACTCCATCAGACTAACCCACAAGCAGCAACATTTAGCAAACAAGCAGTGCAGTCACAAGGCCTTGTGAAAACAAGCTATGGTCAGTCCTGGCTTGCAGCCTGACCTCCAGTAGTTACACACTATTCACTATGCAATTCAGCCTATTGAGAAGTCCATGGATGGAGTGAAGAGACATACACCCATATAGGAATTCAGAATGGATTTAGAACCAGCTTTAGACACAAGCTTTCAGCCCAGCCCACAGCCCAAATCCAATGCACAAATGCAATTCCATTTGAGGCTTGGCCATATTTATGACACAAGACTGTGGATCTACCCCAAAATCAGAGAAAAAGGTTTCCACCAAATTTCATTATTCCATCCTTCAACTCTTAGACTAGCTTTTGTTTGGATTTTAGCAAAGGAAGCATAAAGTTTAGCCAGTTATTCCTACCATTTCCTCCTTAATTCGCTCAGTGATTTTATTGGTCGCTTCTTCATGTGCATGAAACAGGCTGATAACACTGGTTTTGTCTGGATCCAAGATATTTCCATCTTCATCTCTAACTATCAGGTCTAGCTCAAGTATTCTGTGAAAATTTAAAAGGCATAATGGTAGGGTTATTTTCTTCTATGTGAAGAAAGCTTAGAAATGTAACAAAAAAGGAGGCACTTAAATCTTTAAAGTTATGTAATTTAAATATATGCCACAGTATTTCACTGAAGAAGAATTGAACTACACCCCGTGAATTTTTTTAAGCTGTTGTACAATATTTAGGAATTTATAGTAATGTCACCAAACCATTGAAATGCCTCTCACATAAAATAGATTCACCCTGTTCAACGACTTTTATCAGTCTTCATCGCTTTTAGCTTTTAACACTTAACATTTGTAACCAAGACATGTAGGGTCTTCCTGTTACCTTCTGCTTTTATGTTACTCTCTCACCCTTTCAGTCCCAATACTCAACTCTGCTCTCTTCTGCCCTGTTTCCATACAAATCATGCCTTTCTTTCTTGTCACTCTTTCCCCCTCTCCTATAGTGGCCCACTCAGCCTCCATTGTCATTCCCCTTTTTTTCTTCTCCGTAGTTGCCAAGTTTCCTTCACACCCCGCAATTTAACCTCACACTTTCAGGAGCTTACAAACACTATCCAGCTTGTAATACAAATAATTTTAAACATCTCCTTCACCCCTACTCTTCCAGAGGAAGCACTGTACTGTCTCGTAATACAGAAAGAATATAAGAGTGAGAAAATGAAAGTCTGAAAGCAAATGAATTTTAATCTTGTCTTAATCACAGCTGGGCTTCTTTGATTGGAGCACTTCAAAGTGAATTCTGGTTTTGAGTGAGCATTCAGCTCCACACAGTGCAGTAGGATATGTGTATTCCATAGTGTGCTCTCTATGAATACAATTTATTACAAATTTGCATCCAAATCACAGTGAACAAGTTAAGAGTTTCATAACACCCTGTGGTCATTTTGTATGTGTAGCCGCAGGTAATGGCAGACTTTCAGCTGCATAGAGGTCTTCAGGCCACAACCACCACAGTCTAGCTTAAAATAGCTAACCACTGTTTATAAGCTGATTCTAATGCCTATGAAAATAATACTGTGAAGATGTTTTTACCAAGCTCTCTCTCCCTCCCCCTTTATCAGATGGTGGAACACCACTGACCTCACATAATCCCACAATTTTGCCAAAAAATCTGTTGTGTTGCAGTGACTTTTTTATTGGCAGGGAGCAGACAAGACATTTTGTCAAATAACTATTCTGTCCCTGGTAGTTTCACTTCTATTACCAGAATCAGAGCTCTGCCTGGAAATTCCCTAGAGAATTGGGTGTGGGTGTGGATGTGTTTGTTTGCAGACTTAATACAGTTTGTCAGCACTGCTTTTGAGGGTCACTTACTGGACCATGTTTGTGACAGATGGACAAGTTTTGGGCCCCAAGTACACTGGTGATACATGTACATAAGGATCAGTTATCTGACCTCAATTCTTCCCAATTGACAAGCTCATGTATTTACAATTAAGAAATAAATTAGTATATTGAAAAGGCATTTTTCTGTGAAAAGCCTCATCATGGTATCCACCACCAGCATAGGACTGACAGGGAGAAGTCTGAAAAGGAATAATTCAACATGAACCACAGTTTTGAATTTCAAACCTGTATAATTCAACATGAACCACAGTTTTGAATACCAAACCTGTAAACATAAAAACTTGAGTGTCATCTCTTTGGTGCTGTGCTTTAAAACAAATCATGCTGTCCAGAAGCAGTGGAGGCCACTTACTTGTTACCATAGTCAATTTTGGATGTGACTTTCTGTTTGAGTTCTTTGAGCTCATCTTTTGGCAAAGTCCCAGACAGAAGCTGTGATCGCCACTCCATCAAATCACACATCATGGACTGCACCTGCTGGAACTGAGCCTTCTTATTTGTCTAGGAGATAAGAAAACCTCAGTAAGTTTCAGGCTTTGAGTTGAAGTGAAACTCTGGTCTTGACAACTAAAGGCTTCATGTCCTATTAAATGCTAAAAGGTAGCAGGAGCAAGAAGCAGGCAAAATAATGATGTCTCATCCCACAAATTTTTAAGGACAGAATATCCCATGTGATCATAAAGAAATTACATGAAATTTAAGCAATTTGTGTCAGGATAAGGAATGAGGTTATTTTTGTTTTATTTAATTGTGTTGCTTTAAAATTCTTTAACAAAATCTCATCAAGAGAAAACATCACAGAAACAATTAACTTCTGTATGAGATATTGATGGGAACAACAACACTTGATTGTGGTATTAATATATTTAAAAGAAAAATCAGAGAATACACAGAATTAACTGAAACAGTTCTAGTGTCATTCGCTGAAAATAAAGAAGGGTCTTTATTGTTGACTTAATCAAGAAGACTACCAAGTGACATGTTTCAGAAAACTACAGCACATTCAAGATCCCTTTGCCCCAGCAGAGGAAAAGCGAAATGCAATGGCTGGGATCCTGGAACAGTCAGTACAATTATTGAAACTGCCAATTGTTAATAGCTGCTTGCTTCCAGTAACCCTCAAAGAACTTCTAACATTCCGAGAGCATTATGAGTCTTTTCAAAAGCATCCCAGTTATACTCCTATCTGGAAATTTTCACTGCTACAAATCAAAATCATGAAAAACGTATCATGCATGAGGATACTCAAAGCTGAAACAACAGGCATGAAGTTAGACCTCTCCTCAGCTGGAAGTCAACTTTCCCTTTACAGAACCACAGAATTATCCAGGTTAGGAAGAGCCCTTCAAGATCATCCAGTCCAAGGCTGATGGCTGGACTAGATTTAAAGCCACTAGGCATTTAAAGCCACTGAAGAAAATCTTAGTACTGAGAAAGCAATTTCTTAAATCCACCCAGACCATACCCTGAACGTAGGAAAAGACATCAATTTGAACAAGGCCCCAGTGGGCATAAACAGGACCAGCTAACAGGAAACAAACAGCATCCTACCACGTAGAGCTGTTTCCAAATGCTTCCCCATTCCCAGAGAGTGGTGGTAACTTCTTGGACTAAGGGAATCTCAGCAGGTATGACATTTTCAGTGTGTCTAGGAAAGAGAAGGAAACTCATCACAAAGTATTGCATATAGGTAAAACCTTATAAAATGAAAGCCTTGTTTGCCTTTCTAAACCATAGATTAAACCTGTTACTCTGGCTGGAGAAGGATTGTGAAAAAAGCCTGGGAGAAGAAAAACAGTTTGTTTTTACCCATGTAAATGTAATATCAACAGAAACAAAAAAATAAAACAATAAAAAGAAAGAAACAACAAAATATCTGCACCCAGTATTTTTCTAAATGCTTGAATAGTTATGCTATAAGTATGCAATAGTTGTATATTGTAGTTAACAATAACCAATAAATCTACTGTAGGAATTCAGTAACCAATGAGTATGCAACACAAATAATAACATCCAAAAAATCTATCTTAAAAACTTGCTTTATTTAATAAAAACTTTTCTACACATTGTCCAAAACACAATCTGTGTGTACTGTAACTGCCCCAACGAAGAGTGTCTGCATTTCATGGGTGTGTATTACACTCACTGTGGGAGAGGAACCTAAATGCCTCAAAATTCATTCTTTAGCAGACAAGCTCAATAATGTAATAAACCAGACAAATTCAATACCTTTTCTTTTCAGCAGTAGCTTCCTTGATGTGGATGAAGGATTTAGGAAATATTCCCTGTTGAAGGAGAAGAAAAAATAGAAATCCACACTTATTCTCCAATAACATTGAGGTAACAGCCATGACTATGAACAAAAATGATAATGACAAACTGTAATACCCAAATTAACTGCTGGTTATTAGTTTTCTGTCCAGATGGATGCATTTCTATTTGACAGACAAATAATAGAAGTTTCTTTACATCTCTACAAATATAGGCATCTTTCTTCATAAGAAACACCATTTGCCACCCCAGAAAACAGTTCAATTAAATACAATTTAATAAAATACAGCTTAAATTCACTAAAGAAACATTTTGTCTGCACATCATCTCATACATTCCAGTTTCCTGGATGAAAACACAATCTAATTTAGAGATCAGCTCGATTACCAAATCAAAGAAGAAACAGAGATGTGGGATCATGGAATAGTGATAAAACATTTTCAATGCATGAGGAAGGGTGACACTTAGTAAAGCCCTAAACTTTTAGCCCCCTCAGGTTTGTGTGGCCCAACTGCAGCTGAGATTGCAGCCTCACTTTCTGCTCCCCAGGGCTGTGCAGAGCTGCCCAGCAAGATGGAGCCAAGAAAACACCACATTCCATTAAACTCTCAACATCTATTTTAACTGACCTGTGTAGAAAACAAATGGCCACCAGACAAAATATTCAAATGTGAACTGTGCTTGCTCTACAAAAACTGAAATGCCTTAAGTCATCCCAAAGGAAGGTTTGACAATCACTCTGTCCATGACAATCCTACCCTGAACTGGCAAATCTCACCTTGGTATCTAATTAGATTCTTCCTGAATTCTTCTCTATTCAATAACTCACTTAGGGAACTTCAAGTACCACAATAATTCAATAACAAATGTGCTATTCTACAAAGCCTTTCTCCAATTAGATTGCAGATTTTCTAACCATTTTCTTTTAAGCACTGAATCTTAATCAAAACACAATCATGTCTTATCACTTCCACATCTTTTTCATTAAGATTAAAGTTTAAAAAAGTCCGTGAAGCAGCAAAGTGAAAAAAGAAGGTCCTAGTAATGGTAAATTTAGTGATATCTTAGTATATGAAATTAATAATACTTCTTAAAGCATGTTACCCATGTTGATCCTGAAGTCCTTCAGCAATATTAGGAATTAATTAAGAATTAGTGGTTAGTTCTGGTAAATATTTTTCCTTTTTAGTTTTAGACTTTTAATTGATTAAAATAATGTTATGTAGAATAAATGGCAATAACATTTTCAGACAAAAGAAATATCAAAGTAATTGAAACACAGGTGTAGTGTTTTAACACATTTGCATTGCTGCTCCCTAGAAAATCTTATACCAAGAGGAAGTTACAAATAAAAATGCTTTTCTTCTAGAAAAGTGCATTTGAAACTAAGAAGTAATTTTCTTGCTACTTAACTCAGGAGTCATCATACCCAGAGTAAAAACTGTTCATCTGTGGCTTTCCATTTTCACATCTAAGAATACTGACTTTTAAAAAAATGAATATGATTCTTGTACTTTTCAGATATTTAAGAACTTAAGCCTCATCTAAATTATTTATATTGTTTGTAGCCTAGAGAATCCTTGGAAAAAGTACAGAAACCAACACATCTAGCAGCAAACTAACTCAAAATTCAATTCAAATGGTGTCTTCAACACCATTAACCTGAAGTCACAGTAATTTCTTCTTTATTGATCTGCTTTCCCCAGACCTCACTTCTATTTACCAACATTGTCCAGGATGAATGCTGATCATTTTATCCATCTCAAAAGGAAGGAGTGGCAAGAGCTGACTTGAGAGATCAGAACAGAGATCAGAACTATCTAGGCTGAGACAGAAACCCAAATCATGGGCCGAGCCCTTAAAAAGTCTCACAGGAATGAGCAGTGTGATCTTACCTCTGCTCCTTTGTATCTTACCAGGTAACCCCTGTACCAATCTGAAAGGAAGAAACATCACTTGGTATGACAAAAAACATGCATTATAAAGCACACAATAAAGTCATGGGGTTTATTTCACATAAAAAATATCTAGCACAGTATTTCAAAAAGTTAATAGTTACTTCAAATATACATAGATTGAAGTGAATTGCAGGGATTATATCAAACATGACTTGCATATTATCAAATATGATTGTATTGTCTGCTTTCAAGCCTTGCACAGTAAGTACAGATAATTGTACATAGAATTTGACATGCCATCCTCACATTAAATGTAGAAATGATGTGGTCCTATTTCTAGGGCCTTTCTACAAAATGACTCATGTTCATAGATTGAAATCAGAAGGCTTATTTATTAATATTAAGAAGAGAATAAATCTTTCTCCCTCCAGCCGAGTTAGCTGGAGGTTCATCTGTGTCTGACTCTGTCTGTCTGTCCAGCACAGTCTCCCCAAGTATCAAAACAAACAAAACACAAAACACTTTCGTTGGTCAAGGAAAGCACCTTACCAAAACATCTTTTCATATTTACATTTTTTGTCAAGGATTTCTCCTGGGAAGCTACAGAAGTTCCCTTTAGAAATGAAGTTAACTATTTACAATTCAAGACAAGTTGAAAAAGAACTTGCCCTTCTCAAGCCTTTTGCTGTGATCCCTCAAAATCCACTGAGGAGGCAGCATCACAATTAAAAGGTAAAATAAGTTGTTTTACAAAGTAATACATGCACATCTTTAAATATCTATCTCAGCCACAACCACCATGGTCCTGGACAGCCCATGAAGCTCTTCCTGTGTTCTAGCCCCAGCATTAATCCCATACAGCACATGGCTTTTACATACCCAATTTCCTTCAATGTGATAAGTCTAAGAAATTTTTTTGCTATGAGGAATTATAGCTTTTGGACTCAATCATAATAAGCAACCTCTTGGTGTAAATTCAGGTTGGAATTTCAAGAAAACTCAGGGTTATTATTTGGCTTTTGCTCCATTTGCAACTAGAAAGCCCTTCTGAATAAGAGGAGTGCAGAATTGCAGTAGTAGAAAGCCAAAAAATTAATTCAGGCTTTGTTCCACAGTTGAGTCTCAATAAACTACAAAAAACATAAAAAGCAGAGTTTAACCTTACTAAATGAGATCAGGGGCCACATCCACTGTACATACACCCCATCATGTGAAATCACCTGCACAGCAACAATGTTTAACTCTGTTGAATACTACATTTTTTTATCCCATAGAAAGAATTTATGACTAGAAGCATACATTTTCTAATTGTAACTTCATGAACAAATATGATCTCTTATCATCCCTTCTCTCTCACCATTTCTATCACAGGTATTGCAGCCATACAAGCAAAGCATAAAATAATAAAAATAAATCCCAAACATCAAACAGTACAGACAGAAAGGTGATGCTAAAAGTCACTTTGCTGACCTCAAAGAAAGATTCAGGACAGATTTCTTTTGGGTTTTTCTGCACTGGGATTTTCTTTCCCCAATGTTTTCTCAACAATAAAATTCCATCTTACTGCTAAAACTGAATTATTTGCACATAGTCTCAATTTACAACCAAGTGTGTCAAATTGGTTTCATCCCATTTGCTGTGACAGCACATATATGTTCTGTGCCTAAATTCTGTGCATGCAGAACCAACTAAAACAGGACTTAAAAGGAGCACAGGAAGAATCCTGTCACCGTTGGTTACTCGCCAGCTGCAGCTTGCAGCATATTTTGAAGATATCTGATAAAAGATGAATTCACTCGCACAATGAGAGGGATTCCACTTCTTCATTGACAAACATATTTCATAAAGCAAGGCCTGACAGAGCATGTCAAGGGCAGGGGGCTCAGAAAAGACTTTTAAACAAAAAATAACTCCATCAGGTCAGCACTCAGCTCACTGGGCAGGGCTGACAACAAATGTACCACAGAAGCCTGAAGTGCTATTTCTGCAACTAACAGACAATACAGGGATGAGGAGGTCCCTGGTTTGTCTGTGTATTTTGATCTTAGCCAAAGTGTTTAGAATGGAGTTCAGAATGCTAAAGAATTGTGCAGACCTTGTGTTTTTTAGGAGAGGACACAAATCATTATGACTGGGAGAAGCATCTGTTGGCTGCTGAGTGACATCAATGTTTTCACTGATGCTTAAAGATATTGAATTAATCTTACAAAGAACAGCAGAGAACAAAAGAGAAATAATTGTGGTTTTATGCTCCAACACAATGTAAATGTGGTTTTTCAGGTGCTCCTCCCTCAAATCCTTTGTTGTTTCCGGACAAAACAACCCAGAGCTCTGTGTGGTGGAATGGGCTGGGTTCAAACAGCTTCAGAGACTTTGCAGCCTTGGGACCACAGCACACCAAGTGTCTCAACACTGAGCTCTGCCACTGGGAAATGCAGCTCTTGACCTCCCCTTGTAACACAACTGCAGTTAATAAGATACAACAGAAACACGTTCTATCAGCAGAAGTGGGCTGAAAAAGATAATTTCACAATATATTTTTCAAAGTTTTAAGCAATTTGAAATTTTTTAAAAAACTCTTCACCTGGTCAAGAGCATTACTGCAAATTGAAAATGAATCACTCTGACAGAGACATTTGCAGATACCTAGCTGCTGAGTTAGCAATAATAACTCCACTCTCCCTGCTATATACTAATGGAAATCTCAGTAGCTCTGTCAGACTTGCAGGGAATCAGTGGAATTGTGAAGGTGTTGACTGTCCATCATGCATGACTTTGACTTCTGCTGCTTAACTTGTTCAGTAAGCTGGATAGCTTTCACAACTGTTTCTGTCATGATGACAACTAAGATTTCTTTAACTGGGTTTCCTCATTATACAACAGGATAAGGCTGTTGAGCATCTCCTAGCAACAAATATTTAGTTTAGAGGCAAAAACTGTACTCCTTTAAATCTTAAATCAAATTTATGTAAATTCCATGGGGTACATCACCAGCTGGCACAAACTTCACAAACTCTCCATTCACCTTGATGACTTCCTCATTTGGTTAAGGCTTTCCAAAAAACCACATGTAGTGTAATACGTCTAATTTTGGCTCTTCAGAAAAGATTAGGTTCTTCCTCAAAATAGACCACCACCACCACCACTAAAAATAAGAGCATCAGACAGCTACTGATGTAATACAGGGAATTGCTGTGAGGTGAAAGGATTATGTTATTCACAAAGAGATGGAAAATGTGACTTACCTTCAAAGGACTCCAGGATATGGACCACATCACCAATCTGTAGAGATAGGTGTTGTATGCTTGTGCCTTTGAAATTGTATATAGCTGGAAAATTAAAGGATGAAAACACCATTTTTCAATAAGCCACACACTACGGTTGAACTAAAATCCAGACATGGTTATTAAGGTTTGGATACTGGGATAAATACACTAGGCTAGGCAAACAAAACTATAATTCTATCCAGAAGCTCTATTTGTCACCATTAAATAATCTCTTTTCTTGTGAGAATGGAAAGATGGTGAAAATGGCCAGTGCTGAAAACAAAACCAAACAAACCAACCCCACAGAAAACTCAGCAAGCACAGGGACAGCAGCTATTGATCAGCACTGCTCTGCACAGGATTTAGGAGCCCTGTTTGATGCAGGTCTTTGATAAATACACAATCACAGTGCTGGGGAATTGTTTGTCTGTTGGCCCAAAGGATTTAAGCACACATTTACCGAAATTTATGGTTACACTGGTATGAAAGGGCACAGAGATGCCTGTGAAAACTGAATTTACTGACTTCTTTCCTGGGTTTAGATGCTTTAATTTAACATGAAACTGTGTTTCCTATGGAAACAGTACCAAGCTTCATAAATTTCTGTATTCTCTGTACAGCTCTGAAAAGAACACAGGAGCAGTGGATTTTAAAAGTGTTCTAATCAGAAACTTATCTACGTGTGGTTAAGAAACAGCAACGTTTCAGAGAGGATTTAACAAAGTCAGCCTCTTCACCAGTTATGCTCCAGGGCTACAGGATGTGGGCTCCTATGGTAACCATGCCTCTACATTTTTTTTCTTCATGGGTTTGGTTACAAATTTCTACAAGAGCATTAGAGCAGAAGTGGTTATCGAAGCTACACAGGGAACTGATTAATTACAAACAGCCAAAACCCCAATTGCACTGTACAGGTGGGAAGAGGCTGCTAAGGGTGACCCCAGGGGTGCAGGAAATGTTGGTCAGCAGAGCTCTGCCTGGCAGGGTCTCCATCCAGCCACACACAGCAACCAAACCTGAAGTGGTTTGGATGAGGGAAAGTTGATCTATAAAGCAGAGTCTACCTTCAGCATCTTCCTGCATTCCTTCTGCTCCCCTCTCCAGATTTCTAAAGCAGGATATTCATCTTTGCTAGGGACAACATGTATAATGATATATTTTATTTAAACATTTAATTTACTTTACTTAAATTATTAAAGTTTCAAAATAAATTGCCTTTCAGGAAAATGCCTAAAGTAGGAATGTAGACCTAAAGAGATTCATCCTCTTCACTCTACAAGTATTCCATAAATTACGTTTCTTTTGCCATCATTATATTTGTTGTATTTCTGGAACAGAAATTAAAAGGAATTTCAGATTGAAGAGGCTTACTGGACCAAGAATAAATTATTTTTGTTGACATGAAGATGTTCCCAGCAGTTCCTCCTTCTGAGTGGGGAGAGCAAGGTTTGAATCATTCAACATATGGGGAGGAGTAAAAGAAGTATAACTTTGAAGTGAGGCTCTGCTGCCCAGATTCAGCCATTTATTCAACAGAACCTTGGAAACACTTCCTTGGAACTGCCTCAGCCCAACACAAAATTGAGTTTATGGAGTACAGCACATGTGTAGTTCTACTCTGACTGGTCTCTTTTCCAGAAGTGGAGGATGGCAAACAACTCTGCAAAGTTATCATGACATTTCAAGAGACATTTCCCTGGAGTGTCTGGGAGGTGGAGGATCTGTGTGCATTCCCATGCTCTTAGAGTATTCTCCTGAAAAGTCCATGGAGATCAAGATTACTGTTGCCCAGCAAACATCTTAATTTTCAAAATATGTGCTGCTCTATTTAGTTGTAGCTCTCTCAAAATAGAGATAGAAATTACTGAGTCATATCTTTACACTGCATTTCAGTTTTGCTCTCTTAAAACTTCATTTAACAGCCATGAATGTATTGAAAAATGTAGTAACAAACTGGCAAAGGAAGTGGTTGTATCATCTTGGTTATTTCTAAATGAGTAAATGGAAACTTAACAAGAGAGGTTTAACCAAAGAACTTGGATTGTTTGGTGATAAGTTTAAAAAATCCCTGTACAAAGTTTTAGGCTGTAGACTTACCCACACATTTTACGATAAGCAACCTCCCAAACTACCTTGTAAAAAAATGTAATAAATAACCCAACATCATCAGCTACATCCATAGATCTTATCTACAGCACCAAACAGCTTAACCATCACATCTGCTGTTGTTTTAATTATTAACTGTGAATGAAAATGTGACTATTATATCAAGTTATGTTTTCTGTTGGCTGTAAGTGGTGTCATTTCCCTCACAAACTGAGACCCTCCTGTACTTGGGAGTGCTGCCTCAGAGTTCACCAGCCGAAAGGAGGATTCCCTTTCCTCCACCCTCTTTTGAGATCCTCAGGGTTGTGTGTGCACAAACATACTTAACTCATTTTTCTCTTCAAATATAGTATATGAAAACCTCATGTGGAATTCAAGTTTTTTGGTGGGATACTCATCACAGGCTTTTTAAAAAATAAACTCTCCAGTGAATAGAAATAAAAGCCCTTTCAAATCACTCCGAAGAAACATCCTACTGCTCCTCTCCTCTCCTCTCCTGTATCCCAGCCATAAATACAAAATGAATCAGTATCCTTGAGGCACAGACAGTGACCTGCTTGAAGACCCCAGCATTCACTCTAAATCCTAATAGCAATTACTGACCTCAGGAGCGACTGAAGTCATGGCAATAAGATTAGTGGGAGAGGTTTGGATGGCAGATGCCCTCCCCAGCCCCGGGCTGAGGTGTTCCCAGCAGCAGTGTGTCTGCACAGAGGTGCTGCCAACTTCTCCCAGGGTGGCACAGAATGCCCAGCAGCTCCAGTTTTATGACAGTGTTCCTAAATAGGGACTTTACAGTTCACTGAGAACACTGTTGGAAAAATTTCCCCTGAATGAGCAAAGGATAAAAACTGTCTTTTTAGAGATCCCCATAACCTCTGAGGCAATTTTATAGCACACATGACTCAGCAAACAGACAAACAGCCCAGTGTAAACCCGCTGAGATTCTCAGCTCCCTCAGGAGCTGAAGGCCAGCACACCACAACACCGACACTGCTCAGAAAGCACATGGAAAATGCCAGGTGGGGCTGCTGACATGGCCAGCATTCCAAACTGAACCCCATTCAAGCCCAGGTGGGCTTTGAATTGTACCTCAGGAAGATGGGAACAGCTCCTATCATGTCCCTGAGGTATCCCCAAAGAATCCTTTCCTGTCCAGCCAAACAGAATGTGCTGCAAGGACAGTGACTCTCAGCAGCTTCTGTGTGGTTTTGCTGTCACACTCCCCCCCAGAGCTTGAGGGAAGACATCTACCAGTGTCCAACCCTGCAGGAAAAACTGAGGGCTGAAGAAAATCCTTCTGTTTCCAATTCACCCCAACACATCTACTGCAGCCAGAGCTGTTGGATCTGATAAGCACACTCCCCCCTCTAGATAAATACGTGTGTACTCTCTTGAATAGATGGGTGGCTGTGGAGACAGAAAACAGTTCACCTTTGCTAATTTAAATTACATGTCCTCCTCAACTTAGAAAATGGCCAGCAGAAAGATAAAGCCCTCATAGTGTGGATCTTTCTGGGAACTTTCACACCCAAAACACTCCAGATGAGTCACGATAACCCAGGTAACAGAACACCTTCTCTCAAATTGCTACCTTTCCTCACTGTTAAAGCCCCACATTCTCGCTGTTTACATGATTATCCTGTAAGCTACTCTGAGGTGGGAATGATAAAACAGGAAAATCCCATAACCTGCAACATTGAAGCTATTTATTAGCCTAATAATCTTTCCTGTCTTTGCTGCCTGTTTTCCTTGACGTGCAATCCCTGCCCTAATCTTTATAAAAAATACAAGCATTACATTGTTTCATTTTGGGACTCACCCTTCTGGAACAAGCCATGTTACAAGTTGTTTTCCTTGGCTACTTTTCNAAAAAAAAAAAAAAAATCTAAGGTATTACTGAACCAGCTCCTAATTTCACTTTACCACAACAGAAGGACAATTTGGTATGATTTTGATGCAATAACTCATGATGTGTTTTGCATATTCAAACAATTTCTAATTAACAGGCTCAGCAAATACCCTGTTTTATTTTCAAAATATGTAGCTCCACTTTTATGAGTAGTAAAGTACTTATAAATGATCAATTCTTGGTGTTCAGTTGCCATTTTCTTCTCATGGAAACAGGGTGAAATTATTCAGCAAGGAGACAGATAAACCCCAGGTGAAAATTTTATACAGTCCTGGCAGGATTTCTTGACTTCTGGAAAGAAACCTGTAAAAACTGTTTTCCAGTATTCCAAGTTAAGGATCTTCCCCAAAATCTCACAGAGCAAGTATGCCTTAATGGCCACATGGACACAGTTCTAGTGGACAAATCACAGGTCAGAGACTTGTCCCAAACCCCTGGGGGAGTTAGAAGCTGATTAAATTTATTGCAAATCTCTGCAGTTCTCAGGTAATGAGCTGTTGTCTCAGAAAACAATTGAATAGAGATTTCCTCACTTGCTTAACCTTGGGGCCAGATGGAGGTTTTAGCTGAGCCGAGCTACTTATTTTCCTTCTTAGACATGACAAAGCCATTATGGATTACAAGAACCAGGAAGGTCTAACATATCAAACTAGTTATATAAGATACTGTCTCTGACTTTTTACCTTCTCATATAAAAAATGTAGCACAGCCATTTTTCTTAGAACTCTTCATGAAGAAAAGGATATTTAGCTATGATGGTTTCTTTCCATGAAAGACCACAGATAAAAATATTATTCCCCCACAGCTTTGTCTTCATACCACTTCAGCTTGCCTTTCGGTGTTTCCCAAGCAGCTGCAGCAGTCTGCTGGGTTCAGAGGGTGCATTTCACGGAGGAAACCTGCCCTGAACAAAGCTCTGCTCCCTTATGCTTCAATCCATTCAGATTTCAGAGATGTAGAATAATTTCAGAGGACTTCAGCACATGAAATCAGACAAGCTAATCTCAGCCCTGTGCACTTGGGCTGAGCATGTGCTTTCCTACACCTTCAAAGAAGTCACTCACTCCACATCATAATTTTGCTTCAAAAGGACAAATATTCATTTTCAGATTCAGCAGAACAGAACATGAGTAAATCAGACACTTGAGTTTAGAATGCCAATATAATATTTCACCAGTTTGTAACTGCTTAAGGTCTGAGCAAACGGCAAAGATTTTCCATCAGGAAACTGCCACCTAAAGCCACCAGCCTGCCATGACTATTCCATCCTGTCCTCTCCATAGGAATAACAGATTTGTGCTGGGAGTGCTGCAAGACTAAGAACAGGTTTCACCTGTAAAACCAGGATTATAGTTTCCAAGTGCAAAGCTGAATATCTGCTACCCAGACTACTCCATTTAATTAAGTAAAACACAAAAATGGACACAGCAGATGCAATTTACCATAACCAAGGGATGGTGTGGTCTTCCAGACCTACCCTGCAGTGTACTCTGCTCATCCAAAGCATGATGGGCTCGATATTCTCAAACTGAAACTCTGCTCATCAGCAGAAACTGAAGGCATGAGGCACACTTCTAACAAGAGACTTGAAAATTCAATGTGAGATTCGTAGATTTGAAGCCAAAGATTTTCAAAAACACAGAAGACAAAATACTCCTATGTGGTTAAAAGGTTTCCAGTGTTTATTACTCCAAAAGCTCATCAACTTTCACAGAATTTATGACTCAGTTTGCCCATTTTTCTCATTTCCCTCAGACACAGGAGGCATGCTTACAACTGATTCAAAATTCAAAAACTTCTTTGTTTGTGACCATAGTTGTCAATGTCCCTTTCCCAGGCCTCACTACTCCATGAGTTCCATTTCCTTGAAATTTAGCAATTACACTATTTTCCTGCCAACTTCTAAGAACATAAATTTATTTAATTTATGGACAAGACAACCAGTCATGGTAGTACATGCTTGTTTGGGTTTGTTTGATTGTTTTAATTATTCTGGGTGCAAGAGTCTCCCATTTTTCTCACCTATGTATATAATGAAAGAGTACACTTGGTTTCCAAGACAAGGTAAAATAAGACAAACTGTGAGCAAACAGTTTGGCTAAGGAAAGGAACTTCTGGGTATAAGCTAAATGTTGTTGAATTTGTACTCATCTGTTAAATTCAAGCAATTGTGCAAAACCAGACTTGAATGCTCTTACTGAAGAAAACCTACCATAAAGCCACATGTATGGCCATGTACATAACTACTATTTTAATTTTGTTGGGAAATCCATTTGTTTATTCTGCTTTGTGACACACTAAACCACAGACACTGCTACAACTCTGATTTTACATACAAATATAAAGAGCCTTATAATGTGTTTAGACAGAAAACCCTTCTTTACCCCAGGAAATGACTGACTTGGGGCCAACACGTGGTAGCACCATCACAATGCTGCAGGACACAATGTGCCCAGGTTCTCTTTTACACCAAACCCACTCTGTGCTCACAGGTGAGAGCAGCAGGGAAGCAAGCAGAGGGGAAAGGAAATACCAGCAGGTCTGCAGTGTCAGTTCTTCCCAGTGACCTACTCTAGAGTAAATGATACTGTTTTGGACATGAAAACAAACACCACTGGATTGTCACTAGTTTTTGAAGCAATGTATTTTGTAAGATGGTTTTTACTACGTGAGGCTTGCTGAACCTTTCAAGTACCACAGAGACTACTACAAGTGGAAAAATTAGGTGCTTTCTACTATTCGTAAAATTGAAACAGAAAATATTTACACCTTTTATTTTGTAATACAAACTGCCACCAGAACAGGCTACTTCCATTTTGCAATTCTGCCACTGCTGCCCATGGCCGTTGAACAAGATGTTGTTTTCCTCTTATTAATTTCTTGGTGTGACATTTTATGTCATGAAGCTAGTTGGGTTTTTAATGCACATCACACAACACTATGGCCTACTTAAAATAAAAAATTCCTTTTAGAAGCATTTAGAAGGTTAATAACTAAGTCCTAGCATGCATTTTTTCAAGTACCTTAGCTTTGATTCCTACTTTTTTAAGGCTTTTTTTAAACAGCAATTCAGTCCTTCATACAAGTTAACATCACTCATTGTAAGAAGATTACTTTCCTTCCAAAAAGTACAACTTACCAAGTCAAATACAGATTTTTTTCCTGCACCACTGACCACAAGTGACAATCTTGCAGAAGCAAATGTAGTATTCCCCTTCCCCTACATTTGTTCCCCATAACTGCTGGCTGCTACACATTAAACAACACATTATTTATTCAGTCTGCCTCTAATGCACCAAGGTGGGAAATGCAGCACTACTGTGAGAGTGACTGACTCTCGTGTACTTCATGCCATTCTGTTTGAAAGATCAAAACTCTGTACAGAGTTGATCCTTTCAATTAAGGCACCCTGGTAAAGTGGACGATGCTAACTCATCACACCAGGGAAAACACCTGCCCACATCCTGCTGAGGAGACAGAAAGACAGCGCTCAAATGGCAGCTCCCTGCCACTTACCCACGCCGCTCTTCTCTGTCTTGTGCCACCTTGCCATCACACGTGAGCCTGCAGGCTCCGCAGGATGCCCACCCCCAAGCAGTCCAAGGTTCAGGGGATGTGGAGCTGGAGGTGGGTGACAAACACAGGCCCCGGAAGCGCCGTCCTTCCCCAGCCCTCGGACGAGCAGCAGGCGGAGGCAGCTGCGAGGCCTCTGTGAGATTTGCTGCCTCTCAGAGCTTCCTTCCTCTTTTCTCAAGATACTGTACCCCAGTGTCATGGGGGAGGGGAATCCCAAACCGGGTGTTTCTCTTGCACCATGTTTCTCTTGTAAACAGAAGCATGAAAAAAGGGCCAAAACCACGCCAGGAGTGTGTGGCACCACTCCTGGAGCTCAGGTCTGTGTGAAGCCTGGCTGCAGTGATCATCTCTGACCAGGGGTTAGGTCAGTTCTGGACACCAGAGCAACACCAGGCTGGAAAGATCTGACTTCAGAGGACATTGCATCTTAAAAACTCTGCTCTTCTGTCCTTGAACACAGATTTGTGCTTTTCATGTCTCCTCTCCAAAGAGAAACAGAGTGAAGACAAAGCCACATTTCAAACAACACCCATTCTTTTTAATTTCTGTCATTTTATGTTTGGAGGAAGTAGGAGACTCTCCATTCTCTAAACAAAGCAGCACTTTCTTATAGACTTACTGTCAACACAAAACTGCCAAAAGCAGTTTTTGGTATATTTACAGCCTGTGCTTGCACACAGGCTGCTGTGTGTGATAACTTGGGTGAGGACATCTTGGATGTGCAAAGACCAAGTCAAGTTGTTTGGATGTGGATTAAGGACAATATACCAAACTGAAGGCAGTATGACACCTTAAAGCATGAAGCTTGTGCTTTATTTATAGTTTAGAGTCAAAAAACCCAAAACAAAATACTTTTAAGACTTACCATTTGTTTGATCTTCTGTTTAGTACAATGAACTCAGTTGACAATCCTGTCCTCTGAATATTCCATTGCCATTTAGCAACAACTGTTTATCCAAACTCTTTAACACTGCCATGTTACCTCCATCTCTCGATTTTTGATAACCACCTGTGGTTTTGATAACACATGACATTTTATTTCTCAGTTTTAACTAGTAACCATGTGTAGCACAGACTGTCAGTCTTCCTGCAAGTAGAAATCTGGCATATATTTCTGGAGGAAAGTCACTTTAACCTTTATCACAGATTTGCTTGAATTGGTCTAATCTTACCCATACTTGCTTAGAAAAGGATTTAGCTCATTACTCTCCCCTAAAATAACATTGAAAGCCACATTATATTTACTAAACTGGGCTAAATTCCCAGCAACTCCCATTATCTCCATTTACAGACAAGTGTTATCTAAAAGTTCTTAATTTTTGTCCCTGGACAATGCACTTTATATTGTTCTGTCGAAACCAGATCTTGAGGCTGAACAGTTCCATCTTTTCGTTTTGAGTAGTTTTTTTATAGTAGTATACTTCCTAACCAGTGGTGATTATCTTCCTCACTCCTCCAAATCCCTGTGGCAGCAAATCCTCCTTCCCATTCACTCTTCAGCCTAAAGGTTGCCTTGATTTTATTTTCATGTTCTACCTTGCTCCTCCTTATTGCATTTCCCTGTAAAACAACAACCCCGAGGAAAACTGTTCCTTTCCAGCACTGCTTCTCCACCAAGGTCTAATACACATAGCTAATACCACTGTCTTCTGAAAGTAAATGATGTAAAATACAGAAATTTCCCCTGCAGACTGGGATCCAATCTGCAATACTTCTCTGATGCCCTGATGTGATTCTGCAGAGAACAGGACAAACACAGGGACTGGGCTCTGGCCAGAGCTCATGTCCCCTCTTGCACCCTCTGGACTCACCCCAAATGCCAAAACTCCCACAGGAATTGCTGCCATTCCCTTCCCCACAGCAGCTCTCAGCACAGCACAGCTGCTGGAACTTCCTCCTGGCAGACTTTCATGATGATGCTTTGGCAGCTCCTCAGTTACTGGAACTCGTTGCCTCTTCATCTCACTCAGCTCCCACCTCGTCTGACTGTGTCTGAAAAATTCCTGCCTGTAACTCCTAATCAATGGATTCGGGGAAAAAAAAATACTTTTCTTAGCTGCCAGAGGAAAATGCACTCAGAGCAAAGCACACACCGTAACCCTAAAATCCTGTTTTTACAGCAAAAAACAAACCCCATTACAGGTCTAAAGAATTAAGATGGGTTATAGTTACACCCTTTGTCCAAAGAGATTTGTATTCCAAGTTGGCTTATTCGTACAATTACTTCCACACTGATATTTCACAGAAAACACAGGACAGATTCAACAGCCTCACATACCTCATCATATCTTCCTTAAGTCTTTCTTGAGACAGAAGGTCTTTTAAGGAAAATAGAAAATTCCTTGCTTCCCTAAAAGACGAAACTCTCTATGCAGGAAGCTCACACAAAAAACTTACCTGTTGGGGGCTGGGTACAGCCAGAAGGGACACAATTCTTCCTTCCTTCAATATTGCTATTTCAGTTCCAGAAAACAAGACCTTGTAAAATGCTGAGTAGCTAATTATGCATTTTTAGCTACGCTAATTTCCATTATAAAGAAAATTTGAGCAGAAGACAGACATTGCATTTAACTGCCTCTAAATTCTATCCTGCCACGATCTGTGAGGGCAGTTGCAGAAAAGCAACTGATGAGACAAAACAGAACCAAGTAAGAAAACACAGCAAGTACTGCCATGCACTGCACCTCAAGTGTGCTATGGCAAACCCAAAGCCTGAATCCCACACACCTTCCTCCACCTGCACTCCTGCAAGAGGATGTGTACACACAAATATATTGTGTAAGATGGTAAAGGTTACACATNCAGAACCAAGTAAGAAAACACAGCAAGTACTGCCATGCACTGCACCTCAAGTGTGTTATGGCAAACCCAAAGCATGAATCCCACACACCTTCCTGCACCTGCACTCCTGCAAGAGGATATGTACACAAATATATTGTATAAGATGGTAAAGGTTACACACTCCAAGTGAACTCCAGCAGCAGAGACTCCAGAAAAGCAGATCCTGGGGGTAATTAGATAACCCTAAGAAGTTTCACTCATTTGTTGAAATGACATCCCAGTTTTGTTTGTAGGATAAATTAACAAGTTATTTCAACCTAGAAAAATAATTCAGAAATGCCATATGCCTAGCAGCTCAACATATAGCTACCTATAACACAAATCAACACACAATTAACAGAACATATAATTGTCTTAGTAGACAATCTACAGCTCAGCACTGTCATTTAAAGTACATTCTCCAATGTCAACTTAACAAAGGTCTTCCTTTAAGTAGAACAATCAAGTACCGAAGTTGTTTTATGCTATTTGTGTCTCAGAGTAGTGACAGTAAACAAATGTAACTTTCATCATTTGCATAAAAAAGAATTTTTTCTAACATTTTGTAGCATGAAAACCAGGATTTCTTCAACATAACATAATTAAAGTTTACACGTCAAAGTCAAGAAGAGCAAGAACTATTTCATGGCTATAAATTTGCTATCAATAATATGTAATACCTGAGTAGAAGTTAACAAGAAGATATTCTCAGTTTGTGTAACTTCCGTAATAACAGACTGAAAAACTCAATTACATAGCAAATTTCTCACATGAATGAAGTGACAATTCATGATTGTCACACGGATTTCTGATTATTTAACAGGAGAAGCAGCCCCAGGCTGTGCCTAAATGAACTGTGCGGGAAGGGTCTGATAACGAGATGGAGCTGCCCTGGAAAAGGAGAAGATGTGGTCATGTAAGGTGAATTTCCCACCTCTTTAGTCACTTCTGCTGTGACCAGAATTCAGTTTTTGTTGAGGTAAGTGACTGCTGAGCTAAAGCCACCCACAAGCAGAGTCAGAGATAACAAAATCCCAGGCATCACTTCAGACCTGGCAGAACTGTAAACAAACCAGTGGGTTGCAAGATTGATCTCCAACTTATTTTTTTCCATGTCAGATTTAAGAGAAGTCTTAAAGAACTTTCAACTTTACTGAGTCTTTTACTTAGAAACTGGCTAATCTGTTCACCAGAGGGAGCTTTAACTATAGTACCATGACTCAAATGAAGTAATCCAACTTCCATACAAATGCTCCAAAAATTAATGGAACTAGCTTAAAAGCTCTCCCCAGAATTACTCTGCATGCACTTCAGAAAGTTACAGAAGTCTCCCAAAAACATGACACACAGCATCTGCATTGCACTTTCTTATTTATTGAGAGGTACTTTTTTTTTTTTTTTAACAAAAAGTTCTACAAAAGACATCACCTTCATTTAAAAAATGGATACATGCTTCTTCTCAAATACAGGCTACATTTTATAAAGAAAGGAATTAACCTTTATTTTAATTAATAGCACAAATACGGGAATGTGTAGAGTTTCAAACACTGACCAGTAAAACACATAAAATTATTCACATGTACATTTGCAATTAGATCAGCCTGAAAGTTGAAATGTTACACATTAGGAGGAAAAATATTAAGAATTCTGAATCTGGGAATTATTTAGGAGCACATCACTTAGCTGAGTTCTGTACCAACCCCGTCTAGTCTGTCTCACCATAAAAGAAAACCTGTGTAAGCCAGAACTTGCCCTCTACAACAGCCCCATGCTTTAAACAAAGCACAATTCATGTGTTTAGAGACTCTGCCAAGAGTCAAGAACAGGCCACACCTCAGCTCAAGTGCCAGAGAACACAACAGGTGCCCTCTGGGAAGTCATCACAAGTGCAGCTCTGCCACACTTCCTTCCAACACCAGACAGATGAATATTTAAGTCAGGAATCTGTAGAGTGATGTGGGACAGAAGTTCACTCAGCAGCTCCTGCTGAAGCAGGACTCCAAACTGTGCAGGTTCCTCGCAGCAGTGTTATTGCTGAGCACATTGTGTTTCAGGACTTGTCTTGGAAGATACATACAATGTTGAATGTTTTTTCTTCTGTGTTTTCTTCTCTGTTGAGATTTTATTTTCTGTCTTATCTTCTTCTGTAGTTTCAAATCTGGATTCAGCTGTTAACCTACAGGCAAAGCAACCATTCTAAATACATATTTAGTTAATATAAACCAGGACTAAAATAAGAATTTCAGGCAAAAACAACAAGCCGACTGGCATACAAGACCATCCATATACAGAGACAGAGCAAGCAGGGTTTAAGAAGAAAATGAGACTAAACCAAAGCATTTTTGTATCCTTCCTAATCACATTTCATCACCTAAAGGCTTCCTCACACACCTCACCTGCTGAAACGTTAGGGAAGAAAGGTTACTGAGTATGTTAGGTGGCTGAGATCAGCCTTCAAAACCACAGTGACTGTCATGCACAGAAAGGAGATCCAGTCCCCAAATGCACACTCAAGTGAAAAGTCTGAGCAACATCACACAAATAGGATAAAATCAAGCTTCGTACTTCTACACCACCAAAAAAGACTGCCCTCAAAACAATATGCTCGTTTCAACCTAGTTCTACACTACTATTGCCTTCAGCTTAGTGCTTGAATGGCTTAAGTTGGGGCAAGATTTATTTTCAGGCTCTAAATTACATTTGGCTGCTGTCAGGTTTTAATTCTGCTATGAATGCAAATGGGGATAAAACTGTCTCATTGCTGTTAAAAAGATAATTCTGAAATCAAAACATCAGATTGTGCTCAGATTCCTAAATCTTGTCTTTAGCTTAATGAACATGCAAACAATTAGAACAATTGATGAATAGTGATATTTTACCCAACCAAATCACCCACAGACTGTTACACATGATTATTTTCACAAAGAAAGAAATTATAGAAAATGAAGTTCCAAATTAAACATGACTTTACATGGCAACACAAACTCTACACTCGTTTATCAGCACATGCATTAAAGCAATTCTCTGGTGATCTTGTGGATTTTTAGCAGTCTCAGGGGCCCTCAGTGAGCAACCCACACCACAGAGAGCTGCTTTCAGTGATGTTTTTCCAAACACAAATAGCTGCTGCTTAGTTCTTAGAGATGATTTGCAATATAGAGAGGTGCAGCTGAACATGAGGACCATGAAAGGATCTGTAACAAAAAGGTTTGGGGAAATTTAGCTACAGATTCAAACTGCTATCAAATTACTGTGCACTGCAGGCCATGTGCATGTTATTCCCTATAAGCACTGTCTCAAGAGGCTAAAGGCAAACAAGCTTTGCTCTGCACCTCCTCTAGATCAGGGTCTGCTCCACCTTGTGCTCTGCATTAAATCCACACCTGTAACTCTCATGGCTGAGCACCTTCTCTCCATGGTCACCTTTATTTTAAAGTGGACAAATCATTATGTGGTTATAGCTAGAAGGAATTACTCAGGGAAGAAAAAAGTGTGTTCTCAGCAGCCATCATGTGGTTTGCACTCCCCCAGCAGCTGCAGTTAGGGATGGAGAGCTTCTGCCCACAAACCTGCTCCTATGGCAGATTCCCTTCATTTGGCCCTCCCCTCCTCTGCCTCAAACAGCCTCTGTCCAAGGCCACCAGAAACACTCCTCTAGGGGCCAAAATTGCCAACAAAGACTCCCTACAACGAAGCAGAAAGAACTCAAACCAGAAGACCAAATAAAACCCACACTCACTTAAATTATGTGCCAAAGTAGCACAGCTGGATTTATACAAAATACTGCCCTTTTGCAGTATTAAATAATTTTGTTAGCATATAATGTAACAACTCTGGCAATCAAATTCACCCTGTGCCTCTTGGTGAGGATACAGAAGCCAGGGCTGAGGGAAGGAAGCTGAGCCTGGGAAGAAGGATTGGGGCAGTTTTCTTTCTTTCTCACTGCCCCCCTGTCTTTAACGGGCAAGGAGTTAATCCTCCCCAAGTCTGGTTTGCCCATGACCAGCTGACCTCTGTCACCTCTACCCACAAGCTTTTCCCATCCAGTGCTCTCATCTGTCCTATGGAAGAGAGAGTGGAGCAGCTGATGTGCAGCTGGCAGGAGGCTGAGGCTCTGCCCTGCAGCCCTCAGAGAGCATCCCTTAGAGCACTCTGCTGGTTCCTCAGGTGACAGCAGAAATGGATCAGAAAGAACACACAGTGCTTAAACACTTCCACTCTACACAAATGCTTGTAAAACTGTGACATGATTCTATCAAGCTTGACTATATAGACTCCAGAAATGAGATATAAGTGGGGCTCCATCTACCTGTTTAAGGAAGATGAACTTGTCTCATCAGGGGGAGGTTCACTTTAGGCTGAGGGCCATGCCTAAAACCCCAAAGAGCATTATTAGTTGTCCAGATCTTCTGCTGCACCAAATAGCCACAGGCAATTGGACAAAGCCCAAGTGAAGTAGATTTGGTATATGTAATCCAACTAAATAATTTAAGGGAGCAAATAAGGTCCTAGGCACCCAAGCTCTTTAATCAGACTCAAGCAAACAACTACAAATCTAAATTCAAAATAAATAGTGTAGCAAGGGTTAGAATTTGCTATTTCAGTTTCAGAAGGGAAGAAAAGCAGTTCAATAGAGAAATGTATCCTTTTATTGACCAGTTAGTTGGCCAAACAAAAGATATCACTGCACATAACCTTTGCATTGCCAGAATTTCAGTGGCCATTGACAGTTAATAATCACCACTTGAATGTTTAAATCTGTACTCTCAACACTCTGGTATTGTAACCTAATCAGTACCAGCACCTAATGAGCCACTCCAAGGCTGGCTGCAGCCCTGGGTAAGGACACAGAAGTGCCCTGCACAGACAGGGGTTGGCTGAGATGATCCAGCTGTACCTGGTTAAATCACCTCAGCAAGAAAGTCTCTTCACACAAGGGAGTTTGTCACCTCCACAAGCAGGCACAGATCACTTCTGACCAGGCACAAAACCAACCTCCAGGGACCACAACAGCATTTCCAGCTGGAGCATTGCACTTTGGTTAACACAAGGTGAAACACTGACAATTACCCACCATTAGTTTTTCCTCCCACTAACTCTCCATTTTCAGATCCACACTCCTGATCAATTTGCTAATATTTTTTGTGCCTGGAGTTCAGCCACATGCATCCAAGAACAGACCAGAGATTCTTTCAGTGTTTAGAAATCCAGCTTCTCAAATAGTCAGACTTTAACATGATTTCCTATTTCATAACACATCATAGCAGATCAGGGGTAAGTAAATCCTCAATGTTACCTTAATATCATGACTTGGGGTTTCAGTAGTTCATTAACACAATCAGAAACAAACAGAACTTTCTGCCTGGATTTGCCTTTTACAGGCTCATATCATCACTGAAAAAAGCTTTACAACTTACATGGAGTTTTGTGGCAACTTAATTGTGTTGGTGGTTTTTATTTTCCAAATATTTTTCATGTTTTGTTCCTTATTTGAAACAACAGCAATGGATACAAGATTGGAAACCTCCCTTTGAACTGTGATTTCATCTTCCTCTTCCACATTTTCTACTCTCTCTGCTTTCCAGCATCAGCTCCATAAATAATTTCCACTCCTCACCCCCTCTGCAGTAGGTTTCCCCCTTCAGTTCACATAAACTATTTCCAACAGCTTCCTGTTAGCAGACATTGTACCTCCTTTCCCAAAAGCACTATGAGGAATTAAGTTAAACTTTTCTTAACAGGTTCCATTCTGCCTGTTCATTTATGTGTAGAGGACATTGTCAAAACACAATACCATCATTAAATTATCCCAATCTTTCCACTTTCACCCACATCTGACCTTCCTTCCTCACCAGCAGACCCTGCACATTTTAACACAGCTACTCAAACTGTTTCTGCCATATTCTCTCCACAGACTGCAGTGTTTGGCTACTTTAAGTCTGTTAATTATGTCCATGCAACCTTGAGTAACTGAACTAAGAGCCACAGTATCAATCCTCTTACTCCTGAATGCTATTAACTTTGGTTATTTCTTCTAGTAGATATTAGCAAGTTGCAAGCTCAAAACATCTAGACTAGCCTAGACTTTTTTCTACCCTCAAACACTTGAATAGATGTTTACAAAGACTATGAACAGAATACAAAAAGGATCAGTTGAAAACTCAGTGCTCTTTTTATCAGGATAAAAAAAGGTGGAGATAACGACTGTTCTCAGTTACTTTAACATCTAGTAAAATGTAACTTCAATTCTCAGTTCAGGGGAAAAATTTCATCTTAATTTAGCAGTTGTGTTTCCACCTATTGTGCACCCAGATCATGCATTTCACTTGACTGACAACACAGATAGCTAATTAATTCTCCATATCTTGTACAACGGAAGTTAACACAATTCAGGTTAAGAATTACTTTAAGTTTTAAGCTTTTAGCTAAATCTGGAAGTTGCTAGGGTCTGAAATTAGGTATAAAACTGGAGCATGATTCCAGCTGCCTTTATTACCTTGAGCTGTAACACACGTGGTGTGTGGCAGTGTTGACAGGACCAAGAACACTCTGATGCTGGAGGAAACCAAGTGAGCTGTCATGCTACCTGCACACCTTAAACGTCTTCAAGCAATGGGAAAGTTATTTCAAAGATTGTTTCAGGAGTCTTTCTTATTAGTCAGCATTTTAATCCTTCTAAAAGGTAGTGAGAGGTTGAGCTTGGGCAGCCGAAGCTGAGGAATGACACTGCATGCAACACTGAGGAAATAGATAAAGAAGTGGAGAGCACAGTTCATGCAGCGAAAGAAAAGAGATGCAGGTCTGTGCTGATTGCCTTGAGCAGAGACAGAAGCTGACACTGACCTGGGGGCAGCTGGAGCCAAGCAATTGTTTCCACTTCTGCTATTCGAAGTACAGGCAAAGTGATTCTCATCTTGAATTTTAACTCTTTTTCTTTCTCTTTCAGGTTCAACAATGTTTCGTATTGCCTGGAGAGCTGCATTTAGTGGGGATGCTTGGAAAGCCTGGTTTTTTGGAGAAGCATCACTTTGCTCCAAGTTCTTGGTAGCCACCTTTTTTCCTTCCTTACTTGGCAATTGAGTGAGAGCAGTTTCTTTCACTGAAGTATTTTTGCTGCCTAAGTATTCACAAGTAGTGTTCACTGGAATTTTTTCCCTCTTCTTTTTAATTTTAGGACCTTTAAGTAATTCTAAGGAAAAAAAGGAACATATTTTTTGTACAAAAGAGAAGCTGGAGATGACTTGTCCCCCAACATATTAATAATAAAAGTAAGAACACTTCACATGACTGAAGAGTTTGGAATAATTCGTAGTAGACAATTTATATCCCTTAAAGAATGTCTCTTCATATAATCTAATAATCCCAACAGAAGTTATTTTTAAAAAGAGACATCATCTTTCCCCTCATCCACTGTGTCTTTTCACCAAGCCTTTCAACTAAATGCTCTGAACTGCAGCCTGCTGAGGTAAGCTCCCACAAATAACATTTTCAAGTTAAATCCTTTATGTGTGGAAAAAAACAACTTACCTATCTGGTTCCCCATTCATGGATGGAATCCCAGAATGGTTTGGGTTGGAAGGGACCTTAAAGCACACCTCATTCCCACCCCCTGCCATGGGCTGGGACACCTTTCACTATCCCAGGCTGCTCCAAACCCCATCCAACCTGGCCTTGGACACTTCCAGGGATGGGGGATGTGGATGGGACAGCCACAGCTTCTCTGGGTACCCTGTGCCAGAGCCTCCCCACCCTCCCAGGGAAGTTTCATCCTAATATCTCATCTAAACCTGCTCTCTCTCAGCTCAGACAGAATCATCTCCCCCACAGCTCCCTTGCCTTGCACACACTCAGCTATCAGCTGTTTGTCAGGTGGGCCTCTATAGACAAAACTTACTCCATATTAACTTGAGCTGCTCAACAGCTTTCCTCTAAATGCTCTACAAAGCTCCTGTCAGCTGCCAACACCCAGGGAGCTGAGGCTGCTCATCCCCACAAAGACACTGCTGCTTTTATGGGAAACACCTGAGATTTGTTCCCAGCCACTTGAGTATGGTTATGTACCTGTGCTCTATAAAGCTCTAAACACACTCATTTCCAGCTGTACAACTGCATCCTTTAGTCTTTTCAAGCCAGATTTCACATATTTAAGTGAGGTCTGGAGCAAGGCAGAGCTTTTCTGCTTCAGCTCAGCAGCTTTTGGACTAGGTTATTTCAGAAAGGCAGCTTTAAGCATTAAATTCTGGAACTAAACCAGTGTCTTCCTGTTTAATGTCAGTCCATTTCTAAAGGCTGAGAAAATCAGACATTTGTGTTGTCCCAGGTAGAAAAGGAGTATTTACCTTCAGGTTCATATTTCATTTTTAGCTCATCCAGCATAACCCGCAAGTTCATATTCTCACTCTGACAAGCTTGCAAATGCCTCTCATTTGTGAAGAGCTTCCTTTCAAATTCCAGGACCCTCTGGCTCTCATACAGAGCTTTCATTCTCTGCAGGGATAGTTCATTTTTCAGTGCTTCAGTTTCCTTGCTGGGGTGAGAGGAAAATTATAAAATCAGTCAGACTTGGATGGTTTAGGGTTTTTTTTTTCTTTTAGTAAAGCAATAGGTGTAAAGATAACTAAGCACTCAACTTCACCTCAACTTCCTATTTATACATTAGTAGGAAGAATCAAGCTTTTTTGTCCTATAAAACATTTCAAGTGTTGTCTCACTCTTTTAATAAGATAAATGAACATATACAGGCTAAAGATGAAGAATCTTCATACACTTTCCTTAGAGATTAACTTTTAATTGATTGGATATCTCAATTGCCCTGTACCTAGGAGTATTAACAGGATTTCTGGAAGAAATCAATAATCATAAACAGTATTTCTGCTGCTATCTTTTAAAATATAAATGAAACTACAAAAAAAACCCTCTTCATATAATGAAGTCAGGGTGGTTCCACAGCACTACAAATGCAACAAGAACAAAACACTTCTGCACATGTGGTCAGTGCATACAAATAGTAACAAAAAAAGGAGGATAAAAACAAGCACCTAGAAGATAACCCTGCTACAACCAACTTCCAGGCCTCAGGCTCAAAGTACTTACTTGGAGTTGTCAAGTTTAATTTGCAGTAAATCTGCATAGTAACCATTTTCAGAATCGCTTCCTTTGGCGCCATTAGCAGGTCTGGACTCCTCCATATTCTCATATAAACTCTGATAAAGACAAAGTGTCAGATTGTCAAGCAGTGACCTTTCAGAAGCACAGTAGCTTAGTTCTTAGGAGACATTTTCCACAAACTTTGATAGAGAAGCCTCATCACAGAGGGATTTAAACAAAGAAGATAACACTCAGCTGTGCCGAGAACTTCCTCATTTGTTACAAATGTCAAATAGCACTAAAACTGACTGCTCCCTCTCATTCACTGAAAAATGTACAGAAGTAAGTTAGCTCAGCTACAGAAGGTTTGCAAGTAGCACTGCAGAACAGCTTTCTTGCTTTTTATTTGAAAATACAGGGTATTTAGTTAACCCACTGGGAATTTTTTTCAGCATATATTTCTGGGCTTCAGCAGCTGGACCCCAGAGCAATACAAACCATGCTAATCAACAGCCAAAATCTCAAAATCAATTACATTATTGCAGATGAGGAAGTTGGTTTGTAGTAAAGATGTTATAAATGCAGCAACATGTGACACTGGGGTTTTTGTTTGGTGATTTTTTTCTGAACAAGCAGTACTCAGATTTAATCCTGTCCCAAATACCCCACAGGCCTCTGGCAGTCACTCACTACAGATACTTTTGATGGGTATTGGAATCAATCATTTGATTTCCCAACACTTATTTACAGGCTAGAGACAGAAATAAGTACAGATGAAGCTTAAACATGACAAAACTGGTAAAACAATCAGGCTTCCACAATTACTGCTAAATTGGGTTAAGCCTGGCTTCACACCACTTGAGTTAAATAGAGAATACAGGAGGCTGTCCTGGAAAGCATAATCCTACTGCACAAGCTAAAACACTTCAGTTTACATTTCAAAGCTGTGATAAGAAAGGGCCAAACAAGTCCAGAAACATGCAAGAATTAAAAAAGGCTACAGTTTTTCACTCTGCAAAAACACAAATATCAGTAGCATTACACTGGTGTATTTAGGAATGCTCATGTATTTCTCACTTTTCAAAATAATGACAAGATGTTTTCAAGTTGCATAATAGGACTGAAAAAATTGCTTTACGAGGATGATTAAGCAATTCAGTTTTGCTAGAGAAGAGCATGCTTCAGCTGTGAATTTAAGATACACCAAGAAAATAAATATCCAGAAAATTCAATAGAGCTGAAACACTAAAAAAGGCTAAAGCCTAAGTTCACACAGTAAAAGTGCCAAATGGCTACACCTTCCAAGAGAAAAATTGGATGTCATAGCTCAGTGAGCTTTGATCAAGTAACTGAATTTAAATGCTAGAAGTAACTATGTAAGATATGAAGGTGCTTCACACAGGAATCCACAAAAAATTATTTCTTCAACCCAGGTGTTGGGTGGTGTATAGTTTTCTGTTTTTCTGCACTTGAGGAGTCTAATGTTCTCCAGCTGTAAAATATAACTCAGGTCAAATAAAGATACTAGTCAGCTTTTGGATCCCTTTTTAAACCAGAGCATAGACTTCAGATAGCTTTCATAATTCTTCTTGTTCTCATATTTTAGCTTCCAATTATCATTTTCTACTTAATTAAAAACCACATACCTTAAATTTTTCTAACTGCCTCACTTTTATAAGAAGATCTTCTATTTCACCATTTTTTTGCTCTAACATTGACTGTAAGCGTTCCAGCTGATCATATTCTGCCTGGGAGCCTTTCAGCTGTAGCAGTGTAGCCATTTGCAACTGGAAAAAAGGAAAAAAAAAACTATTTACCAGTACAGAGATTAGTGACTAAAAATCCCAGCCTTTTACATAGAACTGTTTGAGTACTCTTAGCCTTTTAATTCTAAATCTGAATATAGAAGTGCATTGGATGCCTAAACTCAGTCTTCCCCACACAATGTTAGCAATCATCACCATAGACACCACAAGGCATGAGGAGAGCTGAAATCTCACTGAACAGAGCAGTCCTGAGGGGTTCCATTCATCTCTTCACTGGCTAAGGAACACACAAATACACTGCCAAGGACAGGCACAACATTCCACATTCACACCACCAACACCAAGGCAGAACCCACTCACAGCCCAGGCTCATTTGTCAGAGCTAAAATGCATTTTGAGAACTCACTTAGGAAAACCCACAAGTTTAATCCCCCATTTTTTTCAGTTCTGATTTTCAAGTATTCACCATGTTATTCTTCTACAATATTAACCCAAGAATTCCAGCTTTTTCTGCTTCTCCAATGGCATACATGCTTTCAAGCAAAAGAACACCTTCTGTCATTACAAAGAAGTTATAAAAATCTTACATTTAGAGCAATATTTCTGTTGGTGCTAACATAATAATATTGAAGTACAAGGGTCTTAATACATTCAGTTACAGGTGATACATCAGACATTTAAACAACAGGAAATACAAAAAAATGAAAGACTTCACAAAGTGTTAGTGAAAACTGAGGCATTTTCATCAGTCTAGTCAGTATGGATAAGGTGACACTGGGAGAAATCACAAGGAAATGATCAAGTGAAAAAATTACAGACAGGGAGAAAGTGAGAAGAGCATTTATCCTACAGAATCTCCTATGTCAGGAAAAGGGTATTGATGATTCTGTGCATAAGTTAGAGCTAACGAAAGATTCAATTATCTCCTCATAGTTTCTACAGGATTTAAGGGAGGCAAAATTTTCAACTCCACCTCACTGGCTGACTAAAACTATCCTTACAGTTCCCAAGTAGACACCCAAACCTTTCCCTTTTCCTTTAAAAGCCCTCCTGCTGGCAGAATTGCAAGTTGCAGCTGATCTATGTAACAGAGAACAGGAACTTAAACTGGAAAGGATGCTCTGGACTGGGAAAACTACACTAGAGGTGGTAAAGCTTTCCCAGGAGTGCTGTGCACATTCTGTTCAGCAGTCAGATCCTCAGGATTTACCAGTAAATACCACACTGAGAGATTCTTCAACTAAAGCTGCAACAGCAGTTACCTCTCCTGTGGGAAGCAGCTGTGAATGGAGAGATCAGCTGTGCACAGGCTGAGCTTTAACTGGCAGCATCCCAAGTCTGCACAACACAGAGAGGATGCTAACAGGGATCTAAGACAGCTGTCCTAACAAACTACCTATTTCCATTACTGATATTAGAAAAAATTTTATGGATACACAAAAGTACAAGCAAATTCCAAATAAAAGCATTAACTACTAGTACAGGGATACCAATTCCCTCCATTTTTGGTACTTTTAGTATTAGGTGAGTTTCTTACACCGTTCAATCAGTATGACTGACTTACCCCATATTACATGGAGACAATTTCCAAAGGAACTGATCCTACCCAATGGCTTCCTCACTCAAATCTTTGCTGTACCAGTAGGGGTTGTTTGTTCTCCTTTAAGACTGCTCTTGGAACTATTTTCAACCTACTCCATAAAATCTAGGTAACACAAACCTTCAGTGCCATTCATGATCATCACCCTTCATGCTTAAGCACTCTCCTCAAACTGCAGGACCAAGTAGTTGATAAAAATTAAAGGATCTACTTTAGCTTAGGAAAAATCACGAGACCAACACAAAAACAGTTGGCAGCTCCAACATTTTACATTATCTTGTAAATCAGCTTCTGCTAACTAGTCCTCAACAATATTAACCAACAGGTTCCTATCTTATAGCACTGCAGTTTAACTTAATTAGTTATAATGAAAGTTATGACTTATTCTTACACCAAAACAGGGAAAAGCAAGAAAAAAAATATGGACAAAGACAAGAAAGCAACACAAAGGTGGAAAAAACCCAAAAACCTACAGTGTGATGGGGTAAAAGTCTGTCCTTTTCTTTACGCTCATTCCTGACAACCATAGTTAATGCACAAATACTTGATTTATGAAGTACAAGAATTAGACAAAAAAGAAAAAACAATTATCAAGACAAACTGAATGCTAGTTTGACTGACAGGAGTTGTGTAATACTTTTATCCATTAAATAACTCCTGCCAAAGTAAGCAAACATGGTGCCTTCACCTTAATGTGGATGCTGTTGTACCACAGGAGTCAACAGCACAACATCATCTCACTTGTTCTTTCTCCCATTTCCCTCCCCACAGACTACTGTATCATATTTTAAAGATAACAAATCCCCTGGCCTGTGCATTCAAGCAGTGCCTTATCAGACAGACCCAAGGACACCCTGGAGTATTACAGGAATCATCATACCTTCATTCTTTGCAATTGTTCTCTACTGAATGCATGCTGTTTTTGTAGGGACTGATATTTTACTTTCACACTGATCAGCTGTCGTTCCATTTCTGCCCTACGGTCCTCCACCTACAGAACATTGTGAACAATTATTACTGTGAAATTACAACACTTGCTGTCACTTGGATGATGAGTTTGATAAGGACATGTTGCTTGGCAATTTGTGTTCAGTCTGCCAATACTACTTTTCCAGCAATAGTACTTGAAAATACAGGCTACTGTCACTCCCCCATGAGAGAAGTGAGTAGACAGTGCTACTGAAGCCCAATCACTGAAATGCAACATATTTTTATTTTGATATCAAAATAAAATTTTGTATGCTTCAGTGTTGCTGTACAATAGTTCTGTCCATGGGCAACAAAAGAAATAGTTTTAAAAATCTGAACTGTTTCCCAACTTCACCCATCCCCTGGATGCTGTCATGAAACATGATGCTGTCATAATGCTCCCTCTATGCATTTAGCAGCTGAACTCAGAGGATAATTCCAAAACCCTCCCAGAACCTCAAACATCCAGACATTTTCTGGACTTTTTTAAGACAGATTTTAGCAGCATCTGTTAATATTTCACATATTGGCTTCTACACTAAAGAAGGATTTATCAGCTGAACAAAACTACTTAAGAGTCAAGAGCTATAGACAGAATCGCCATGAACCCTCAGTCACATGATGGACCATTTGACTGGATAGTCAGGTAATTTAGTGTTTCCATTAAGTATACTAACTCCTTATCTTGAGAGAGAGCATGAAATGGTTTTCCACATGTCAGATCAACACTGAAGTCATATTTGAGGACTAGAGATACATGCTGGCCAGATCAGGTACAGATACTCTCATGTTTTCAATACAATATAAGAAAGAAAACTGAAAATACTTCTGGTCTGAGTACATTCTCAAGCATCTGTGGCTTAGCTGTACCTCAGCAAAGAGAGAATTGCCTTTACTTGTAGGGTCCAAAGATTGTTGCACTGCATGATCCAGCTGAACCCGAAGCTCCTGATTAGCCTCCTGAGCTTTCTAGATTAAAGCAAAGAGGATATTGGTCATTTAAGCATCTGATGTACTGCATACATGAATTTAATCAGGTAGCTTTAACTCTTTTTAATTTCCTACACTTTAGCACAGATTATACTGTACTGAAGCACTTAACTGTACAGTCAGTTCTAGTAACTAAGAGACAAATTCATTTCATTTCACTAAAACACTTAATATTCCACTTGTTCTTCAAGACAAGAGCACAACTAGAAGCCTTCAAGGGTAAACTCTGATGTCTGTCATGGTATTCAGATCACTCTCCTTGCACTAGTCACAAATGCTCTACTCACCAATACAAGGTCCTCCAAGGCATTCAGCAGAAATTTGAAATAAAAATGAGAATTCTGCCAGTGACCTGTGAGAAGGTTCCTAAGAGGCAGAACTGTGCCAAGCAAAGGCTCTCCTTTCACCACTCACACAAAACAAACCAATAGAGAGCTTTTATCATCAGGCAACACCAAACATGACCAACCATTATCCTTCTCTTTTCCCTCCCTCTCACAACTCCTCAAAACTACTTCACCAAAAAACTGGCAACACAACTTGTGCAATTTGGGGATTCCCTCCAACTGTCAAATAAAATCAGGAGAATATTAGGAGAATACCTCTAATGCATTACAGTAAAAAACAACTTCTTTTTCCCTCTCTTCTTTTTCCCCCTGCAGCCGCTCCAGCTGGTTACGTAAGTTACTGTTCACAAGCTCTAACTGCTCTTTACTGCACTGCAGCTCATTCAGCTTTTCTTCATTATTGGCCTAAACAAACAAAAAACAAGTATGAAATAAAAAGTATTCAAAACAACTGGAAGACAAGCAGGCCCAAGTAAACCAAACACATTTACTAGAAGTAATTACTTTAAATATAATGTGTTATCTTGAACAAGAGATGGGTATTAAAGCCTAGCTATTAAGGCTGTTATTTTTTGCTGCACACATTGTCTGAATAAAACTCAATCCTAACATGGCAGTATAGACAACACACCTAAAAACGAAATGAGCAAAATGGGAGAATTTAATTTTCAAACTAGGCTACACTGTGAATGATTCAGTGCTACTCACACACCTTCTGGCTCTGGAGTTCAGTGAGCTCTATCTGAAGGTTGAGCATTTCTGAAGACATGGTCTCATGCACACGCTCAGACATCATGTGCAGTTCTTCTGATTTGGCTGCAATTATTTCTTTCTGATGGTCCACTTTCTGTCTCAGTTGTTTCTCTGAGAGTCGAGTTTCATCTAGTTCTGCTTTCAGGTTCTCCAGCTTAAAAACAGTTGACAACTAAGTAGTATCACTTCATGGTAAATTCTTGAAAAGCACACTACTTCTGACAGCTCCAATTACAGAAAATGTCTTGGAAACACAAGAATGGCTTTTAAAAATAAGCATTGAAATTTAACGTCATTTGTAAGTAACTACACAGATGTTTTTTAAAATCCAACCAAACAAGCTACTACACATTGTAACTATTTATTATTTCTTTTGGTAAGTAGGAGTGCAATTGTAAGTTAAGCATGTAGTATCTAAAACGGTATTAACAACCTTTTAGCTATATGTTAGTTACCAAACCTTGTTTTTAAGGTCACTGATTTCTTGTCCATAGGCTCTGTCAAGCTGTTCTTTCTGTTTATCCAGTTGCACATTTTGCTGTTGCTTAAGAGAATCACACTCAAAATTCAAGCTTTCCAACATTCGGTTCTTGAGTTCAATTTCTCTCTGAAGAGTGTATTTCTCTTGTTCAAATTTCTGAAAGAAATAACAAACTTATAAATCTAGATGTATTTGTACATGGTTCCCTAAGCATTTATGAAAAAGCACAGGCTCAGAACCAAGAAGCTTGTAGCTCATTTACTCTTTTGTTGGGAATGCCAATTAGAGAGTTGTAATACCCATGGTTTTTTATTTTTAAAAGAAGAGTAACTGCTCTAAAATGTTATGATTTATAAACATTATGATTATAATTTGATTGTTCAATATTCTTTTCTTCATGGAAACTCTTTACACCAAACATGAAGGGTGTGGGCATCTTTTCTGCAAGTGTCACAAATTTAGCCAGAGTTTACATGCCCTTTCTACCACTACAGAACCCAATTATGTTAAAAATTACTACAGTCCATCAAGCAGAACAGTCAAGTTCAATGGTTTTTCTAAGACAGCTAAATTGTCTGTTTCATAATAAATCCCACCAACCCCTCCAGTCTGAAGAATCATTTTCTAAACAGCTTCCATCTATGCTTGACTGCATGTTTGCTGACTACCAAGGGCAGCTTCACTTTACTCTTCCACTCAGCCAGCAATTAAGGAAAAGAAAAAGAGTCTTGAAAGCAAAAACGGCAATAGGGAAGCCAAATTAATCTAAATAGGTGGATTTTTTTTTCCTTTTCAAAATAACAGAAGTCTTGAGACACAAACCAGGACTAAATAAAAAACTAAAAGCTGTCAGGTGTCAAAGTGACCTCTGTGGCCTATCAAGGCCACATCAAAGTGACGCAGTTTATCAAGGACAGGCTTAGCTCCCAAAAACCCAACTTTAACACAAAGATAAAGACTGTGCACAGGACAGTCTGGGAGTGCACTGTTTGGCCAGAGCCAAGAACAACAAAATCCTGGCAAGAACTCGCCTGCACACTTGTACAGAAGAGCACACAGAGCTTTCTGAAAGGCTGCTGTGCCTGCTGTAGAGCTCACACTTGTGCTCACAGGAACTGCTTTGGCTCTCAGATTGCAAAGAGGAGAGCCAGAGAGGTTCAAAAGCTCTAAAGAATCTGTCAGGTAAGCGCAGTTCCCACATGAGACATTATTCTACTGTATGACGGCACACAATTCCTCCCCTCCAGCCCTGGAATCCAAGTTAACAGACAGGCTCAGAAGCTGGCTCCAGCCTCTCACACAGGATCACAGTCTGTGGGAACAGCCTGACAACTCAGTCACTGCCCTCCCTGCTGCTCAGCAGGGAAGGATGATCCTGCCCTGGCTTCCTTCTCACTTGTGCCTTCAGCTGCCTCTCACACAAAACTTACTAATGGTGAACTGAGCAGAATAAAATATTCTGTCCATGCAGAACAGCAGGGTGCTGCAACCCTCCAGCTGCTACAAAACAAACGTTTTAGCTCCATCCCAGAAGGGATGAATGCACAACCAGAAACTGACTAAATGACGATAAATATTTATCTGAAACATGGGCTGGCTGAATACAAACATGAAAATTAAAGCCTTTAAAAGTGGAAGAGATTTTCCCAACTGAAATTTTCTTGAACAAGTACTAAGAAGAAAATTGATCGACTAAATAATACCTCTATAATTCAGCACTGTACTACTCCTTTTTCTGAGCTGCAAAGAAATGTGCTACTAAGTTCAGAACCCCTGGGTATTTGGAAAATTTGAAAACCTCACTATAGAAGAAATCAATTTTATAGTCTTGCTGCTAGCAGTCTTCTCACAGCTTTTAAGTGATATAAAACTGACTGGGAGAGCATACACAAACAAATTGCTAAAGAGAGGCAAAGTGCATGCTCTGAAGCAAATCTACTTTAGCATTTACCATTCATTTTACATTAAAGGCAATTAGTCCTACATGATACTGAACACTTGAAGCATAATTAGCTATGAAACCCTGTCCCAGTTAGATACAATTATGTTCAATGTCTTAAAGCCAAGAAAAAAGCCCTCTCAACAACTAATTAGAAGTTTATTAAAATTAATCTAGATGCTAGAAGGCATTTAAAACACCTGTGCCTTTTGGAAAATAATTGAAATAAAACAAAAGTTCTGGTTTTGAACTTTGAGAAGAAAAGGTAGTCATCACCTCAGTTTTCTCAGTCAATTCACAGCGTATTTGATCCAGCTGATTTTGAACCTCACTTTGGGACTCCAGTAAATGCAAACCATACTGTGCTGCCTTTCTTCGCTCGTTGTCGGCTTCCTTCAGTTGCTGTTTAAGACTTAAAATGGTCTCTGTCTCCATTTTTCTTCTTTATTCAACACTATAAACACAAAATTAATATATTGCAGTAAACTACAGTAGTTAAGTTAGTGAAAGAAGTTACTGGATTTCCCATCTTAACCAGGAAAGAATGATGTATTTTCGCATTAATACAAGACACACACACACAAAAAGGACAGCTCACAAACAGACCTGTGAACAGTAACATAATTGCTATTTCTTGGTTACTGCCTTATTCTTGATTATGCCTAACATGCAGCAAAAGCAGTCCCGTGTACCCAGCCTGGTTTCTTTGTACACCACAGCCAGAGTTAATCTAGGACAGATTTACACTTGCCAAGTACAAGAGACAACAATTAAATAACCTTAGCAAAACACTGCTAATGCACATGGCCGACACTATTTTCCTTCTATTATAAACCAAGCCCCAGCAAGTACAGCATTTCTTGGGTACACAAATAACACTTAAGATTGGCGTAGGCAGCTGCATTAGCAGGACAGTGTGCTCCTAATAACATTATGTGGGATAGAGAAACAGATAAAAGGCAGGGAAGGGAAGAGTCAAAAATAGAAGCCCTGTTAAAATACATGGAATTTAACACAGGGCTTCGCATTTAAGTGCTTATTGGAGTCTTTCATTACTGTTTTTTACTTTAAATTTAGTTGCTGCAGGCAATCTATTTGTAAATAATCAACTCCTTGTCACATTTCATAAAATTCATCCTTTTCTAACTGTAAAGTATAACTGAAGACAGATGGTGAATTTTGCAAAAAAGTTAGTGAAGGTAAATCCAACAAACCAAATATTTAAAAAAAATAAATCAAGTCAAATTAACACCATAAGCTTGTATGACTGGTTGCTTCCAAATCTGCTAAATCAGCCCACTGCAAAAAAAATCCTATTAAGACACAAAATGCTAAGCAACTCTGAACAACATATGCCAGGACTTTTCTCAGAAAATAGGAAATAACAGTGAGACACAAATACACACAAAAAAATTTGCTGTTCATTTTTTAAAGCCAGGGTTTATAACTTTTATATAATTTCAGAATTAAAGTAATTTTGTATTGAAGACCTATCTCTTGCTTTCTGTTCTCACAGAAGCAATTTACTTGTTGCCATTTCTTACTGACACATACAATCATTCTTATGAATGTTGTAATAGCCATCCTTCACTCTTTTTTTTCTTGCTAACTTTTATCCAACATTAATAAATCCTAGTGGAGTTACTCAGCTTCTGCTAATAGAAAAGAATTTAATTAACATACAAAAGTACATCATGTCAATACTGTGACAATTCCTTTCCAAGGCACAAGACAGAAATGACCACATTCTGGTTTTTGCATTTTCTCCTCACTTGTTGCTATCCACGTTTAACACATACAAAGAGACTTTATCCAGCCAGGCTTTGAAACTTCAGTTTTCACCTCTAATCACTGCAATGCCTGAAATACTAGCTTTGCACTTATACTAAAATAAGCTGGTGAAACACAGGAATTTTGCATATCAGTAATAAAGAACCATCAATATTATCCCAGTGCAAGGACAGAGACACCATGTGCAATTTAATAATGAAATATTTATGGTAAAGTGTAGCAATACAAGCACATAGGTAGCAACTTCTGGTACGTATTTCCATTAGTAAAGAGTGAATCACTGCTCACTTACATAAACAGTATTTTAAAAATAGCTTTATTTTCTGATCAGACATCAGTATAGAGGCAACATAGCCATTTGCCAGCTCTGAGTTCACTAAATTGAATGAATAACATGTTTAACTCACCTCCAGAAGCCCATTGAAGTACTTCTTGGCCTTATTCTTGCACTTCATCTTTAAAAGAAAAAAAAGCAACAGTCGTCTAGTCCAGATGAGTCTAAGCTGCCCCCACAGCACAGCCCTTCAGAGCAGTCCCTTTTCAGAACAGGCTTAACCCTGCTGGCTGGCTCATGAACATGCAGATCACAAGCTAAACCCCCTGATAAATGCAAATCTTATTCAAATCTCAGTTAGGCTGCTGTCAGACAGTTTAGAAACAGTCAGATCAGGCAATGCTGCCAAAGGCTCTGCAATTGGCCTCTGGGGCAGGTGAACAGGCTACAGCCAGGGTCATCTTCTTTTGGTACTCCTGTAATTTTTTAAGGGTTTTTTTTGGGGGGATTTTTGTCCCAATCTCTCCTACTTCTTCAATCTCTTTTGCATTTCTCTTCCAGTTTCACATACAAGAATTTGAGCTCTTAATAAATGATTTACTAGACAATAGGAAAAAAATCTTATGGGTTTTTTCTTAATTTTATAGTTGAAGCATGGAGGAAAGGAGAAATAATTTTCCTATTCCCATATTCCTGCTGACTGTTAGGGAAAACAGCAAGTATACCTTTTGGAGCACAGCCAAATTCAATTTTGCATCATCAATTCTGGAACACTGAAACAAGTCCAGGTAGTTTTGTTCATGAAGTTGAACACTGAAATAATCGCCAGCAATTTAATATTATACATGAGGCTACGTAAATTGCCCTGAAAATAATGTTTTAAGATCAATTGAATGGGCAGCAAGGTGACTAGGTAGGAGGGAGAAACAAGAGAAATCAGTCTTCATTTATTCTACTGAATCACAAGAGTTACTCGCTTTTGGGTAAGTATCTTCAAACATTTTATGATAGATTCTACGCTGAGAGCTGCAGACATCGATTATTTAACCATTCAAGTACTCAAGTAATAAAAGTAATAGGGTAGGAGATAAAAGGCACTCTCCTGACAGGCAAACTTTCTTCTCCCACTCTAGCACAGTTCTTCTGGTTAAACCTCTATTCTCCAGGGCCACATGTAACAGCTGTCTGTGTCCTCATCCTGTCAGAAGCACTCGTGCAGTTTTCCGACGAGGAACACGATTACCAGAGCAGTTTCTCTCCCTCAGCCCCGACAATTCCATCCAGTTACTTACACAAGTCCGTATCTTCGCCCACCACGCTGCGCACTCAGGCTGAAAGATTTTCGGGGCTGATCACCTTCCACAAACAGGTTCTTGGGTGGGCCAGTACTACAGAGAACACACAAATATCACACTATAACCTCATCGTTCAGCCACCACGGAGCCCGGGCAGGCTCTGGCAGCGCTGTGTGTAACCAGTGCCATATCACCGCTCTCCCTCCTTCCGGGCCCGACCCCGCGCCGGTGACCGGGCCTGACACCCGCTACGGCCCAGACGGGCCCCGAGGGCGGCGGGGGCAGGCTCGCCGCGCTCCACGGGGGGCCACAGGGCAGTAAACGGCCCCACCCGCTGCAGGGAACGGGAGCCAGCACCGACAGCGCCACAGCAGCGGCAGCTCCACAGAGAACAAACCCCTCTCGCCCCCGCTCGCCGCTCTCTCCTGCCCCGCTCCTCCCGCACCACGCACCGGCCGCTCGCCTCCGCCACCGTTCAAACTCGGCTCCCCGGCACCGCCCAAGTCTCGCGAGATCTGCCCCGCTGCTCCCGCCCCGCCTCCAGCGCAGGGCGGGCCCCGTGAGGGGTTCGGTGTGGGCGCTTCGTGCCCGTCGATGTCGGAGCGCTGACCCTCCTTCAGCGCTGCCGCAGGCTCGTGGCCCCCTCGTTCTCTGCTGTTAAATGCCACAGCGTTGTCCCGGCTGCGGGCACCAATTCGCATACCGAAGAGAGCGATTTCTGTGTTTTATTCCGCTTTGCGCAAAGTAGGGAACTGAGTGGTAACACGCGAAAGGCTGGCTCACCGACCAGCAAAACTTTACATTATTTATACATTTCTGCAAAGACATCATCACGCGTTGGTTACAAATTCCATAACTTTTCTATCCATGAATACTCAGACCGCTATTTGGTGTTTTACGTCTCGTTTCTCATTCTGAGTTGTCATCCCCTCCGTGCAGTGTCGCACAGGAGAGATTTGGGGTTGGCAGTGGAACACTGCAAGTGTCTGCTCTGTCTGCCCAAATTCTGCTCTGTCTGCCCAAATTCTGCTCTATCTGCCCAGGTGTTTGCTCTATCCCACTGCCCGCTTCCCTCAGCAAGGAAATCCCTCTCAGCAGGGTTGCCGAGGCTGCCTGTCCCTGAGGAAATGTCGCCTCCTGCTTACTCAGCCAAGCCTTTCCTTAATTTCTGTGCAGCTTTACCGTCCAAGTTAAGTGCTCGTAGCACAGTTGTCAATAACCTTCTGTTTTTCTCCCTAGCTTGCTCTGATTTCTACTCATCCTCACTTCTGTACCAGGGAGGTTTACCAAAGAGGGATTTTAGAGTGCTAAAGTATCCACTATTCAAAGATTTCCTAAGCTTGTGAAGATCTGAGTGATATTCACAAAGAAGAGCAAAATCCATCAGCAGGAGTGTTTCACCATGGCTGTTTGGGAATCCAAGCACAGGTGTCTGCGTACTGCCTTTCTTTTTTTTTCCCCAAAAGAAAACCTCTAGTAATTTTTACCTTTTGAACAGCGGTTAAATTTTTAATCTGTTCTGCAAGATTAATATATTTTTGTATGTATTATTCTAGTTGATGTGACATCCCTAACAAAAGCCACTGCTTTTGAAAACGTGTGATAGCAAATTCTGCCTTTAGAGAAACATGCTTCCAGTAATGCAAGGTTAAATTCAAGCAACAGGCTGTAAGTAGATGCGAGAATAACAATCCTATTTGGAGCAACTGGGACAGAAATAGATGTCTTAAAAAAAAGGGGGCACAGAAAATAAGCACATAGTCTAAAATTTGTCAGAGGGAGCCAATAAAACACTACTACTACTATCAAAATGATGCTACTTACACTCTTCTGTCAAAAAGGGAGTCTAGCTTTTGTCAATAGAAATGGGATTAAAAATTAAATACAGAATGGTCTAGACAGACAAGAATACCAAGTTGATTAAAACAGGGACAGGAAATGAGACAATCCTGTTCTAATCCTGATTCTGCTGCATTCACTGTGTGATTAACCACTCCAAATACCCACAGCTAAACCCCCTTGTTTTAAAATAAGGATAACAGTGACTTAATTAAGAAATCCATGTAACTCCCCTGACAGTGAGTGAGTACATCTTGGAAAAACCCCCCCACATTGTAAATGCTGAGTATTATCCTCACAGCCTGCTAAATTATAAAAGAGTTAAAATAGCTGCTGCTTCCCCCTCTTTGGTTCCACAGTCATCTGTGATAGCTGATGCTTAATACATGAAATAATTTAGCAAACTCCATAATATTTTTCTCATCTTAGAATTTCCATTTGTGGCTTAAAGCAGAGTTAGGAGCTTGGATGCAAAGTAACTAATTTATTATTTAAAAATTCTGTTATTTTCAGACCTGTTCTCTTCCCTTTGCTGAGCTGGCAATCATTAGGACAGTTTTACAGACCATATCTACAACTTGTGAATAGAAAGTACAGGCATGGGTTGCTAACAAGCTGTTAGCAATTTGTCAGGTGGAGTGACCATCTTGCCAGAAGGCTGCAGGATCATTCTGTGGTGTTACAATATCTGATTCTAATATATACCAGGATTCTTTGGTTTTGAAGCTGGATTTCACTTTAAGAGGCTGTAAGAAGAACAGAGAATGACAAGGTCATTTTGTCCATTGATTGTGGCAAATATGGCTTTATGGAAACAAATACTATTGTCCCACTCACCTATGAGAAGACTGTGATTTTTCATGTTTCTGTTCAGCTTAGGTTATACTTAGTCCCTAGCTTGCTACTGTAACCATAAATTTACTGTTAGGTACTTTTCTCCTGCTTCCGACCTCAACAACAGCCATTGCCCTACAGAGATTCTACAAATCCAGTAGCTACTGAAGCATAAATATTTCCTGAGTGTGTAGTTTGTATACTTTTGTTTATTGACATTTTATATCAACAAACTTAATTAAATCTGTGCACTGCTGACCCTGTATAAAATGGAAATCCATGTTTTGAGAGTCTTATCTACCAGCAGGCAAGAATTCCATATAAGTAAGAGTTTAATTGCAGCAAGTAAATGTGTTGGTGGGGTTTTTTTTCCATCTGAGGAGGAGGCTTGTTGCTTTTATCTGCATAAGAACCAGTGAGTTAAAAAAGCCCTCTTAGTCTTTCCCTGCTAATTGCTCAGGGTAACATATGAGCTGACAAATGTTTTACTAACGGTGCCTGAGATGCCAAATGCTACACGGAGCAAGTGAGTTCCAGCAGTCTGTGGAGAAGTGCTGATTACTACTCGTCACTTTAACACAACTGACCCAGCGTTCACCAGAATAAAACTTATTGGAGCGTTAGATTGTGGTTTGTTTGTTTGTTTGGGCTGTTTTGCATGTTCTTGCTCTTCATTATTTAAGAACACTTAGAGCTGCACAACTTAAAGGCATGTTGTTCTATTTGCTAGGGCAGCTTCATAAAAGAAGCTGTCTAGATTTTTCAGCATGATGAATATGAAACTGTTCTACTGTTTTGAGATGGGACACTTTCACCTTCCATTAAACAGATGCCAGAAGATTAATATGTTTTAATTTATTACCATGATTACCAAGAGCAATAATACCAATACCTGAGTTCTGTGAGCAACTCAAGGAGCTCAGTAATTACAGTAACAGATTGAGGGCCAGTAACTGTTTCTAATCCTCTCTAAACTATTAGACACTGACCTCATCCAAATCACTCCATCTCACTATTTCAGTCATCTTAGCAAAACACGTCTTTATTTAGCATTTTTCTTACCAATCTGACCTTAAATAGCCTTCTGTGGCTGCATTTGATCACTTGGCAAGATGTATCAAGTAGGTGTGAGAGTCTCTTTCAAATACAAACTCTCAGGTTTGTAACTCCCTTATGAAACCTTTCCATTACTTTTATTTAGATTGGTCACATTTTTTACTGCTTGCTTGAATGGGACAGGAGCCTCACAATGAGCTTCCTGGATTTATGTAACCGAGGAGCCCAGTTATGAAATTATACTTCCTTCAGTATACGATATATTCTTAAAAGTCAGGGTAAAATTTGGTATGTCTTTGATATTTTCCAAATATCCATGGTTGAAGTCACAATTGCGAGATGTTGCTAAAAACAACAAAATAACAATGCAACTTTTATGACAACCTCATGGAACTGATTTTTTTTTTGTTGGTTCATAGCTGGTAACAGAACAAGGTTGTCAAATCCACATGTAACAGAACCTGGAGTGTTTGATGACTCAAAGTTATTTTAACTTTTCTTTCTTTTAGCAGTATCTCAAAAAGCCACTTGAACTTCACACCCAGCATAAATGCAGATATCCAATATTGCCACGCTGTAATTTAATGGTGGCTCCGAACCCCCACTGCTTCTTTTCCTTACTTTTTCTTACTTAGTTGACACAAATTTCCATTCAATTTATTGCACTGATATATAGCAAATTCCGTGTTTAAATGCTGCTCTCCTCTTTGGTAACAGCATCTTAAATAACAGAATTTATTATTAACAGAATACTTAAAAGCCACAATTTGCGACATTAAAGTATGCATATAGACACCTTCATCAACACCTTTAATTGTACAACCATGAACTAACTCAATTACAATCCTCTGAAACTCATTACAAATGATTGCGGTTTAAGTTGGGGTTTTTTATATGCTCGCTAACATCAGACCTTCTCTAACGCAGCCGTTTGAACTCCCGGCGCACTCTTTGCAGGTTTTTATTCCCGAATTTAATTCCCTGGGAATGCCCAGGCGGTGCCGCGGGTCTGCAGCGCCCCCTGGCGGCCGTCCCGCGCCATTGCGGCTCCCGGTAACAACCATCAAATATTCACGGGAAAAATTATCCAATGAACCAATATAGCTTCCTTTTCAGCGAAGGTATGTTTCAAATTAATTTTCGTGATCGCCTTTTGTTCCCCCCCCCCACCCCTCGCTAAACAGTTGGACAGAGGGATTGTCTTTAATTTTAATTGAATTAAATTTCACACTGATCATCAGCTACTTTCTGGACGGTAACTTTAGCACTGTCACTGTGAATTTCTAATCAAATTGAGTAAAAAGTTTAATCAGCTTTGCCAGCTGGAGGTCATTAGCTATTTCACCATCAATAGCTTTCACCTGGAGCTCCTTTCAGGCCTACTAGAAAAAAGCCTGATGTCCCCTAAAAATGTGATAGTTTTGGTGTGCTTTATAGGTGACTGTAGAAAAGAAAGTAAGTTTTTTTTTTTAACTATCACGAATAGCAAGGTGATTGGATTTTTTTAAAATATCTCTTTTGTTAAAATGTGTAGTATTTATTTGTGTGAAATATGTTAAACTAAAGACCTTTTCTTGTTTTAGCTTTTCTTAAGCAGCATTTTAAAATGTTGGATGGTATGACTGTGTTGAAGTTCTTTTATTAAACCTCTATTCCACCAATTTCTTATCTATTAAGTAATTTTGAATGTTCTAGTTAGAGCTTATGTGTCTCTGATGCTTGCAACAATAACAAAGAATTCAAAACAACAAAAAAGTGAAATATGGTAAGTTAAAAGAACTTAGTAATTCACTGCAAAAATATTCAATGGCTCAAAAGGTATATTTAAATTTTGAGATCAGCTTTTACTAGAAAATGGTGTTATGAAATGTTCAAGCTGAGACTCTTAGAAGTTTTCTGTGTCTCGTAGAGTTTGTAATACTATACAGTTTATTCATAATGGGGATCATATTCAGAGCTTAATTTAGGCCCTCTAGAAACAGTCTTACATAGGAATGCATGAAAAATCATTAGTTATTTTAGCGGTTGGGGTCTGTTGCTCTACAGAAACTAAAAGACTAAGCTGTAGAATACTCAGCTGGTACTGGATTTTTGAAGTATTACTTTGTTGTTATTGTTGAGTATATTTATCCCAGTTTGTAATAAGAGAAATGAGTTGTAGTAGTTAAGCTTTGTTTCTGTTCTAGGCATCCATTTTTGAGACTGCTTTTAACAATTTCTTTGTTTCATCAAAATTCTTGGTTTGCTTTTTATCCCAACCCCTGTCCTACTCCCTTCCCCCTTAAATGGTGAACTCAAACACTTTATTAACTAAACCTACTGGGTGCTTTCTTATTCTAAAGGGAGCTTGGCTGATACTGTTTGGGGCTAAGCAGTTCTTCTCTGACTGTAGAGCTGTAAAAAGTGTTGTGAGACCACATGAATCAGGTAGAAATTGATGTTTTTGAAGTTAACTAAATTAATGGTACCTGATATCTCGTTGTATAAAGAAATAGCAGACGGAGAGTTTGATGGCTTTGAAGGAGTTTTCAGTCCTTTAGGAACAAGTTTGATCTTCAGGTGTCTCCTTCTCTGGCAGTCTGCAAGGGCATCATCACCCATAGCACTGGACAGTCTCATTCTGGGACTGCTGGACTGAAATGGCTTGACCTGTGAAGCCTTACCAGAAAGCAGATAGATTTTTTTTCTAAATCTGCTGGAAAATATTTGTAAAAAACCAAATCACCCCCAGTCTTTTTGTGGTGGTTTGGATATTTTTTTTCTTAGTGTAATTATCTTCCCCTTACACTTGCTTTTGAATGCAAAATGAAAAATAAAAGCAATGAAGTGAACACAATTGAGTAAAGTGGGGCAATTTGGAAAGATGAAACAGAAGAGTCTAATCACTTAAATATGTTCTTTGTTCTTTCTATTTGCTTAGCCTGGTAAAATATTCTAGCATTGAGAATCTCAGCTTAATTTTCTATGTAATTATACTAATTAATAGCCTTACTGGCAGATCAACAGCTTAGAGCCTAGTTTTAATTCTAAACACAATTGGCTTTTATTTCATCGTTAAATATTCATGCTGTGTCTCAAAACATAAAACTATTTAATCTTGAGTGCAAGATCTCACAAAATGCCTCAGTGAAGATGGCCTGGAACCATATTTACTGCTTTGTGTCTGTGATTTTAGTGCTCAATAATATACTTGATCTGTTTCCATAGACAAATTGTGCTATTGAGTGGCCTAAAATGTGTGCTGCAAAGAGCTTCCCAGCCTTGGAACTTACTCTGTGGCATTTGGTGTGAAGCAGTGTGTCAACCTTAGCAAAGTCTTTCTTTAGCCAAACTTAGCCTAGATAATCTCCTCAGACTTAGGTGGATTCACCCGAGGATTTTTAGGTTTAAAAGTATCTCTTGAGCAACCCATTACCACTCTCTACCAATCCTGCTAGAATATCAAATTACATGTATATTCTTGCTAAAGTCTTGGCCAATTTTAACTAAAAAATGCCAGTGTGAATTTGAGCAAATTCTGTGAAAGTCTCAGTAGCAATGGCTTGTAGATGCTTCCTTAAAGGAGAAATGTAAATAGTTCTGAGCACTGAAACACTCTTCTTAAAATATTGCTTCTAGGGGTTAACTCAGAATTAGGAGAGCAGCAAAATAACCCCATTGTTCAGTACTTAAAGCCAATTTTTGGTGGACTGAGTCTGCCCAGTTATAGAATGGCTTAAGATAAATTGCTGGGGTGCTGTTTTCTGCTAATTAGTTCAGTGTGAAAAGAAGCAGTGCTTCTTGTTAGGTTCTCACTAATGATTAGTAAGGTGACAGAATAGCTCAAATGTAAATGGATGCAATAGAAAAATGAGGAGAGGGTTTAGAGATTTATCTGGGTTCTCCTATTCTCTTTATAAATGATAATGTACTCTGGGTAGCTGGGCAATAATACTATCAAAAGTTTAATTTCAATTTTATTTCCTTATGTCTTTATAGCTTTTGAAATATTTGCTTATTGCTATTGTTATATTTTCATCTTGGGTGGTACTAAATTTTTAAAAATACATATTTATGTATTTTGAAGCTACTTGTTAAACTTCTTAATAGTCTTGGTAAACCCTACAAATGTTGTAACAGTCCTGTGACAGGCATTGCAGACTTTCTCACGTGGTTAAAATAGAGCACTGGAGGTGCCTTTTGAAGTGTAACTAAGCAGCACAGTGAAAAGCTTTTGGCTATTTGATCTTTAGCACCAATTAATATTCCTGTACTAAATATGCATATAAACTCTGAACTACAAATTAGGATGCTTATGGATGTTTTCATTAAATAACTGTTTGTTCTTGATCATAGCAATGAGAACACAGTTGACTTCTGTTAGGCATTTGAGGTCAAATGCTCTTTAATTGTTAACAGATTTTTTCACACTGACTATATCAAAGAATAGTAATATTAACATTACAATAAGCCTCTTTTTTTCCTGTAGTATACAGAATGTCTTTGTAGTCTCAGGATCTGTTTTAAATTGTGTGTGCTGATTTGAGCAGCTGGGATCTGGCTTTGGTTTAAATTATCATATTTAGATGAGTAATAGGACTTTAGAAATACTTCTGAAAATGGCAATTTTAAAACACATCACTGACTTAAGTAATGAACCACAGGATGACATTGTCTTTCTCCAAGTGAAAAGGTCAGATTTTTCTTTGGTACGATGACAAACGTTGGTAATTACTGGTCTTCTCATAGACGTGGCTTCACAATGGAAGGGATTATGAAAAAGGTTAATGGATTATGGTTAACAACTGCAGACATGGAATTTCAGCTGGTAAAATAGCAGAGAACTGTTCTGTGATCTGATGTGTCTGGTGCAGGGAACTTGGTTAGGAAAGGAGGGAATAGGAGATCGAGGGACAGAATCTACAGGAAGGCTGCCTGCTGAGTTTGGCCTTGCCTGTCCTCATTTCTTAAGAGTAACCTAAAATGAGAATACAAGTTCCACTGGACTTCAGTGTCTCATCAGAACTTTATTGCAAATGTGCTTTTGTATATCTGCTGTTCATGAGGCCTGCATTCACACTGTTTACTTACAGTTGTAGTTACTTCTGATATCTTGGTATTTGTTGTATTTGGGGAGCTATTTAAATGAGCTGTTTTTATGGCAGGTCTGTGCTTTGCCTTTAGGCTTTATTTCATGGTATTTTATTATTCAATGTTGAATGGGGTAAGGCTCTTCTGCCTGTGTAGTTCTGTACTACTCAGTTTTCAGTAACTTCAGAGGAAAATTGTTATTATAAAAGTTTTTCATGGAGAGATGACTAATGAAGTTAAATCATGTTTCTTTTCAAAAAGAAAAGTGTAAAAGAAAAAAGCAAGCCTGTTCATGCAAAAGAATTGCCAGCTGAAGTCTTATTGTAGTTTAAATACTGCTAAAACAGATGAAATCCTAAGGAAAGCACTGAATGTGCAATTTCTTGCTACACAGTGCATTTTCCATCCAAGATGGTGAGACAGGTGTGCTTTCCTCAAATAACTGAAGTTCAGCATGGTTTGGACCTTAAGTTGAAGGTTGTGTTTGTCTCTTGTACTATGAAAATGTTGTCCCCCTCTGCAATGGCAAGGTGGGGCAGAGCTGGTACTGTTTCTTTTCTTGTATTAATTTCATTGTATATTTAACTTTTCAGTCAACTTTCAGTTGTGCTTAACCTGAAGGGCTTGGTCATTCTTCATTACTGTTCCTGCCTGGTTGCTGGTTTAACAATATTAGTACGAGATTTCTGTAGCTCCTCAGTGACTTGATTTAATTTGCCACTAACCATAATTAGCTTTAATCATGATACAGGGTTGTGTTCTGCCCTTGCTGATTGAATGACTGATTTTCTGTATCATGCCTTTCAAAGCTTTACTTCACCACTGTATTATTTCCCACAAGTCATTTAATCAGGTCTACATGACCATACAGGGCAGGTGGTGGTTTTTCACAGTAAAGAATTATATACCAGATAGTTATTAGAAATTTTTACTTTGGATTTTATTCTAACGATGTTTTAAGTGAATTTAGGCTTCAGCAATAGCAGGTCAGAGGATTTGAGAGTTGTGATACGTAACTATTTTGTGTGAGCTGAGTAATGCATTGGTTTGTGTTCAGGGTTTACATGTGTAATCAGACAGTTTATCTGCTTTTGGCTTGTTCCAAAATATATTCACAGACCAATCTGGTCTTTCTGATCTGTCTTAGGGGTTGCAAGAGTATATGAAAAAGAGGCAGGAGAGAAGAGGAAAAAGTATATCTTGTATAACACAAAAAATTGCAACTTTTTATTGCATCTTACAAATAGTATTGAATAGTAAAGCTGACTTTCACATGAAATAGAGCCCTTTTGTTACCTTGAGTGATGTAAAGTATTTTTTTAGTTGCATAATTAATTAAAAGGCAAGGTTATCAAAATCAAAGATATAGGGCTTTAATCTTTACAGACCTTAAGCTGGGCCATCTCTTGTGAATTTAAGCTGTAGCTGAATTTTTTTTAAAGGTTTGCTTGCTCCTAAAGTGTTTTATGAAGTATCATAGCTCTGTGACAAAAGTTAATACTGAAACTGGTTTTAATCTAGAATTACCAGGAAAGCTATTCTAAAAGCTACTATTATGCATAAACTAGTGGGTACTTCTAACCAATCTCATGATTTTTTTTTTGGTGCATAAGGGTACTTCCAAGAGGTACATTTAGAAATAGTTTATTTCTATCAGGCAGTGACAACTGCTGCACTTAAGAAGTCTTCATTGCTTCCTTGGGTTTCTGTGGCAGTGAATGCTGTGCCATGCACCAGCTTTGAAAGAAAAAGTAATGAAACCCTGATGTAAAAGAAGAGTCATCAATTGCCAGGTTTAGGAGAAGAGATGATTCATTTGGCTGCTTCCAGTGCCCAGCCTGGAAGCTGCTCATCAGAAAACTCCCAGCACTTCTGGGGGGAAAAGTGTGCAAGTCCTGCAATTAATTACAGCAGATTCTCATGACCTAATGTCTTCTGCTGAGGCTGTTTTTTTACACACTTAGCAGATTTTAACATTAAGATTTTAACTTTTGAGGCATAGATCCTGTACAGTTGATGAGATATATTTGCTTAAGCAATTCACTCTCAAGACAGTGATCTTAGAGTATTGCAATCCATTATCTAGTTAGATGCTATTCCTTACTTTTTTAGCTTTGACTACAAGACTTTCAGAACCTGTATTTGAGAACTGAAACTCTTTTGAAATCCTATGCATTTCCATCTCTGCTCTGCTGCTTCAATTTGCTATTTGAACCATATTGATACTCAGTAACTGCAAGAAATTTGAGGCCTGAAGAAACAGACACTCCTTGAAAGTTCTTCATACTTAAATTTCTAACAGGCAAATTCGCTCTGGGGATTTATTTTTTGTTTCAGGTGCTTTTGCATTTGACTTTGAACTCTATCTCCCTGCTATTGCCATAGTTCTGGAAGATGGACAGCCTAATCTGAGCTTTCTGAATTCAACCATATCACTATATATGATCCTCTATCAATATTAAATGGGATACTTTTCTGTCTTGTGCTTACTCTCAATTCACTGTACACTTATGGTTTTAAGGTTTCCTAATGCTGCTGATTAGCTGGACAATTAGTGAAAAGTATAATGAAGTTTGAACTTAAATTCAGAAAGTTTTCAGTACAAAATGTGAAACTAATAGATCTAATAAAAGATCTATGGACATTGTATTGTGTACATGAAGTTAGCAAATATTTTAGCTCTAGTTCACTGTATTAGAAACCTGAACTAGAAAAATTACTCTGCTTAGAGCTGACTTGAGTTGTGGAAGATTTATGCCTCTGGAAATGCAGTGGTCAGATTTCAGCTCTGCTGAGCATTGCTGTATTTCCTATAGTGAGGGAATAGAAAGGCTCTACACTTCCACTGGAATACTTTCATGAGTTGGCATTGGGTATATTATTCTCACTTCTGTCCTCCTGTACTACACAAGCACAGTACACTACCAACTAGAAGAATAACATAGATTATCTCACTCGTTGGTAGTATTTAGGTGCTACCTGAAATTTAGCAGCTGCCCTGATCTTAGATCACTTACATAAAGTTTTGGGGTTTTTTTAATTTCTAGCAGAAACAATTTTGGCAGTTGTGTTCCAGTTTGAGGAAGCCAGCCCAAATTAAGGCTTTTCCTTAGGCAAACTTTTAATATGATGGGCGGAGCAGGAAGACTGATCCCCTGAGTCAGTTGTTTACCACAAGTTGTACTTTATTGGAGAGCACTTGTGCTGACTCCTTATACACCTTTGTAATGATGTTACTTTTTTCCTGCTCTTCCTTCAGGGGAGTAGAATGAAATGTGCTAAAGTTTTAGGCAGAAAACTGGCGAAAGTTTATGTAATTAATGCTCCTTCCAACAGAATATGAATTAAAATGAATTGGAGCACATTGGGTTTAATCTCCTTGGCTGACATCTTCAAACAAATTAAGTGTTTGAGACGTTTATGTGTCGAGCACCTGCCTCTCTTCAGGAGTCCTGAAGATCTCAGCCTTTAGTACAGTCACATCCTGATGGAAGTTGGCTGCCAGACAATTTCTTGTTTGAGGTTTTTTTAAATTATTTTTTAGCCTATTATGGGCAGCTAACACTCAGCACAGAACTTGTGTTATCTCTTAGAGCTGCCTCCTCCTTTGTCTCTGCATGTAGTCATCTTGCTTCTGGATTTACAGGTGAGTAAAGCAAATTAACAAGTACTAAACAGAAAGCATCTAATGGATTTTAGCTTCGTTAAAAACATGGCTCTGTTCTTGGGATGGAAGGGCAGAAGGACCTATACTTAACATAACAGACTTGTCAGTGAAAGATATTCAGATGATTACCAATTAGATTATAGTGGAGAATGAATGAGAGGAGAACTTTTATTTAAGTTACTGTTCATCATTTGGTACACTTTTTTAGGTACAGAAACTTCTGTGTCTGAAACAGGTCTCAAAAAACAGTTTGGAATAATCAAGGTACACTTTATTTTGCAGGCATTTGGGATATGACTTGGAAATGAGCAGAATGCATGTATAGGTCTGGATTAACTTTAACACCAAGATGGGAAATATTGTGCTACTCTGAGTACAGAGCCTGTATTGGCAAACCTACTNTAAGTTACTGTTCATCATTTGGTACACTTTTTTAGGTACAGAAACTTCTGTGTCTGAAACAGGTCTCAAAAAACAGTTTGGAATAATCAAGGTACACTTTATTTTGCAGGCATTTGGGATATGACTTGGAAATGAGCAGAATGCATGTATAGGTCTGGATTAACTTTAACACCAAGATGGGAAATATTGTGCTACTCTGAGTACAGAGCCTGTATTGGCAAACCTACTTGTTAATACTTTTAGGAGCTTGGTGCTGTGTATTTTTCCTGCAGCCTGTTGTGTTACCAAAAGCCAGTGGATAGCTGTGGTTCCCAATGGGCTGTAGCTGTATGTACATGTTGCAATCTTTTGGGAATGTTGCTGGAGCCTTGCATGATGTTTATATTTATGCAGCTTCTGAAGTCTTAGTTTATCCTGACAGTCTGTCCACTCCAGTTTTCAGTACAGAACTTTTGCTGAGCATAAGCACTAAAGGTGGGAAAGGAAACTTCAACTTTTCAAGTGCTGTGAAATGAAGGATTCTGGATGGAAGCCAGGGTTTGTATCCTTGTCTCTTTGAAGGGTTCACTGGGTGCCAGTGGTGTTTTCAATGACTTCCACAATGGGAAGTGAAGTGCATGGGTTTCCCAGTCAACACAGAAGTAGTCACCAACTGAAGCAGCAGCTCAGCTGTCTTCTTCCTGTGATAGTTGGTTTATTCTGCAGAAAGGGATTTGGCTCTAGTAACTAACATGGAAGTAAAACACTTGTAGAAATTGATCTTTTGCTCAAACATTGATGTACCTCATAAAAAATCACAACTTATTTTTCAATATTAAAATATTGAATATTTCAATATTATAAATATGCAAACAGGCTGAAGAAACCATATTAAGTATCCAATGGCTTTGTGATGCAGGTGTTTTGGGCTTTTTTGTCATTATTCTTCCAGTTGAGGGGTTTTTTTGTCAGATCTGTGTATGCTGTGCTTTTTCTTACTTCATATAGTATATGATCACAATTCATGGAATACCTATTTACTTATCACTAAATAGATGGATTGCATTAAAATATTGTGCTGTGGCACCTTTTCATTTTCTCAGCAAATGTGGTGAAGAAAACTGAAATGGAACTGCTCAGGAAAACCTTTACCTTTCAACTGCATGCTATAAGCAGAAATGATAGCTGTCCATCAAACGTGACCTTGGTGACATGTCATGGAGATGGCTCTTGATCCTGAAATTTCATTGTGGCCTCATATATTGGCATCAGGTTTAGAGGGGCTCATTAGGTTGCTCATTAGGTCAATAGGTTGCTTGAGATTGTGACAGAATTCATGTATTTATTAGGAACTCATGAATCTTGGGTGTAATTTCAGAATATTTTTGTTGTATGTTAGTCAAAGAAGTTACATTATCAGGCAAGGAGCTGATGAAATTCAGGTCAGTTCATGTTTTATCTTGCCCACTGTTGGTTTGCAGTGATCTTTCTGTTGCTGCTGTAAAGGAACTGGTTTCAGGAGGGGTTGGGAAGATCACACAAGTTCAGCTCTGTGAATGGTGTCACTGCACACACTCAAGGCTACTGGTGACTGTTAGGCACAGGGTATGTGTTAGATAATCTCTGCCCTGATGTGGTGCAGCTGTAAGCATGAGTGAGGACCCTGGGGGGTAAAGAGCAACAAGAGACCTGCTGTGGTGAAATTCTAAACTTTATTTAATCTACCAGCAACTTGTGCCCCACCACACTATGGGAATCCTAGAGATGGGTGAAGAAGAAATCAGTGTTTTTCATGGACTCTGTATAGTAGGCAGTGTTGGGGATTAATCACTCCACAAAGGCTTCATTTTAGCTTTTTCTACAGAACAACAGAAATGGGCTTGTTCTTAGGGTGGGAGCACAAATGCTGTCAGTTTTTTCTGTTGTCACAGATTTGGACATTTGGATATTCCTTGTGCAACAATAATCCATACGCAGCCTTCATTGTTTCTCCAAGAGCTGCTGTCCAGTGAAGTATTGGCTCTGAGTATGATGTTTAGCAGTTTACTTCTTCTGAAGGCCCAATAAAATCATGTTAAGCTTGTTAGCTCAGACATTTGATAATATTTTGTGCTTTTGTCTGGAGGTTAATCCAGAGGAAGGGAAGCGAGAGGAAAATATTTGGGCCTAGTGCAGTTATGGTGGACATATGATTTACACCTTAGCAGCTGTTGAAGTGTTTCCAGATAAATACTACTTTTAACAGACCTTTTTGCCATAAAATCATCTTTGTATTCAAAATTTTACAGGTTGGAAGGACTTCTTGTCTGCCTTCAGCAATAAAGTGTAGTGTATTTACTGAAAGGCAGAAACTGAATGTTGGATCTCATGTGGAATTTTCAGCTGTTTTACTGAAGCTGTCAGTATCTTCTGAAGATGTATTCAAATATTAGTGGTAGTTGGGTTTTGGGTTTTTGTTATTGTCAGCGAGAAGCCAAGACCAGTGAGATGTTTGGCATTGGTAAACCTGTCCCACTTAAAACACTGTTAGCTGAATTTCCATCTCTGGCCAAGTAATCCTGAATGATAGGCAGCAATTGCTGCCTAAATACAGCATTTCAGAAGGTTTAGTCACAGTATACTGTTTTTTGGCAGCTGTTGATAATTCTGACCATAAACCAAGTGGGAAGAGAGGGTGTATCCTAGGTCATTCCAGAGAATATTCTGTGAAAAGCCATGTCTGAGACATGCTTGACTAACACCTATTGTGGAATATGAGAAAGTGCTCAAGTTCTGTCACAAGGGAATTCATGTTTTGCATTATCCATGATAGGATTTCTCCTTGATCCCATGAACTCTTGCAGTTTCCAAATAGAATGTAATTAGAAAGCATGTGGACATCCATGTGGTGTAATTGAGAAATATGTTTAGAAGAATAAATCCCTAACAGCTAGCTTTTCTAGCTGGTGCTTTGAAATTCTCTAATTGGTTTATTAGCAGATGGTGCCATTTCTATTGTTTTGCCTCACAGCAGTCTTTTCTGAAAAAGGAAGAAAAAAAGTATAATTAGAGGACTGTTTCATCTGGAAAATGTTGCCTTTAGTAATCTTCCTCACAGCTATTGTCAAATAGTGGTAGATAAGGATTTCACTGATTCACAGATCTGTCCTGGAGAATATGGATTATAACTTTTTTCCAGTGAAAAGTGCTCTAGTACTTACATTGAGAAATGATGGTGCTCCACATATTTGTGCTTAAGACCCTCAGCCTAACTCCTCTTGAAGGTGAAATGTAACTTAACTTTAATTTTTTTCTTGTGTCTACTTCACTAACAGCTGAAAATACTCTTTCATTTAGGAAATAAGCTGTCTGCCACACTCAGGCAGCAAATAGCTCAAACTATTTCTGTTGTAAGTTCTGTGGAGGTAAAAAGTTCTGCTTGTAACTAATTAATCTTCCTGAATGCTGTGTAACTCATCATTTGTTCTTTGGATATACATAATTAATCTTAGCAACTGGAGCATGACTTGCAACAAGACTTGAAATATATCCTCAGGCTGAGATCTTGATTTTAGTATGATGGGAGCAAACAAGCAGAAATTCAGTCTTGAATCTGTTACTTTATTCACACTCTATTTAAGGTTATTTACTGATCAATTTCTATTTACTTTGCCCTATAAGGCTTGATTTAATTTTTTTTTAGCGTGCATTAAGTCCATTTTGACTATCAATATGTAGGTTCTAAGATTCTTGGTAAAGATGGATAAGTTTGCCTGTCAACTTAGGGATAAAAATTCTCTTGGAAAAGCCTTTGTTGCAGAATGCCACCTTTATGAAAAACTTCATTAGATTTTCCTCAGGGAAGCAGGAGGTTCCTGTAATGATGATTTACAAGAGTAGAAAGGATGTACAGTTGGCACTAAAGCAGCACATGAAGAGCAGATGTTCCCAAAATCCTGAATTGACAATGTAAATTTTCTGAATGTCAGGGTTAATAGCAGTAAAAGTTGCTTAACTGAGTGTCTGGTAGTGTACATGGGTGGAACCTTTGGAGTCCTGACTGCATTTAACATTTTCTATCTATCCTTTCTAAACCATAGCAGGACTTAAATGTATTTGGCTCAGCCAGTATTGATGCCCTTAGAGTGTGCCACAATTACCCTGAGAAGGTTGTGATAACTCCTCTTGCCAGTTGAAAAACATTTGGGAAACAAATGCAGCTTTTAGATAGTTCTGCTAAAGTTGTTGCTTACAAATTTTAGCTTTTTGTGTTAAGGATATGACCTGTTTTGATTATATTTGCTCACCAGTTTGGCCATCAAAACTGTTAGAAGGTAAATGCAAATACTTGCACAAACTTATATTGCTCACGTCTAATTAATCACTTGTAACGATTGCCATGTGGATACATCATCAAGTAGTTGTGCATTTAATCACATGCACATAAAACCTCATGCACTGTTTGCAATTTCCGTAGTGGATGGGGAGACACAATATAGATGTATTTTGCAATGAAAAAGGCAACATTGCAAATTGGAGTTGTTTACTGGAGCAATATCTGTGATAAAGCTGGAGAGGAAGAGTTCTGTCAAAGTTAGCCTTAATAGAAACCCATCGAGCAGCTTGCCATTTGTGGTATTGACCCATAATCTTTTCTAGGCTTTGTTACAACTTTCTAACCTCTGTGTCTGGGAATAGTCTCAAAAGGAAATGTAATGATTCCTTTTCTTTAATGGCTCTCTAGTGGGCTGTGGACTATGGAGTTTGTGTTGGTGATTAAAGGGTACTCACTATATATACACTGATTTTTACTATAGAAAGACACTGCTGTCATGTACTTGCCTGTAAAATAGACTTGGCTGTTTGGCTGCAGTGAGCTCCTGGAGCACGAGGTGCACCTGCTCATTAACTTTGGTACATCCTGGATGCAGAAGCAGTGGGTACAGGGCCTGATCTCTGCAGCAGCTGCTCCTGAGTACAGAGTGAGTGGCAGCAAAACAGGGTTCTGAGTGATCAAGGTCAAGCAATGAAATTCAATGAAATTGCATTTACCTAAACAAAGCACCTGGACTTGAGTTGGAAACCAAAGGTTTAGAATTTGGATAAAATAAGTAAATTTTATTGTTGTACATTTGTGAGTTTTTACTGCTTGGAATTAAGAGTTACTTTAGCTTTATGGTGTCATCTGGTCCCTTCTGAGGATACATTTATATTTCTGTTTTGGACAGCTGCAGCAGTGACTTCATTGCTGCAGCATGTGTTTATAGGAGTTATCAGGCCCAAAACCTGTTAGAAGGGTTTTGTGCCTTGGGTCACTGTGTCTGGTTTTTCAGGGCATGTGCTGGCCTCTCTGAGTGATGCTGCTTGAAGTTACAAAACTGGCTGTTTGACTTGGATCCTGATGATTTGGAATGTTCTGTTTTAGTGGGTTAAAGAAGCAAAGTAAAAGGAAGTCTTGAACTTGTGTTGAATTTGTTTGTACATACTGAAGTTGCTCAATGTTTCTTCTTGTCAGATGCAAAGAAGTGCCCTCAGAAAAGCCAGATTTGCACCAGTAGGCATTGCACTGTGAATGCCACTCCAGCTGTGCTTAAATATCAGCGCTCCACAAAGCTGGTGTGTGCTGCCATCCAATTTGAGAGACTTCCTTGCAGTCCCCAAGAATGCATTCTAGGCAAGGGAAGTAGGCTAAACATGTACAGAACATAGTCTGATTTTTCTTTCAGGAGCGGGTAAGCACTTTTCAAAAGACCTTGATGGCTGAAGCCCAAAAGAGAAAAGCAGCCTGTTCTAGGTAGATCCCTGGGAAGGAAGGGAGGTGAATATCCAGTGGGAAGAAAGGATAAGAATGAAAGTGCAAAGGGCAGGCTCACAGCGTAGGAGATTCACATGTGCTCCCTTGTGCATAAGGTGGGGGCTGGGACTCACACAACTGTCGGTGCAGAAGGAAAAGGAATCTGAGAATTATAAACAGGGGGGAAAGCCTTTTTTTTTTAGCACGTTTGGTTTTTTCCTGATATTTTGCTTTCTGATGCTATGCTGTTTTATGAAATCAATAAACTTATCAATTGCCTTTAAGGAAATTAGTTCACTCAGAATCCTATATCTTCTCTCAGCTTTCCCACACTTCGAGATGGGGATTTCAGATGTTTGATAGCCTGAAACACTTGAAATCTAGACCTTGTTGCTGATCTATAAATTTAGCCTGAAGTTTGGTTTGGGGATAATACTTTTGTGATAATACTATTAGAATATTAGTAAATCCTAAATCTTGCTTTAGTTCTGAAGTTTGGCTGTTACTGGTAGAAGAACAAACCTCTTTCTATAGCCTGATTCTTCTACTAAGGGTGTGTATTTCAATAAATATTTAAAATTGGTTAATTGAGATCTCAAAGTCAGGGTGAAGCTTTGGCAGAGTATCTGTGGCAGTCCTTAATGTTAGCATGTCTCAGCCACTTTTTGTTACTAAAATAAAACTTTCAAATGTTGATTTTTTTTTTTTCTTTATTGCTGGATTAAAATTCCTGAGTTCAAAGAAAATCCTTGAACCTTTATGACTGCTGACATAAAGCTCATCCTAAATCTCCCAGTGTTGTTCCACTGACTCTGCTTTCTGTGGTGGTGTCTGCTTCGGGACTATCTTAATTTCCTGGATTAGAGCAAATTTATCTAAATCAAAAGATCATTACCCAGGCTGGCCCTGGTGCTGCTGCACAAGGCAGCCAAACAGAGCACACTGATTCCATAAGTTATTATCCTGCATAGTTGTTCCTGTACCACTTAGGTGCACCAGTTCATCTGAATCTGCATTCTATCCTTTTTCTAAGGATATCTAGATTTTTACCCAAGAGGACTAGCTGGCTGTTCTTGGAAGTTCACCATGTTATTTCCAGTATCATTTTGAGTCTGATACAGATCTGGTATTGATCTTAAAGGGTTGAAATCTTTTCACATAGGAGCTTTTCAAATATTTGAGTCCTTAATAGGGTAAATTCTTTTCAAGCAATCCAAACTGTGAGAGCTGAAAAGTGAATCACAGGCAAACTGCAATTCCTAAGACAAAGAGAGATAAAGATATGGATGTGTGCCTGGATGAAAATTCTGCTGAGAGCTTATCTTCTGCCTTCACCTCTGTGAAATTCTGCCAGTAACTTGAACAATGAAAGCTTTTCTTCCAGCAGTGAAGTCATGGTACTGTCCTCCAGGAAAAATTACCTCTTTCAGGTTCTGAAAGCAATGCTCAGTAGTATGCTAAGTTACTAAGAAGCTGGCATAGCAAAATTAAGGTGCAATACCTGATCAAGCAGTTTGAACCAAGTCCAGATGTTCAGCTGTATCTGCAGCTGGCTCATCTACAAGCATGTGTGGTCATGGAAAAGGACATAGAGCAGACAATGGGAAGAAACACGGCTAGTACCTGTGTTACTTACCCCTGTTCCTCTGGGATATTTGTGTGGGATGGCAAAGAAATAGCTGTGTTTTAAAGGAATTCTTGATATGTGTTCATATTGTTTAAGTAATTTGTGGTGGTGCACCACTGAATATCACTATGCTTGACTGACATTTTGTGCTTCTGTGCTAAATTTCACAACTGGCTCCTTTCACTGATGTGTGAAATCCAAGGAAAATGACATAATAAGTGATAACTCAGATATTGTACTGCTCTCATATTTAACAAGCTTTGTTTGCCAGTTCCCCAAGTCAAAAAGTTAGAGCACCTGTAACTGTTGCCAGAAATGTTAAACATCTCTTTTCAAGTTCTGCTTTTCTGTTTTTCAGACTGTGTCCTTGCTTTCTGATCGTTTTTTAATGTCATCAGCTCTCATGGGTCTGGAACAATTGTTATATACCAGGCAAAAGCCAATCTGGAGACAACAGGGTTGCATCTAAAGCTTTGTTTTAGGATAAGGCCCAATAGATAGCACTGCTTGTGCTTTTGAAGTTTTATCTTACTTAATCAAAACCTGGGCAAGATGAAAATGTTTTTTCCATGCCAGATGCCCTGACTGGCAGATATCTCCTGATCTTTTAGGGAGCTGAGTGGGTTTTGTCTCTTTTTTGTTGTTTTGTTTTCTTCTCAGAACTCTTCAATCATAGCAAGTGTGACTGAGGTCTCAAACACATAATACAGAAGTGTTCCAATGCTTATGAATTTTTCAGATCTTATCCATCTTATGAAAATGTAATTAGGTCTGCCAACTCCTGAATTTTCCTTCCTTCAGTTTTCTTTAATGTTAGTGGGGGGTCCAAAGCCATTTGCCTTTGTGTGTCTGTGGAATGATCCTTTCATCAGAGTTGGTAGGTACTGGCTATGTTTCATGAGACTGAAGCCTTGACCATGCACAAAATGAATGCCATGGACAGGGCAGTGACATAAAAAAGGTTTTAAGGAGGAGTATAGAGCCTGGAGAGCTACACTAGACATATTAGGGAGGAGAAAAACGAGGATAAATATAAAAAGTTCATATAAGAGGATAGCATGAGCTGTATTAACATCACAACAAATGCTTTAGAGCTGTACTAGAAGTTTATCATCAATTCTTCGAGTTCTACTCCAAACTGGACACATGTAGCACATAATGTCAAAAATGCTTCATGGACCACAATGCAATAACTTTAAAAAACCCCAAACAACAAAGCATGAAAATCAGTGGGTTTTAACCATGTTTATTCACAGCAAGCTTTCTGGTTTCTATTCCCTGTTTCAGGAGTGGATTTGTCCATGGAATAAGTATTTAAAAATAGGTAACTGAGTGAGAAAATAGTTGTGTGCTGTAGTTGCTTTAAGTCTGGAAGGCTTTTCTGCTATCAGCTTTTCAGATTATTTAGCAAAATTTAAACAACATAGCCCCTCAAAGACTTTTTCCCCACTCCCCTGCTCCAAGTTATGTGGTAGATAACCTGCAGTTCTTCTGCAACTACTGAACCCTGTGAAGGGACTGTAACATCTTTTTATCTCTTCAATATCTGTGTACAGTAAGTTTAAGATCTTGAATCTTGATCATATCTAACCTTCTCAGCATTAGGCATTTTTATTACTGACTCACTTCATATGAGCATTTCTTTACTTTCAAGGTCTCACTGATGTGACACTTGCTTGGTTTTGTTGTTTTTTTTTTTTTTTTTTCTCATTGGATCCAGTAACAAGACCCTGAAACAACTTAGACACTGGTCAAGTTTTACCAAACAAGTTCTAATAGGAATGTGAAGGCGGAAAACAGAGCTCCCATCACCACTAACTCACCTAAAAGTGATAATCCATAAACTTACTGCTTACCGAAAGGAAAACAAGCCCCTCAGTTGAATTTAAGCAGCCTAAATGCCCTTGCTTTCCTGGTCCCTTTCCTTTGTGCTCCCATGGAAAGTTTGCCTCTGTGGCAATGAAAGATGTTCTGTGTCTTGTCTACCTATGGACTGGCTAAGGCCATGATATGAGTGATGTGCTGTGGCTTCTCCTCCAAAATCTCTCGTCCTCCGAGGGTAGTTCTAGTGATGTAAGAATTCATGTTTTTAAGTGTCAGTAATGTACAAGGTACTTGTGCTGCTCGGTGCACTTGTTACACAAACTCCCAGCTGTTCTGTAGCTCTTGGACCTGCACTGGCTCACAGAGCCCAGTGAATGCCCTTGGAATTGCTGGAGGTGCAGGCAAGCAACTTTGAGGACAGTTTCTGCCTGCTTGAATGTATGGTAATCTTCTGAGTCCCGTGATAAATAAGTGCTGTCACAGCTTATTTCACATGGCATTGCTAATGAAGAAATACATCTTTCAAATTAATCTAGATGACACAGAGTTTGTCATCTTTATAGAACTCGTTGACTATGAACAGAATTTTGAACAAATCATGGAGTATCATAGATCAGGATCCACAAGAAAATGTGTTTGACAGTTACTCTTTATTAAAACTGTTTTTGCCAAGTACTGACCGAATGGAACAGTAGTGATTACTTAATGTGCAATATTAGGTCTCAATTATGAATATGAGTTTCTGTGCTTATTTTCTTTATTCTAGTCAACATCTGGAGACCTGGATCTGAAAAATGATAGAAGTTAATGTGTGTGCCTGGCTCTATGGTGGGTTTTGGCTTGGAACACTATCTGAAATACCTTCAGCTGCCATAAGTTTGACTTCCCATTTCACAGGCAAACTTGAGACAGTTAATAGCTAATTACTTTAGTTCTGTTCTTCTATTAACTTTTACTTTTACCCAGCTGCCACCTTACTGTCTCACTCCCCCACCAAAAAGAGAAAGTGTTCTAAATTTAATTTCTTGTTGATTGTTTCCAGGAAAGGAAGATTGATCCCAAATTACTAGTAAACATGATTTAATCAAGGGCTGAGCTTGTCTAGAGACAAAACAAAACTTAGGGCGTAGTTTCAAGTGCACTGCTAAGCAGGCTTTAATTCAGAGAAATGTTTTCCTTTAATCTTTCTTGCCTCAACATGTGTCCTGTTCTTCCTCTCAGTGTTTTTTTTTTGTTCTGATATAGACTTATATGCAATATCCTAAGTTGTTAATATGTTGAAGTTCTGATGAAAGGAAATAATACATAAAACAATTTGTTTTGGCAAGAATGTGTGCCAAAAGTAAGCCCTCCCTTGATGTACCAGTAGAGAAATAAACACAGGAGGGAGGAAAAATGCTGGAGAAACAAACACAAATAGAGTTTGGGTATGGAAACACTCTAAGTTTACAAATAGTCTGTATTAAACAAACATTAAGACTGAAAAGTTAAACAAAATGAAGTTCCCCAGATACATGAAAGGCCTTACTAGTAAGCCTTTAAATAAAACAGAAGATATGGAATTGAAGTGATGAGGTGATTGTTTCTCTTCCCAGTTTGCATTCTTGAGAGGCTCTAATATATGAGTTGCTCACATTGTAGTGGTAATTCAAGGTTCTCATTTGGGCTGTGATTGTAATTTTCCTGTCTTGTCCAGCTATGAGACAGCATTTTGCTTTGTGGAATACTTGGAGGACATAGGTTTTGGTTTGTTACTTTATATCACATTAATTTGCTTGCAGATCAGGCTTTGTGGCCTGTTGAGTCTGTGGCTTCCAGAGGCTTAGGTGTATCTTATAGGAGTGTTGGGTCATATGAAATGAAATAACTTCTAGGAGAGAAGAGGTCTTGGGTCACATGAGGCTCTCCAGGACAGTGATGGTGCCTGCAGAAATCCTCCTGTGGAGCAGGAGGTGAGCAGTGAGCAGATCACCTCCCCAAGGACAGCAAGCCAGGCTGAACCACACTCTGAATGGGCTTGTCTGTTTTATGCTTCATGGCTTTCAAGGATAGGGAGAATTCTCTTCAGAGCTCTGGAGCTCTGTTCTGGCACAGGCTGCAGCAGAAAGTGGTGCCACTATCATCACTCATCTCAGGTTGTAAGGCACTGAGCGTTGAGGTGTCAGGGCAGGTGAACTCCTATTCTAAGTCTGTGCTCTGAGTTGTAAATGAATTGACATCCCAATTCTAGTCCTTGAAGTGCTTAATAATGTCCTACCCATCAATATAAACAATGTGAAAACCACAGAAATAACCCCTAGTTTAAGTATGCAGATACATGGATTATCACAATCACAAGAATATTGCAAAACAAGTCAAAGGAAAGATGAGCCATTTCACCATGATGATCTCTTCTCCACAGAAAGGTGGAATACTGTCACTTGATGCCAGAGAGATGTAGTAACTTTAATTTGCCAAGATAATATCCTGGAACTTACCCTGTTGTGTTCCATAGGGTCTGTATTTCAAGTGACAAGAGCTCTTCCAGTTTAAACACCAAGTGATTGTAAAAAGAATTGAATCTTAGGGAGAGTGCTAATTGCAAATGTGAAGACCAAAAATAATCCCAGAATCCTGGCTCCTCTCTGTGCATTCCTTGTGCAATAATGTAACATGACTGATGTGGATTTAGCTTGCTGAAATGAAAGAAACCTTATGTAAAGGGTTCATTTAAAGTTCTCAAATGCTTTGAACAATTCTTTAGCTTGTGTTCCATCGAGTGTGGCTGCAGAATGTCAGCCTCTTTGGAGGCTGGTAAGTAGCACGTGGCTGCTCCATGACCATCATCCATGACACCCTTGCAGTTCACTTTTTGCTGACTGTAGGTGTCTAGTAGGGTTTTTTCACCTCGTTGGTTTGAGGGATTTGCAGAATTGATGGTTTCCCCTGAGGCCAGCAGTGTTGAGGAGGGAGGAGAATTTTGCCTCTTATCCTACATATGTGTCTTGAAGATAGCATTTAAGCCACCACTCATTGATGCTCTTGAGAGGACTCTGAGATGTTCTCACCTATGTTGCTTCTTGGGGAGCAGGTTTAGGAAAAACAGGTTGTTTGGCTAATTTAGGTTCATGGCTCCTTGGGTTACTTCTCTTTGAAAGCTTCATCTGGGAAACACTTGTGAAATTGTCTTGCTTTCCACAGTGTCTGTACAACATGATAGGAAATACAGCACCAGGAACTTCATCTTTGCAAAGAGTCCTGTGTATATACCAAAAAACCCCACTTAATTGAGCTGTTTGTCCCTGCATGAGAGGGAAACTCTGATCCTGCCTGGTTTTATACACCTTCATATACAACATGCTGTTGGGGTGCCTCTCTCCCTAAAGTAAACTGAGTTCAAATGCTCGATTAGGAGACTGTTGGGGTTTTAGAAGTTCCCTGTTCTTTCTTTTTCCTTAAAAGGAATTTTTCCCCATGTTGTGTTGCTAAGGAACAAATTGCTGGGCACTTAAGAGAAAACAAAGGGACCTGGCCACAGGGGAGGGTCCAGCCAGCTGCCCTCTGTGCCTGAGCTTCTCATTGGGCAGAGATGCTATGCGAGATTGGAACTCGAGACAGGAAGCAGGCACAGCCTGGCTCAGTGTGCTCTGGGGATCCGGAGGGGAGAGACAGAGGCCGTGCTGCTCGCCGCTTCTCTGCTGCTGCCNAGACTAACTCCATGAGTAGAGCCCTCAGGGAATGTTAGGGAGGGAGCTTTGCCTTCTGGGAGGTATCCACAGAACAGTTGTGAGATCAACAGGAAGAACTGCTGCAGAAAAGGGCCCCAAGGATGGATCAAGCAACCTGTAAATGTACCTTGAGCAAAGCTTTTCTGTGTGATGCTCCATCCCTACCCTCTCACCACTTCTCACTGCCAAAAATAAAAGAGCTTTCTGGTTCAAGACTTTATTAGAAGTGGTTTGGGACTATAAACAGAGATTGGCCTTTTTGATTTCTGCTGTGTTGAGGGAAATACAATAGTGTGATGTAACTATAAAGGGAAGGGTGGCATCACATGCCAGATTCCATTATCTTCCTAGCTGGAACAATATGTGGGCACTGCAGTTTTTTGGCTCACTGGGTTGAAAGTGAGATGACTCATGTAAAATCTTAGCCTTAGGAGTCTTGTTCTTTCTGATAATCAGTGACTTAATTAATGCAAATCTCTGAAAACTAATGAAAAGCAAACAGAAATGTATTTGATTTACCACTCCTGTAACTGACTCTCCTTGAGTAGGAGCAAGATTAGTCAGCTCCCCTGCAAGATGCAACAAGCTGGGTTGTGCTTTCAGGGGAGGTGATCACTTACAGTAATGATGAGACTCTATTAACAGATAGCAGTCCAGAGACTTATCCACTGATGATAATGGGAGAAATTGATAATAGACTTGTTTTCTTTTGCTTTAATCTGTCTATTACTCATGGCTAGTGAGGCTTTTATGGCAGTTGGCCTAAAAATGGCCAACTGACCAGGCACATTTACCAGCTGTGGTTGAATGGATATTCCCATTACTGAATTCTTCCATGTGCTGGCTGTTGTTGGCCTAAAAATGGCGGAATTACTAGTTTCTGATGAAACTAATAGTGGTAGAGTGAGGTATAAGGTTTTGATATTGAAAACTTGGTTTGATTTGCTGCCGTCACCAAATTAATTATAACTTAGAGGTTTTTCTTAATTTAGTTTTCTTTTGAAGGTGCTCTATTGCAAGTTCTTGATGCTGAGCTGTATTCCTCCATCTATAAAGTCAGTGCTTAACCATGGAAAGAGAGCTACAAGGTTTCTACTTTAGGTTTGATAGACATCTTTAAAATAATTATTTAGAAGACATGTTTTTTTCAAAAGTATTAAGCATAATAAAACCTAGACAGATGATATCACAGAGTAGCTGCATAATTGAAATCACCACACTGGCTCTGGTAGGTGCTTTTTACATGAGAATTGGTTGTTGACTGATCTTAGCATGAGATTCTTTTTTCTTAAATCCCCACCTTTTTAACCTTTATTAAGCATTTAAGATAGATCAAACACATAGCAAGTCTATACATACCTCAAAGTGTTAAAATGTACTTTGAGTAGTCTTTCACACCTAACCCTGACAAAAAAAGGTAAAAAATCCTTTTAGTGGTGGAAATGGGCTAAGCATTACATGATGTGTATGAAAGGAGCAGTGAAAATTATTTACTCTCACAGGAATAATAAAGTGTAATCTCTTCTAATGCCCTTTGCTGCTACTTCTGTCACTTTGCACCAATATAAAAATGCAAGAGACACAATGGATTTAAAACATTTTTGTGGCTGCTCTGCAGTTGAGGAAAGTACACACTGTAGTAGGAAAATATTCCATCTCCTAAATAGTGTAATCACAGAATCTCCTGGGTTGGAGGGGACCCACTGGGAACATCAAAATTTAAGTCCTGCACAGGACAGCCCCAGAAATCCCTTCCTGTGTCTGTGCACTTCCCTTCCATTAGCCCTTCTTTAGCCATTAACATAGGATGGGAAGTTTGCCAGCTCTGATGCAGAGCCAGAGAACTGCACAAATGACATGGATTTTTCAAGTATTATTTGCAGTTGTTTCTTATGAGGGCCTAGTCCCTGCAAAATATACAACAGCTCTCACTTCAGTTAGTTTTGTAGATACTAAATGTCATTGCTTGTGTGGATCCATCAACTACAACTCTGCCAGAATACTAATGTTGAGAATTCATTTGCTGATGTGTTAGGAAACAGTCCCTGGCTCCGGTGTCCTTCATTTTTATTGCCTATCTTGTTTGGGTGCACAATAAGCTCTGGCTTGGCCCTGCTTATCAAATTATTTTACGAGATATTGACTGAGCATAATGTTCTCCTTTTCTTTTCTGTGCTATTACCAAGATAAATTTTGTTTGTATTGAACCTCTGTGCAAGTACTGATAGAGACTTTTTTTCCTGCAAACATCAGTTACACTGGGATAGATGCTGCAGATAAGAACTTGAGCTGATGAAAAACAGTGGTGTAAAACAAAAATTCAGTAGTTCAAAAATTGTGTGTTCCCTAGGAAGAGTTTATTTTTCAGTTATTATCAATGCTTATCACTTTCCACAAGAAATTGAGTTATTTTTAGATAAATAGAATGACAGTAGTGGTTATTATTTGTCTTTGATGCACAGATTTCAGAGGTTAGGCGTAGCTTTCAGGGAGTTGGAATGGCAATATGTTGCACTGTCAAATGTATTTTGAGAAATATTCAGTATTTTTCACTCAGTGGTTTTTAACTGAGTCCCAGTCTTTGGAGAAGGAGGACACTCCCTTTCAACTGAAAAATCAAAGGGAATAAAAATGTCCATAAATCACTTAAGATGTGTACCTCAGGATGGGTTGTGACACAGGATCCTCCTTTATTCCCCTTAACCCTCCTGAGTTACTTATCCAAGGTCTTTCCAATTTCTAAGAACTGCAAGTATGGGAATAAACTGCTAAAATCCTTCTTAAAATAGTCATTTATAGCTTGTTGATCAAGAATGTTTCAGCAGAGGAGGGTTTTAATGTCACAGTACAATTCTAACAACAATCAAGATTAAGCTTTTAACTGCTGGAATTTCTGTGTAGGCTGAGGGAGTTCGGACAGGTCAGGTCAAATGGACAGGAAAAAAACAGCTGCTATTAACTCCACTGATTTTAATGTCCTGTCCTTCTCCTCCCCTTGGTAAGGAGTCCATAAAGAATTCCTAGCAAGTCTTCGGGGCATTCTATTTCATAACATTGCTGGATCACTGTGCTTTTTGCAGTTAATCCAGAACTATATAGATAATTCACTTATAATAATTTAACTGACAATAACGCTTCACATCAACTTTTCAGAAGTCAGAAATTCCTTCAGTGGTTCTTGGAACACCTGTGATGAAATAAATGCTCATTAACTCGAAAAATTGACATGGATCCATTTGGCCCCAGTGCTGTGAATTCTGGGCACTTTGTTACCAGTGTTTCTTGCTGTTTATAATACTGAATATTGCAGCTCACGTTGAGAAATTTGACTCATTTGCTCAGGAAAATCAAAACCTTTACACAACTTATCACATGCACTCAGTAGGCTCCTAAATGTCCAAGTGAGCCATTGATTGAGGTGGAAAGCTTTGCCTTGCAATGCAAAGATTCACCTTTTTTAATTGTTTGCACATGAACTAATGTGCAGGACGATGGTGCAGGTCATTTCTGGTGTTACCTGCAGGTAAAACAGAGCTTTATTGACTGCTTCATATGCACATAACTGAAACATCGTTAGGGGAGGGACAGGAGAGACAGCTGAGCTCTTTCATAACTACCCTGGTCAGGTGTGCTGACAGATGTCCCTGCCCTCATCCCCCTCCTGGTCTGGACACCAGCTCCATCTGCCCCCTCTGCTTTCAGGCTTCTACACAACATATAAGAGTAGAACTTTGTTTAGCTTTTGTGATGCCTTCATGTCTAGAAAAAAATCCCAAAAAACGTAGGTTTTATATCTGTGAAAAATGGTGTTGATCCAGAAGCTTTTAAGGTTTAGTTGGTGTGATCTGGAGCTCAAAAATGCCGTCACAGGACATTTTCCTCTGTAACTAACAGTACAATTTATGAACTGTTATTAAGCTTAGTTTTCATATTGAAAGGAACAAGAAACTGAATCCCAACAGCTTCAGAGTTCAAGCAATTGGGTAAAATATAAAAGATAATTTTAATATATAGTCTATGAAAAAATTTTTTTCTGCAGTTTTCTCACTCAGACCAAAATATACACAGGTCAATTTAAAGAAAGCATTTAGGAGCTGTCTGCCACATGCACTCTAGTGATGATTGCAGTGCTGGCAGCTCCCATTCCATGCAAGTATCTGATCAAATGAGCCTCTGAGGAGTGTGCTGCTGATGGCTCTGGGCAGTGTCCTTGGATTCCAGCTCTGAGCTCTGGCTATGCTCTTCTGCAGAAGAGTCATTTGCAATTCTCTCTTCCTTCATCACTTTCAACAATCTAGCCAATGTTCCAGAATTTTGGCTGTGCTTCTTTTTAGTGTCCATTTGTTTTCTTGCAGTCTGTCACTTTAATGCATAGCAGTTAATAAAATAACAAAAATGTCAGAAAGAAAAATACAGCATGAGAGAGGTAGGTAGACTTCCCAGCAGAAGTTGAAAAATGAACTTGAGCAGCTTCTAAAACAAACACAACTACCAGGAGCTGGGCAATGGCATTGAGAGCTGAACTTTCTCTTTGGTTGTTTCTGGAAAGGTATATTTAAATCAGTCACATTAGAGCTAACCAGGTACATTCTTTCTCACCTGCGCAGAACACTGAGCAGGTGAAACACCAAACCACTTGGAGTTATGGAAGTTGGGAAGATCAGATTTCACTGAACTCTTTATGTGCTGTGGTCCCTCACAACTGTGACTTTGCAGATTTAGTTTTTGACAAAGACACTTTCACTGCACTGTTTTTTTATTTTTTTTACCTTTAAATCATAGTTTGACCCATCTTGGAGCATAAAAAAACCCTGAACCAATGTTTTAAGAAATTTAGATTGTGATCAGTACAAAGCTAAAGGCTCAGTGGCTTTGGATGCTGAGGTTAAAGTTCATTTTTCCTTCACCCTTCAGGATATAATCTTGCCAGTAAATACAGAGGCGTGTAGACTGTGACTCAAATGCAACAGAGAATGGTAGATAAGTTAGGAAATTACTTTGAGATAACCTCGAGGTCAAGAACAGTCAAAAATGGTTTTTTTGGGGGGTTAGGAATTGTGATTTATCAGGTAAAAATGGAACCAGCAATGTTGATGATCCCCTGGTGGAGCTGTGGTTGCTGCAGGTAACAACAATGCCAGGGTTTAAACTGATTAGCAAAGGTATAAAGGTGTCCAGAGGGAGATGATCTTTCTGTATTCATAAAGTTAATTAAAATTTTTCATATAGAAAGGTAAATCCTTGGTAGTTTTCAAAAAAAACAGTGTTTGACAATTCTTGTGTGGTGTGGTGAAATTGCCTTTTTTGAGAGCTGACACAGTGGCTATGCAGGAACCAAATTTATTTGAGAAAAATAGCTGTATATGAATGACATCAACTCTGCCTTGCTGTGGAATGGAAGTCTCGGTGACTTAATGGATGGAATGTATCAGCAAACAGAGAACAGGGAGAATTATTAGCTTTTATGGTTTTTGTAAATATGTGAGCAATATTTTGAAAAGCCAATTTAGTACTCTGCTGAATATTGATATTAGTAGCATTATTTTAAATCATTCACTTTATTGAAGTAGAAAGTGACAAACCATTTAATCTTATATTGTGCAACAGAGAAAGCATTATTATCTAATTTTCACCCCAATCTTTTAAATTGTCCTTAAGTCAAATAGTTCAATGCATGTGTGCTTGCACCATTCAATCTTATAATCAGTTTAAGATAAATAGAAAGCAAAAAGGCTTTTATGAGGCTTACTTGTGATGATTGGAAGACCCTGAACTGTGGCCAATTTCTGCGGCTCAATTGAGGTCAAACAGTGTGAAACAGTTAAGGCAGCACTTGATCAAATTGAATTTATCATAGACCCATACATATGAAAACACTGAAGGTTTATTTAAATGAGTGAGAATGTTACAATTGAAAAATTCTCATTGGCTGGCAGATGCAAATAAAGTTTGCATTTCAGAAAGGAAAAACAAAGGAGAAAAACCTAACTTCCCAACCATTCTGTAAGGCAGGACTCTGCAACATAGACCCATACTCTGAGCTGCACACGAGGTGCTGCCTGCCTTGAAGGTGCCTTCAGATGCAGTTTTGAGCACCTTGTACAGAGGCTGAATGTCCCTCACTGCTTTATTTCATAGGTACCAGTGTTGCCATGCAAATTGGAGCTCAGAATATTCACTTGGACTGGAGGTTAAGGTATTTCTGTGAAACCATCCTCAGCGAGTGCCAAGTTGCAGGGACAGACAAGGAAATTTCTTGGTTTCTTTGTACTACCTGGTATGTGAGAAATAGAAATTTGAATTTTCAATAATTCAAAGAAATTGAGAAAATGAATTTTCAATACTTCAATAGTGTTATTATTATCAATTTCAAGCTTAATTTAGCTAAATAGCTGTGTTAAATTTGATTATTCTTATGTTACACATTCTTCGTACTAAATATGTGAGCTTTATAAACAACAGAGGTGCTGAAGTAAATTTATGGAGATTGGCAGGTTTTTTTTGAGGTCTTCTCTGATATGTATCACTTTCCAGCTTTTTCACCCCCATGATTATGAAACATTCTTCAGTTCTTTTGAAAGCTGGTGTTAATGGTTTTATTCTGCCTTGTCAGAGAAGCTGTGGTTTGTGTAAGTCTCTTCATGTGCATGATGGGCAGAGTGTCATTCCAGCTGAGATATAAATACTCAAAATCAGGAATATTAATGCCAAATAAGTTAGTTATTAGTGTAGTGATTGGATTATAAACTGTAGTACAGAAGGAGTTTCAGGAGATTAACAAAAGTCTTTATCTTGGGATTTGGTGGACTGTGTGAGTAAGTAGCTGGCCCTTTCCTTGTTAGCAGAGTGCTAAATGAAGGGCTTAGGTTATTAAAAAATACATCAGTGTCTTTGTATTACCCAAAGGCTTTTCTCATCCTCTTGTTTTGGAGAGGAGATCTTGGCTCGGGGCAGTGACAAAGCTTTGTGGCAATATTGCCTCAAGTTCTGAGCCTTAAAACCTCAAACAAACGGAGAGCCACAATTCCATGTCAAACTTCTGCCCCAGACTTCATAACAGATGTCAGTGGTCACCACTAAGAAACTTTGTGAGATGGGCATGGCAAGGTAAAACATTCCTAAAGAAAAACCAAACCCAACCATTTCTGATGGCAAAACCAGGCTCTACTTAAGGGACAATAGATGGTTTTTCATCTACCATAACTTCAGTGTTTAGCAATACCCCAAGAGGAACCAACTACTTGTTGAAGGTTTTGTTGTCCTCCAAAGATGAAAAATAACTTTGAAGCTGGGCCAGGAAAATACAAAATTGGTTTGTGTAACTCATAGGTAAAATCTACATGGGGCAGCTGTGGTTTTGGACTTTATTTTATCCAACTTCTCATCCACTTTTTCAGTGAGCTGTAAGTGTGCAGTGCCACTTGGGAGGTCTGCTTCCACCTTCTGCCTCTCAAAGTTTAGGTAGGACTTTCTGACCTTTAAATGCAAACACAAAAGTTTCATGAAAATATATTGCCACTTCAAAGACTGGCTCATTTTTATGATTTTCTCTTTGATAGCATAATCTGGCTGTTGAATACAGACAGAGTAAGAAGGAATTATTGAGCACTTATTACCTATTATTATTATTTCCTATTAATTGCTTATTAATAGGAAATAAAAATGTGTTATCAAGAGAGACAGAACAGTAGTTTAAATAGAGGGTTGAAATAAAAATGATTAAGAGTTTTTTTTCTACTAAATTCATAGTGGTATAACTGTAAAATCTTGAAACTTGTGGTTTTTAACTTTCAAGCTGAAATAATCTAGGAAAAAAAATCTTAGGTTAAATGAATCTGCTGTTTTGCTGTACTGATAAAAACCAGCTAAACACCCAAAGCAAAAAAGCCCAAACAAACTCCAAAACAGAACCCTGAAGACTGTAGTAATAGTACATGTCTAATAGATACAAGTTAGGATGTTGTGTCATGTTCTTAAAACTAGTAATAATTTTAATAATGAAATGAGATTATGCCTTTTTCTGATTTTCTATTCCTAAACCCTCCCAGAGGTGTTTACTCTGTGCCTAAATGATGTGGCCCAGTGATAAACAAATACTGGAAATGCTCTTTCTCTGACCATGCTAGAAAATTTTTCTTAGCATTAGTCAAGAATATGTCACTTCAATGGCAGAAAGTATCTCCAGGTCCAGTGCTAATTATCCACCAGGCAAAGAAGGAACTCTTCTGATCTTTCCTAAAATAAGCACTTGTTTATCTTTGTTACCCCTTTGTGTACTCAAGTTTGCCTCCCCATAGGCTACACTCCCACTCAGTGAGTCTTATCTAAATAATATTTTGGTGCTCATTCTCCTGCCCTGTTTGGAGTGGTTCTTGTTCCTCTCATGAGCTTGACTGGACTATATTCATGTTTGGGTGGGTGATTGTATTCCAGCAATGTGCCAGTTCCCTTACTGGTCTCTCACGAGTATTATCTTGGTGTTTGTGATCCACTGTTGTTCCCTTATTTTGCCTGAATTCCTGATTAATGGTTTGCAGGAATCTGGACTCATCATTTCTTAAAAACAATATTCATCCAGACTATCTGATTGTTTTTGTACTTTAGTATGTTTCTCCAGTATTCTCTTCATTAATTCCAGGTATTGCCAGCAGCATGCTTATGAAGTATGTTTGAGTACAGAATTGGTTAAAACAAAATAAAAATAATTACTACCTTTAATAATATTGGAACTATGTGGAGCTCCAAAAGATGTTGTGATAATGGAGCAAGAGGCACCCAGGTGAGTTTTAGGGGTTGTTGGCTTAATTGCGTGAGGGCAAAGCCCTTAAGTTATGTGAAGAATCCATAGGAATTCCTACCCAAGGTGAGTTTCTCAAGGATATTTTATGCCTTGGTAATTCATAGTCTGTGATGCCCAGACTGAATCTCAACAGATTCTCCCCTATCTTCTTACAATTTCTTTATCTAAAAATACTCTCTCTGAATGAAATAGTATTGCAAGAAAACTCATTTCTTATAGTTTGCAGAGCTTTTTGTGTTTTTGAGGCTCTATTCCACATATCTTTACTAAAGGATGTGGAGTAGGTGTTCCCCAGTGTTCTGTAATTTAGCTGCCATCCCCGAGAGGTGAATTGTCCCCAAGTGTGACCCTGGGTTCTGAGTGTGGTATTGGGTCTGAGTTTCAGGCTGGTTCCCTGACAGCTTTTCCCACTGACAGGATTTCTAGAGCTCTGAAAAACATCCATGCCTGTTTTGTTGTGGCTCATGTACAGCTGTTTGTGATGAGGAAGAGACTTTTTTTTACTTCAAGCTAATGAGTTAATTAGATCTTTAAAATTATTTTCAGCCTGGTTTAGTTCATGTCCCGAGGCCACAGGAAGAAGTGCTTAGAAATCAATTTATTGGTTGCTGATTAGCCCACACCCTCAAGTGTAGGCAAAGTTCACCTATTTACATGTTAGCTACTTAGCAGGCTACCCTGTGTCCAGTTATTTCTCCAACATTTTTTGTTGCAGTTTGAGGATTTAGGAGAGTTTTCTTCTCTTCCTCCTATGTTCTGAGAACATTGTGCTTGTACTTGTGATCCTGCTAAAATACCTTTGGAAAAAATAGATGTTTCCTTGTCTTTTGGGCAATATTTTCAGTTTAGACCAATGTGTTTTCCTCCCTGTTAGCTCCCTCAAGGGTTGTGTTTGCTCACAGCCCTCTCAGTGTGTCAGCCACTGACCCTCAATTTTACTGCCAACCCTGTGTTACTGTCTGGTTTTGGTAGTGACACAACTGGCAACATTTCTGTGAAGTATCTGTAATTTAGTCTAAATAGAAGAATCACCATTTAAAGAAAAACTGTCTTGAAGCCTTCAGCTCTCCCTGGTGAATTTTTCCTCTAACATTCTAATTATCTAAAACAGGCTACAAGTGTAAACGTAAAAATAATCCTGTCAGCTCTGAATTCCTGATTCTCATGAGTCTCTATTGAGTAGAAGAAAATTATTTCTGGGTCAACCAAAAAATGAATGAGTTAAGATCAACTGAGAATAGAAGTTTAATGTAGCCCTTACTGTCTTGAGTTCCCTGGGCATCCTTTCAGTTTTTTAAATAAAAACCCAACCAATCAAGCATCCTAAATCTGTTATTTTGTTTTGCTTCTATCAATTTATAGAAATTCTAGAAGAAATTCAGTTACATTGGCAATTTGTTAATAACAAATGCAAGGAATAATATTTTCAGATAACTTTTATCATTTCTTAGCACATTTCAATGTGAAATGTATCAAAGAATAGCTTTACTACAGAAAAGGTGGCTAAATACTTCTGCTATAGAGCAAGAACAGAAGCATCAATATGTGCATGTAGAGTCTCCATATCCCAAAGCCAGCCTCAAACTAAAAAGGTAAAGGAAGTTAGGAAAAGGGGAGGTGTTGGAAGACCAAGGAAATGGTTGCAGCAAGCTGGCATGGATCAGGGGAAAAGGAAGCAATTGGCAAGGGATCAAAGTTTCTCAGAACCTATTAAACTGTCAAAAAACCACAGAAGAAATAGTGAGTGTGAATACTTTCAGGGTTTAATATTTTGGGGTGCTTTCTTCTTTACTGACTTTGATTTTATGTGTATTCCAAGATAATAAATTTTCAAACTGTGCTGTTTTACAGCTACCTTTGGATGTAAGCTTCTTCTATTTCTGGTGCAGAGCTGGGGAAAATGGACTGTAGTATGTGTGCATTAGTTCTGAGAGACCATTTGTAAGCTGGGAATACCCTGGCATAACTCTATTCTTGTTCATGTCTTACACTGGAAAAGGGTGTCCTTCTTTGGTTGGATGGATTTTGTTTGGGTTTGTTTCTGTGGGTTTTTTTTTCCCATCCCCATGGAACATAAGCTTCCTGTAGCAGGCTTGATGCAGCAGCTTATAAACTCTAAATAAAATAGAGGTCATAAGCTGGATAAAATGGATAGCTCATAATGGATAAAATTGTTCTCAAAATGAATCTCACTATTACAATAAACAATAGGGAAATAGAAAGCTTTGCAGTGGTAGGTGATGATTATTCATGACTTAAGAAACACAAGGAAGTCCTACATCTATTAGGATGTGAAGTAGGTTGATTGTTCACAACATAATGTTAGAAAAAACCAACCACCCTGACCTCTGAATCAGCTCTGAGTGTTATTTAGCAGCAGTGCACTAGTTAAACTCTCAAGCAGTTAATTAACAGAAACTTTATTTTCCTGTTCAGTGAAATCTAGGATGCTACCAGAGGGAAAAAAAAATTTGAACTCAATTTTAGTCTTTCTTGTTTCAGTTGATAACTCAGTGTCTCGAAATTGGTTCTTGATTGTTTTAATCATGGTTACTTTTTTGATTTCTTCAGGAAATTGCTTTTGGTCCTGGTATTAAACTGTCAGTGATGTGCTACTTTAGCACTTCATAAAGGAAGTAAACATTTGTCTTGCAATAAGTAGTGAGAGTTTGTGAGTGCCAGCTGGCTCTTCTGGGCCTTCCTCAGAAAGGAAAGGGAGCTTGAAAGAAACAAATGTCTTTTTCTTTTTTTTTTTTTCTCTTTACTCAAGATGTACCAGTAACACACCCATCAGTAACTAGAGGAATGTAATGATCTGAGAACTTTGCTTCTTTCCCTGACTGCTGAAGCTGACAAGCATGTGAGGTATCTTGGAGTTATTCCCTGGTTATGGGAGCAGGACTATATTGACCAGTTATATTGAAATGCAAATGCTGAAAGAGTTAAGAGGAAAAATTGCCAATTGCACACACACTAAACATTTGGTGCAGGAGATGCTCAGCTGTCCATGTCAGATTATTTTGGGTTATTGACAAAAATATGTGGAGTAAAGAGAGTAGAGGTGCTTGGAGGAACTATGAGTATCACAGGCTATCTACAGTGTCTGAATTTGTGAGAGTCTGTTATCAATTCATGTTTCCCCACTCCCTGTGTATGTTCCTATTCCACAGCGAAAATGAGGGGACTTGTGCTCCCCGAGGGGCTGATACATCACAGAAAGCAGGACCCATCCTGCAAGGTTGGTCGAGGCTCTGGAAGTTCCTCAGCTGATGAAGCCTCCTGCAGATGTGTCAGATGGTATGTGGAGCCAGGGCAGTCTGTCCCTCAGCACCGGCTGAGCACAGAAACAAAACCGTCTGAGCCAAGTGCCAAGGGCTGACTTACCCCAGGAGGGCTTGTGGCACTCAGCAATCAGCTTTGTGTGCAGGGCTCAGAGGGATCTGTTTTGTTAGCAAAGTTCAGATGCTGATGGATGAGTCCAATTTACAGAGCAGAGGCTGCAGACACAGACACAGAGAGGGGCTTGTTACGGGGCAGAGTTGGGCACGGACACAAACCAGTGCAGAACAAACCAACCCCTTCAAGGGGCACCTCTGGGGCACTGGCACCACCTGCACTCCCCCACCCTGAGCTCCAGCATCTCTGAGGTGGAAGTAGAGGAATTTTAGGCCTGGCATTTCTGGAGCTTCCTTTGTGATCAGAGCAGCATTATTCAGCTGGAATACTTGGAGACACTGATTTATAATGTCACTCGTAGGAGCTGAATGGTGATCTGCCTCTTGAAGCAATAGTTCTTGCTGTCACTTTCCTCTACAGTCTTCTGGGATAATTTCTCTTGCCCAGACTACTGTATAAACATTTTTGATGGGAACATCCATCACTCATTGCTTGTTTAGGTGTCACTAGACACTAAAAAAAAAAGCAAGCTATTTATCCTAGTAATTAATTAGAATCTACTTAAATCTTAAAACATTGGAACTTTAATAATGTTCGTGCATATCCTGCAATGTGATATGGTGGTAGGGATTTTACCAGCATTTTGCAGGCTATAATAATCCAACTGGTTTTAATTTTAAATTGAAATTTCACTCTATTTCAACTTTGAAGCATAGCTTTAGGAGTCTTTTTTAGATTTCATGTAAAAAGTAATTCTATATGCTGTGTGTCTCCACAAACAACACCAGTGATTCTATTAAATATTTAGATTGCATAAAGTGTCATCATTTGGCCCTATATTCAATAAGCACACTGAGTGCTTTTCAGTGCAGGAATGGACAGATATTTTTAAGGAACACTTAGCACTGTTTTACTTTGTGTGTTCTTCAATAACATCATTAACAAATAAGTTTCTTCAATAACACAAGAACTATTATTTGTTAACAAGAAGAAATGAGAATAGTATGAGCATTCTTGTAGGGGGTTCTATTGTTAGGGCTTTTTCCCAAAATGAGAATTCTGGATTATCTCTTAAGTGTATGATGTTTACAATTCCAGATACTTACTTTTGACTTTGGATGTAGTTTAAGGCTAAGACATGTGAAAGATAAGCCATATTTTCTATCCTTAGTTCTTTTTAATAACAAAAGTGAGGACAACACAAACACAGTTCCTATTTAAACATTCTTTTTGCTGACTGGTTTTGAAGTAGCTGGTTTAGGGGGTGAGGCTGGATACCTTAGTGACTTAACTACTGGCTTCAAAAGGAAGCTCAAAATATTCTGACAAGTTTTCCCTCTCTACAGTGAGTGTATGAACCTTGTTCATCCTGTTAGTGTACATTTTCTGTCTGCTCCAGTGAGGGTGTTCCTGGAATATTTCCCAGTCTTGTCTTTCTCATGTGTTTGTGCATTGTTAGTAACAATTGTTTGAGATTTCATGTAGACATTTAAGTCTTATCAGAAATCATGCTTTTGTTATGCCAAATATTTGTTTATGACTACAAGAAATTCACATTTGAAATTGGAGGTAAAAATTTTTAAGTCAGGAAGTCCATGAAGACAGGTCTTGGCCAGATCCTGGAGTATACCTGGGAATTAGCAGGTCCAATTTCTGCTGGCCAGAATCAGTATGGGACAGCCCTGTATAACAGGAGAGCAGAGAAGCAGGACTCTTTCAGCTCTGATTAGGTGGTTCAATTTAAGAGTCAAGTAGAAATGTCTTTGTTTGACAGGAGAATAAATGGGCTGTAATAATTACAAGGGTGCTGCTTTCAGTTTGACATTTCCAACACCCATTCTGCCAAGTTCAATGCCATTAAATGAAAGTCTACCAATGCCTAGTTCCTTCTCCAGGTAAGTTTTTCTTATGGGGTAAGTTAATACATCTGAAGACATCAGATCCTCAGCTGAAAGATGTGTGAATTATGAATGCAGAGCATGTATCCAATCTAGTAAGAGCTGAGTACTTTGAAAGGAAACACCTTATAGTAATCAGGTTGGTTTTGGGTTTTTTGCCAAAAGCGGTTACCTCATGGCAATATTTAACCATACAAATGAATACTATTATCATTATTTGGTTTTGGTGGGGTTGCTATTACAGAAGATGTGGCCTTTAGTAATACATTCAATTAATTTTACCTTGGGGCAGGATTTAGTGCTGTCTGGGCCCTTTCAGTAGTTGTTTTGGTATTGCATTGTAAGAATGGTGCAGTTGTGAGGGGCTCTCCTTGTATGATAGATTTTCTTTCCATGGCATTTGCAACAAGGAACTGATGCACAAAGCTCCTGCTGTGTGTTTCTTGAATTTGTCTTGCTGCCTCAGCACTCAGTGATCATCACTCTGCTCTTTCACCCATTCATCTTGAGGCATCTCTTCCTCCAAGGCCTCACTTTACTGCTGTGCTGCTTAGGTGAGAAGCACAAAGGCAGCAGACTTTTGATCAGAACAGATTATTTTATTTCAAACAGCATTTATGCACTAAGGCGGTTTAGAATCAGGATCTTTCTATACCAGTTGTCCCCTGAATGTGAACTCACAGGAGGCTCTGTATAAGAGCTCTGTGCTATTGTGGCATGTGCAGCAATTCATGGAGAAGCTGGAGTGCTGTAAGAAGACATCAGTCAAACAGCTTGTGCTGGTGATGTTGTTCTGAGAGCAGCTCCAGAGAGGGAGATGCGCTCAGTAGCACAAATCCTGCCCTTCACTTGAGGTAGGAAATACTGAGTCACATCTGGGAAGGACTTTGCCTGTCTTGCAGCATATTGAGCTGTTACAGCCAATTCCCAGAAATTTCCTCTTCCAGAAGTGGGTTTGTAAAATCTGAATTCACGGTGGGCAGCTTGAAGGGCTTTGGTCCTGCAGTGTGTTGATGTCTGTGCAGATGCAGAGGAGCTCTGCACCCAGACAGGTGGGATGTGCTCACACTGAGCAGGGCTGCAGGACAGGTCACAGTGACTGGAACCTCCCAGCCCTGCCTGGTGGGTGGTGACTAACCTGGGCACTTCTGAATTCAGAATGGAGAGTCAGCCATAGTGAGCTGAGTCTTAAGAAGAGACTAAGAAAATAGCAAGTGTAGGCAGAGAACTGCTGGCAGCATATCAAATGCTGAATTCATTCCTGGACTCTGTGCTCATCAAAATGCTCCAAAGGGAGCAAACTTGAGCAGGGAGAGCCCTCTGTGGTGGTGAGAGTAGCTGTTGGAGGCAGGAATTGAAAGGGATTTTGAAAAATTATTTTTTCTGAAGTTCAATGAGCACTGTTGATAACCTGTGATGTATTAGTAAAGGTCTGTGAAAAGAGGTGGTTGTTCAGTATTAGTGAACCTTGTCATTCCCTCCATAAGCCTTTAAAGGCTAAATTCCGTGTGATTTTTAGTCTATATGGCTTCCTGAATATTTTGGGTAAAGAAAAATAATCTTAAATTTCTTATATTGTATTACTGTGGTGAGCACTGATCACAAATGCTCTGTACTGAGCACAACAAAAGTGGGTGAAAATGATCATTGGGCTCATGATCACTCAGGGCAGTGAGTGCATAAATTCAGGAACAAGTTGCTGTTTCTGCCTTTTTTTTCCCCCTCATCATATTGGATGAAAATAACTTGGTGGAAAGTGTGAAAAGATCTAGTTAAGGTATTGATTTCTATTCTCATAGGTGATGTGTTGTTTTTATTTTTAAAACAAGGGCTTTGTTTTTTACAGGGAATATATAAAAAGTAAATATCTAAAAGGTAATTTAGCAATAGGTAGTAAAAGTTATGTTACATTTTTCACCCAAGAAGGCTTCAAAAGCTAATCCAGATGGGTGCAGAAATAACGCCAGAATTTATTAGTTAGGGCAATAAATGGGCTGAAATTCCTCTGCAGTTCAGTAGCACCCTTAAATGATTGTGATCCAATTTTGGAAACCATTTTAAGATTAGTAATGGTTCCAGATTTATTCTTTTTGTATGTAAAGATAAATAATGTGCACACAAATTATTCATTAGTTTGATCCTAAAATTCAAAGTCGATGCAGTTACAAAGCAGGTAATTTAGATGCAGTGAATTTTGAATATCTTGTTCAAGGAAAGCTTTGGGTACCCATTATCTGAAAAGCAATTTGTAGCAATGCATTTAATTTGACAGATGAACGTTGAACTGGTTGCAAAATTATGATAATGGAACTTTAACAAAGCAAGATACAACTTCAACTATTAAAAAATAAGGCTGAAAACTGCCACTGGAAAAAGATTCCCCACAAAGCCACAGACTTCCCCATAATTTTTGTAAACTACTTTTTTTCCTGAAAGTATTTGCAGTCTGAATAAAGGCAGTCTTACATATGTTAGAGTTCTTACTTTTAAAGAAGTTGAAGGAAAAGGTCTCGAAGATCTGAAAGAAGAGTGAAGTAATCAATAATTACAACCAAAATATTTGCATTAAGCAGATCCAGAACACTTAAAGATTTTGGCAATAATTCTATGGAATGGGTCAAAAGGCCTGCTACAAAACCAGGGTATTTCTGTGTCTGTATACACAAGTAATACCCAAAGTATACAGCTTAATGTATTTCATCATGGTTGCATTTTTTCTTAGTCTGCATTTTGTAACTCTGCTGCTCTCTGAAAACATTCCTTGTTATTTCTTGGAATAGTTCTATTATTGCCAGGGTACTTGAAAATTTTAAATGAGACTTTATGTGCAATAAAGCAGGAAGAATGAATCTTTTCCTTGATTGTAACACCAGAAACTTAACGGCCGAGGAAGAACAATCCCTACAATTCTAATGCACGTTTATTTAGATGAGTGCTTTCAGAAGTTTATTTTGCACAATTAAAGATCTCTTTCTGCAAAGTTTGAGGCAGCAATAAGATGGTTGAGCAACATTTCAAACATTGAGTATAAATTTAGTCTTTGTACAGTTGCCTGGGTTTGAAGGGAGGATTGTTCCAGTTGCTCCTTTCTTTAGGAGATGATGATCAGGATGGTAAAAAGAAAACTCAGTCTGTGGTACCTCCTGAGCTTAGCCATGATCTCTCTTGCACTTGCTGTTTAGATGATTCCTCTTTAATATTTGCACATACAGAAGATAATGCTCAGTTGTCATTTATGTTTCTGAGTTTTCCATGTTTTCTTTTTATCTTGACAAATGGTCTGTGCAGTCAGAGCATAACAAACTACTTGGAATTTAGTTTTGCAGCAGCACAGAAGGAAGAAAAGTTATTTTCAGAGATGAAAGTTCCAGCTCTAATTGCGTTGAATTCAACCTTGCTCATCTCTGGGAGCTCAGCAGCATCTCCAGATGGCTGACCTGAACCTACTGAAGGAATTGCAGGTTGGTTCAGAGCTGCAACCCTTACTGGTGCTGAAAATTCATTGTGGCTCCTTGTTAGATTGTGGGGCATCATTTTCAGTAACTTCTCTAGATGGCAGTGAATGTGAAAATGAGCCAGATGTTACAATTTAAAGCCTGTTCTGGAGGTCAGATAAAAATAACTCTCAAGTGCACTGTGATGAAAAGCTGAGGGAAACTGATGTTCAGATGTGAAAGAATGGCTTTGTGGCAGCAATGTGTGGTGTCAGTATGGGTAACTTCATGAAACTTGATTTCAAATACAGTAGTTTTAGTTCATGTATGGAGGGTTGAATGTGCATGGGAAGCCCTTTGCTCTAGGTGTTCCCCTCAACCTGTTCCTCCTTGTGTAATTTTGATACGGCAATACTTTGCTTTTTTTGAGAGATTTAATAGTTTCTAAGGAAACAAATGAGGTAGAGCATGGTATTATAGTCAGTACATATCTCCCTAAAATTGTACTAAAGATGCCTTTCATTTGAGTTTTCAGAACCCTTTTTTCCCCCTCAGTCCAGTCTCCAAAAATGCTTTTTTCATCACATCAATCAAATCACAGAAACACAGGATGAAACAATGCATTGGCAACAGCCCAGAATTCAAGACCAGCTTGTTCTGGCCAGGCACTGATAAATGTCAGCCAAGAGGAACTGAACTGCTCTGAGCCCCTGACTACCTGGGCTGAATCTCTTGCTTTAAATTCCCAGTTTATGGGGCAGGTGGTGGCAGTGGCAGCAGGGAGTGATCCAGCTACAGGAGGCAGGGTGACTGAGTATGTGGTGAGTGAGGATGCAGAGATGCTCTGGCTTTGCTGGGAATGTCAACAAAATAAGGACCTTAGAATAGCAGTGAGGGTAAAGGTGAACACCTGGAAAGGAAACCTTGCTGTTTAACTTGGCTGAGTGCTGTCTTAAAATACATAGAACTACAAAGGCACATTTCCTGTTGTCTTTATGTGGACGTGGTAAATCTGATGTGGCTGAAAGGTGATGGTATTAAATTCTGATGCCAGGCTCTGCAGAAATGTTTGTGATAGCAATGGCTCAAGCTAGCTTGCCTAAAAGCTGCCTTGAGAAAGGCACTGCCACAACACCCACCAGGCTGGGTGGATGTTTGAATGTCTCTAGCCTCAAGTGTCATTTTGAATTCAGTATGTATTTTGCATGTACTGTAGGGGTTGATGTAGCTGAACACTGGAAAGCCATATGAGAGAGAAGTGATTCTAACGTTGAGTTTGACTAATGGAAGTCAATTCCATAACATGGAAACAGCCAGAGTTCTTGGCCTTTTATACTTGGTCAGCAGTAATTTATGTCCTGAGGAAGAGACTTAAGGTGTCAGTAAGCAGTTATGTTATTCATAACTGCAGTCAAAATACTTGTCTATATTCCCACTGGATATGTTGTTCTGATTTAAAAAAAAAAATCTCAAAACAAATCAAACCCAACACCCTTTTCCATGGGTGGAATTAATTAATTTACTCATGTTCCATGAGTTGGCCTTTGACCCTGCATATTTATTCTGCCTAATTACACTGGAAAGATTTCCAATCCAAAACACTCAAAAAAATCTTATTTGTGTGAAATGATTGAAACTTCAAAGCCTTTGTTTGGCATTTTCTAAATCTGTCTCCTGGCTGTTTTAGGCTCAAAAAATGCTACTTGAATAATTAGATTGCCAGAAAACTTACCACTAACCAGATAAATTTGAACTTGATGCACTTGGACACATTCCAGGTTGCCTGTTTACAAAAGACAAATTCTGTCCTAATTCCTGGAATTACTTCTTACATTTTGGCACAAGGAAGCTGTTGTATGAAAATAAAATGATGAAGAAATGTTCATCATGAATTCAAACTGATCAAGAGTGAGCAGGAATCCAGGCTTTCTACAGCATTTACTTTCCACTTTCTCAGTTCATTGTGATGTCCAGTAACAGAATAACTCTGTTGCTTCCTTTTTGTGGTCATACATTTTGGATTTAGTTCCCTCAGATGTTCAACTGCTTAATGTTTACCTTAGTCACTTGTCTCGATTACTGTGTCCTGTTCCATCTCCTTCAAGAGAGTTAAATACCAAGCCCAAGTGGCCCAGCTGGTGTTTTGTGCTCCCCACCTGGTGCAGAATGAAGGCAAAGCTCTCCCAGCACAAAGAGCCCTGATGTGGGAGCTGTGTCCCAGCCCAGCCCAGCTCTCTGCTGAGCTGTGCTCCCCAAAACACAAACCTGGTGGGGATGGTGTGGGAGGCAGCAGCAAGGGATCCTCTGGTGTGGCCAAAACTCCCCTGGCCCAGCTAAAATGAGAGAGCAGAGGCATCAAAAATCAGACTAACAGTGCAAGTGAAAATAATGATTGGAAGCTGTAAATAATTGTGTTATGGAGGAAAAAGGCTGTGGCCAGATATTTAGCAATTCTATTGAAGTTTCAAGCATACTTTCTGCACAGCATCTTGGAAAAGAATTCCATCTGTGATGTGAGTTTGGCTTTTCTCTCTGCTTAAAGGTAGATGATTGTATATGACAGACACAAAAGAAGGTACAAGTTCCATTAAAAGACATTTTTAAAGAAAGGAAATAATAAAGTTAAATCTGTTAAACTATGCATAATGAGATAGTAATCTACAATAGCAGTAGAGTAATTTTAATGGTATAGAGTGGGTTTCTAAGGCATAAAACCTCAAGCTTAGAAATCATTCTGGATATGAAGCCAGTCACTATAGGGTGAATTGGTATTTTGACATTCAGGGACTTTTTTTTTCAAGAAGTAAAAGGTTAATAGCGTGAGGTCTTTTCTTTTGTAAACTGTATTCTCTGTGAAGAGGGTTTTTGAGGGTGAATCATAAAATGCTTCAGTACTTTTTGAAGAGAAGATGATAGAAAACCAATTAGATTATGTAGTCCTGAAAGTTCACATATAAAGTTACATAATTTCAGGATTTCTCTCCTATTTCTTTTGCAGTGACAGTGAATGATGTCATAAAATTAAACTGTGTTTGAACTCAGGCCTACCAGTTGCCACCAGAAAGAGAAGCTTTCTTTTCCAACTTTGTTCTTTTGTTTCCATATGTTGCATGTTCATTAAAGGAAACACAGTTGCCCTTTTAATCCCAACGTTTCTAGACAATTTCTCTTGAGAAAAGACAACCAGGACCACAAGGAGGTTTTATTTCAAGGCCCAATACATTATTTGCCAATATTTTTAACAAGGAACATAGTTAACATTTAAAGCTTTAATTTGTACTTTTAAAATGTTTAAACTTTCTTAATACTTCAAAAGTCTGAGCAGATCAGTCTTTTTGTGCCTGAAAGTGGAAACAAGATTTGAAGTAACACTTTTGGGTCTTTTGTGCCCATCATCTTCATTAAATCGACAGCATCTGGTTTCCAATTAGGAACCATATTGGGTACAGACTGCTCTCATTCCAATGGGTTTTACTAATTTTCTACAGCCCAAGAGCAAGATTGATCTTAAAATCTTCAGTTCCAAAGCCTTGGAATAACCATTACGGAGCCTTGCAGTTTTCTTTCCAAGAGTTGACTCGGAATATGTGAGGAAGCCTGTGCAACCCACAGACCAGACAAATCCTTCTGTGCTCTGTGGCTGCTCACAGTATTGTCCTGATGATTATGGTTTCACTGGGAAATTTCTTGTACTTTTTTTTTCTTTCCCCTGGGGGCTGGGAATGTGAAATTAGAAAGCCCAAACATGCAGAAATCTACAAAATATACTAACTAGATATGCAAATCTTTTGAAGTGGAAAATTCCATAAAACACTCTCAGATCCTTCATTCTTTGGCTTTCCATGCCTTTCATACAACATGCAGAGCAGATATTGAAGGGTACTGTTAAAAATACTGTTCTACAGCCTTCCAGATCAATGTACATACATATGTAAGCACTTACAGGGAAAGGTTGGAATTTTCTACAGTACTTTGCTTTCAATTACCATATCCATTAAAGACATCCATAAGGGGAAAAAAAATTTCTACTGTCAAAGACCACAAAATGTTCACATTAATAAAACATCGCATATTTACAAAATACTTTAAGTTCTTTATATTTAATGTAGACTTTAACTTAGACAGAAAAAATAATTCTTGAAACATGTTTTGAAAAGCTCAGACTGCTCTATAACCTGGTGTGTATTATAAATCTTTACAAACTACTAAATGGAGGCCAGAAGGCTGGCTTGCCAAGGTCATAGCCCCCAAGTAACACAAAAACAAAATCCAGGTTTTCTGGTTCCTGCTTTAAGCACTAGATATTTCCTCTCTGTACTCAGAAGAATTTTTAATGTGAGTGTGTTGGCAAAATGGGGATTTAGCTGCCTAAGCTTTGCGCTGAACAGATTTTTTAACTTGTGACATTACTGAACTTTTCAAGTCAATGGTAGGAAACCACTCTGAGTAGGTGAAGACCTGAACCTCTGATGCCAACACATGGTAAATGATATTTTAACTTCTCTTGCTGTACCTTTTGAAGCAAACATTCTAGGAAGGCACTTATGCTTCAAAATGAGATGGTTCTGCTCGACACATTGATCATGTGAGGCATCCAGGGTGAGGTAATGGAACATTTCACACTGTGGCAGTGGCACTGCTCTAAGTGCAAGTGCTAATAACGTTCAATCACAATACACACTTGATTTATAACAGCTTTGAGTGCTTTATTTCTCCCAAAGATGCCAAGACTTGCAGATTAGTTTTGTCCTCCAAGACAATGCAAGGTAATAAACACTTTTTCCATGTGAAAAGGCCTTATTTAGGGTACATCTTGCCTTACATTTGGGTTCCAAACAGAAGAACTAGTCAAATATTGAAAACTTTAAGTATTTAGGTTATAAAGGTGTGATAGGCTCTATCCAAAAGATTACTTGGTCTCAAAGCATGGAGTTGTCCAAGTGTTCACTTCTGGGCCTACAGCTCTGAAAGCTTCTACATTTAATACATATCAATATTGGAGCCAGAAACCTGTATTTAAATTTCTAGCTGTGATTTGTGCCCCTCTAACTGTTTGGGGGTTTTAACAACTGCTGGTATAGACAACCATGAATAATGAATATTATTATGCCTTGAATTAGAAAAACAAAACAAACAGCAACAAAAAACCCCCTAAGTGTTCTCTGGTGCAGAATGTCTCAAAATTGCTCAGTGACAATTTCTACCTGAGACAGAACAAGGTGTGAAGCTAAGGAAATACTGATTCATGTGGCAGTGAAAGTCATGGATTATACACTTCGACATTCCAATCTCTCCTGTAGAACCATTGTCAAACCTGGACACCCTGCATCAAAAGCAACACCCTCAAGCCTGAGAGGAAGCCATACTGTGACCTCCTCGGCCTTTTATATATTTCATAGGTATTGAAATTATTTTGATTTTCCAACTAATTTGGTACTTCGTTGCAGGAATATTATGTGCCCTGTGAACAGAATGAAATGTCTTGACTATTGCCTGCTATGCAAGCTATGCTCTTATTGATTACAGACTTAAAGAACAAAATACTCATTTCTTAGGAGGCTTTCCCGTGGTAAAAGCATATAATAGTAGGCTTTACTTCGCTTCCTGTCTTTTCCTCTTTGTCATTCATTTACTTAAATGCTGAGTATGAAGCAGAAAAAGCTGCAGCAAGTTTTGTGTGCATGTGAACTATGAGAGACAGGTAACTGAATAGTTAATGCTCTATAGCTGATGGAATATATGGCAGAGTAAGTAGCAGAGGGGGTATAATGTGGAAGACTTGTTTCTGATGTAGGATACAAATCTAATACAGAAAAGCCTAATTTAATTTACGAAGCTTTTAGTGGAACTACTTTTTGTTTACTTCATAAGCTGTAATTTGAAATTCTTTAACACGTTTAAAACATCTTCAGCAGCTGTGAAGGTGCATGATCCCATCTCAGTGTCGACTTTCTGGTACTTCCCACTTTGACTACTTGAGCAATAGCAGATTAGAAACTATAATAAGGAGCAAGTGAATTCAATACCATCCATTATTAGAATTAAACTGACAGAATAAACTAATTCCAAATTTCAAGGACAATTGCAATTCAGTCTCTGAATCTAAGCAAGAGAGAAAATAGATGGTTTAAGTTTCATTCATGATCTCCTACATAATTACTGTGCATGGGAGTTCTGCTCTAAGTGGAAGAAATCCCATTTAAATTCTTTGCGTTAAAGTTACCCCACGTTTTGTGTACTACGTGGTGATTCCCAGGGTGCCAGGGGACAAAGTGGCAGAACTCTTCTGGCATGGAGTCACCCTCCCTCTTACCACATCTCCCAGTGGGAGTGGGTTTATGAGTAAAGACGTACAGGTTGCTGATATTCGTGGTTTTAACCTGTTTGAGGGGCATACGAGGCTTCTTTCCTTGGCTAGATTTTCCAATCTCTTTGCTATTTCAGAGAAAGAAGTAACCTTGGATCTGATGACTGTTTTCATTTTCTAGTTGGAGTATCTTAAGAGCAGCATAGGCTTATTTCAATAAGCACAATATTTAAAAACAAAGGTCCAGGTGCAAACACTGTTTGCTCAGCTTAACTCAGTGTTAACAAAGAAAACAAAACAATGTTTTCTTGGTTAACAAGAAGACCGATCATGAAAATACCTTTATAAAACCTATTATTCAGTATTTAATTGATAATTAATTTTCCTTTTGAAATGGGAGTAGAAGATGCTGGTATACTTATGAAATTTGTGTCACCCAACCTCTGTGGGCTCAGATAATTGTGAAAAACAGTGACTTGGCATCAACTGAATCTGTTTTTCCGTGCTGCTATCACCTTCCCCGTTGGGGGTACCGCAACTTAAAATGTCAGGGGTTCAAAGAGCCCTTGCCCTGTGGTGGTGCCCCTGGGTGGGGTGGCGGTGCCAGGGCACGCAGGGCTGTGCCAGGCTCAGGGATAGCGCGGGA